>JACBWW010000031.1:608967-797118 GCA_020086605.1 Lanius collurio | reverse complement strand
TGCAGCGGCTGGGCGGGGAGCGCCGCCGCCCCCGGCCCCCGCCCCCCGGCGCCGGGCCCCGGCAGCGCATCGCCACGGCCACGGGCACCGTCACTGCCACCGGCGCAGCCACTGCCACCGGCACTGGGCCCGGTGGCGCGGGGAAAACTGGGTCTTGCTGGACCCAGCTGCCGCAGGCAGGTCTTACCCCTTGTGCCGCGGGCCCAGGCCAAAAATCCCTCAAAACATCGGGGAAGCCCAAGGAGGGAGCTTCGCACCCCCGAGGGGCACAGCGCGTTCTCCCCGCTCGCCGCCCACTCCCCCAGAGCTCTAGCGGGGCTCTTTTGGTTGCCAGAGCAGCTCTCGGGATCTTAGTGCTCAGTAGTTCACCCGGAGAGCTGACTACAGCTTCCAACAGCCACCGGGGCTTGCTTTCAATTTCAGATTATTTGGGATGTTCTCGGTAACATTTGTCGTAAAGGTACCCTCCGTGAACGTTGGGAGTTGTAGTCAGTTCAGCTCCCAGCACTATTCCTTCTGCTAGGGATAGGACTGGTTGGGGTTTCAGTTTTGGTTTTGTTGATTTTCCCTTGGATCCTGGCACAGGAGGGAGGCTGAGGTAGAACACAGCAGAATAAGACTGTATATTGTCACATTTGCTAAGACCCCATTCCCTCAATTTCTGATTATACTTTTAAATCAATCAAGGCTTTAATAGTGATTGAACAAAAACATTTTAAAGGAAACTTGTACTTTTGATTCCTAGATTCTGCTGAAAGGAATTATGATTTTTACAGCTTTTCTCTTTGTATGCTACTTTCTTGGGGCTTGCTTTCCTTCCTTCTGTGGGAGGTTCACTTAGACCACGTTCATCTGTATGCAACGGCCCCAACGCATCAGTCCAAGGATGTTTTTGGCTGGGACAGTTGGTGACTGATGCGGTTTTCAAGCAGGGCTGGCTCCTGCCTCGCATCAGACCCAGCGCCCTGGAGAGCTGCTGATTATTCGTAACGGTTAGAACATGAATTGTGGGAATGCAAACTTCCCTTTGGCCATCTGCCACTGGGACTTGGCCTTTTGTGGGGATACACCCCAACAGCCCAGCTTGGGGGACCTGTTGATCCTTGGCCTTTTTCCTGGCACCATCAGTTAACAGCAGTGATGCTTTTTGTAATGTGAGCACTTACTCTCCAAGGACTGGGCAGAGACTGGTGCCTAGTGTTGCCAGCGCCTGTCCCACCATGGTAACTGTTGGCCCTTATGACCATTATGATTTCTTTTGTGCTGGTGACCCAGAGGTGACACTTCCTTTACCACACAGCAATTCCCCCAGGCACTGTTTTTTCTAGTCTTTTTGTCCTTGCAGTTCCACAAATGCTTATATTGCTGGAAAGAGGGATTGACCATAAGGTGAGATGGTTTGGACAGTACTAGCGCTTTTAAAAGAGCCCTTGTCCCGACAGGAGCTGTGATTCCCCAGATTTGATCATTGCTATTTAAACACAGGAGGATGTTTAATATTTAAACTGATTGTGAGCACCCTCTGCTTGGAAGTGCCTACAACATCAAACCAAGCTTCCTGGTGTGATTAACAAAATCCATTGTGGCAATAATTTTCATCTCTAATGCTTCCTTCAGTGTATAAAACAAAAAGAGATTATACTGAGATGCTTTTAATCTCCCAAACAAAGCCTGAAACAAACCCCATTGCTGCAGCTGTTAGGACAGGGATGAAGAAAAGCTATTGCTTGGATGTAGAGGAAAAAGCACATATAAATCAGTGAAATGTATTGTAAATATGCCACCATCTTAGTCAGGCACATATACAAGCTTAATATTCTTTTGGGGACTATTGACTGCAAAACATAACTCTGTTATCTGGAGTAACCCTGGATTAAAGCTTTCTTTATAGCACAACATGTTATCGACTTAAAAAAAAATCCATTACCCTGTGAATTTAATTATTGATTTGGCATTTTAGAAATATGTTAGGTTACTGCTTTTAAAACTCCTTTGTATGCTACTTTATTAGTATTTTATTTTGTACATGTCATCTCAGTCAAATATCTATGAAAAACTATTCAGAATATAATAGTGCAGGTTTTTTTACAATGATATGGTGGCATTATCTATTAGGATCCTAAAAGGTATTTCATCTGAGAACTGAGTTGCTGCCCATAAGTGGACAGACACCCAACTCCCATTTCTACTCTTCTTCCCCTGCTTAAGCTTGGTTCTGTCCTTTGGAGAACTTCAGCCCAGAAAATAGAAGAGCTAATTATTGGAAACAAGTCACATTCATATGTTGTTTTGGTTTGTTTTAATTGCACTACTGAAGCCTGATGTGAGACTTCACTCCTCAGGTACTGAGGACTGCAATAGTGAGTAGTTCTTGTGGAGATTTAGATCAGGCATTTCAAGAGCTGATCCTCTTGCAACACAGAAGGTTCCTGTGTGTACAGAACAGAATCTTTCAGCCTGGAAATCACTCCAGGGATAGCCCTTTCTGAAAATGCAGAAAGGCCAGACTGACTCAAGCACACAGAGAACTGAGAGCAAGTGACTGATGCCAGTGATGTCACACAGAACACACAGAATGTCACCTTTCCCAGAACATATGAAGGCCTTCTTTGTGATATTAGCAAACAAGGGTGAAAATACAGCGTAGCTATAAGAGAGTGGTGTAAGAGTCTCTGCAAGAGGGTGAATCACTTTTTCCTTGCTCAGATCAAAATCTTGCAGGTCGGCATAAAAAAGAAAGTAGCAAAAGGTTCTATCCTTATGGTGCAAAAGGATGGCACTGACCTTGCCTCTAAGTAATTTTCCCTTCTTTCTTTTCACCATCCCACAAGTACTGAATCCAGTAAAAAAGCCATGGGGAGGACTGGAGAACTTGACTCAAGGAGCCATCCAGGGCAACCAGCCAGTGCAAATTCAGTCTGCTAAATAGGTTTCTAAAAGAGCAAGATACTGAAACAGGCAATCCAGCTTAAGCTATGGATACAGCAATGGGTATTGTCCTTCCTAGAGGGTCAAGGAGAGGTGAACTCTAAGCTGTGCAGGCTCTTCAAGCCCAATGTCAAGTATATTGTTAAATCTGATGCTTTGAAATCTCTGTTCTGCCTTGCAGGGATTTCACTGGTTGGTCCATTCACAAAGGAAGCGTGGCAGAGGGTCTGGACCTTTGGTGGTTACACCAACAAATGCTGGAGCATGTAGGACTGTATGAGTTGAGCAGGACAAAGTATTTCTCACACATCAGAAAAGCCGTAAATCCAATAAATGTCCAATTGTTTCAATCAATACCTTTACCTCAGCTGTGAGGGCAGCACTAGATAACAGGCACTGCAAGAAATCATCTTTTTTTGTTTAGAGTAAGGAGAGAAAAAGATGTATTGTGGGAAAGCCACAGCCAGACATGTAAAAGTAGATTATTGTCCAATGCTTTTAAAGCCAACTGTGGTGAGAAAGGAATTCCCATCAACATCCTTAATGTTCCTGACAGTGGGCTGACAGACTTCCGGGGGAAGCAGCACAGGCTAACAGGTTTCTTTTGCCATTCTCTCTCTTTCTCTCTCTCTCCTTGCCCCATTCCCCCCTTTTTGAATTATTAATTGCTTTCTTTTTCTCACTGTTTTCCTGCACTTTATTTCTGAGAAATGTTTTGCTTTTTCTGGTTGTGTACCTGTGCTGAGGTGTTTCAGCCACAGCCTCCCCTGCTGCAAGAGGTGCAGGCAGCCTTAGAGAGTTTGCAGTTACCCTAACAAATAATTAAAGGACATGTGTCTTGCTTGCAAAACAGGCCAGAACTGCGAAGACTCATGTGTGACCTTTTTTTCTCTGCTTCTGTAATGTCCAAAGCTACTTAGTATGTGTGTGCCCAGCTTTTCCCTGGTGCTGGGTAGAGGAAATACAGGATGGGAAGGTGTATTTGCAGAGCTTGGTAAGGGTGAAAAAACCAGAGATTTCTCATTAAACAGAAGGAAAAGAAAGCTGTTATGAGTGTTAGCCAAGCAAGATGTAGTAAAATAAAAGACCATCCTGATTTTTCTTAAGGCTCAATATCCCCACCGAGTTTCTGATAAGTTTGTTGTTTCCCAGGATTATCAATATCATGTCAGGTAGAGCAGAAAGACCATTCATCCACCAAGGTGACTCATGACATTGAAGTCAGGGAAAGCATCCATTGACTGCTAAGGGGGTAAAGCATGGCCTGGATGACTCAGGAGCGCCCAAGGACAGAGCCAACACCATTGCTGTTGAGGTACCTCTCCCCCGAGGTCCCAGGGGAAGGGACCCTGGAGTGTATGAGGCTGTCTCTGTCCCCGTGTCACACATGGCCTGTGCCTGTCTTCTGATGGGTTGTTGGGGGCTCCCCCTGCTCGGGAAGAAGGGGGTAATCTCATGATTGTGTGGCAGTTGGCCCTGAGACCTCAGCCATGATGGGGCTGGAGAGAAATAAACATCCATCAATGTCTATAGAATTTCGCTTCATATTTCCTTCCAACGTTCATTGCTATCTTATACTTGTTGTAAGGATTCCTCATTACAACACCATGCTGTGCTCACTCTGCCTGTGTGTAAGGAACAAGGAGTGCAAAGGGAAAAGAATAGGGGAACAGTTTTGTAATTTGGCACATAGGAGTTAGAGGTGCACCTATTTTGTACTACAGGTTTTAGTCTCTGTGAGTTGTGAAGTTTGGAAGCATTCTCTAACAGTTTCTCCAAAACAAAGCTGACAGTGCCAGGAACAAGCAGAACTACTCTGGATCTGGAGGATTTGCATGGCCAGTATTTCAGGCCAGCTTGATCTGTTTGGTGTACCACACCAGCAATTTGACTTCGGTTCACGCCTGGCCCTGACCTGACACACATGCTGCTTTGTGCTTGAGGCTCCTTGACTTACCATGCTCCAGAGAGACTCTGGACATAGGATCCAAGCTGGGTCCTTCTTAGTGGGACGATCTTCCAACACTTATGTCAGGAGGGCTCCCATCCTCACACACCCTTGTGCCAGCTGCAGGGATTGCAGTGTGTGCCTTCGGCAGCAGGTAACAGACTGCTGGAGCTGCTGAAGAAGCTGCAGAGAAACAAAATATGTCTCAGGTGGGTGAGCACAAGAGGGTGCAGAGCAGAGTTTGGCTGGGGCAGTGCAGGGTGGGCACTGAACACTCATGTGAGAGGTGTTGGGTCTGAGTGCGCTCACACAAACCGAGCTGTGGGCTGACTGCTTCTGCAGCCCACAGGAGGAGTAAAGATGTACATCTACATCTAGACTAATGCTGTGTTTTTTAATGAAGTAGGTGTTTTCAGCAGTGGGTGTGAGTTTCTCCCTCTTGAATCTTACCACGTGACAATGTTTGCCAAACCTTTGTGGAACAAACACTCCTATTAAGAATTGAAAAGTAGCTCGTGCCTTCGTTCATATGGAGGCACAAATTGAGAGAGCTCTTCTTTGCTTGTATTTCTTTGCAGCAAACCCTTAAGTCCTAAAATTACCAGTCATGATGTGGGCCATGGAGTTCTGCAACCATTAATGACTGGACATGACTTTGTGCTTTGTTGTAGGGAAAAATATTTGTTCACTACTATCTTGCTCTGCTTCTTAGGGTTATGCTGTGATTTGTAATGACTCATTTAAGGAATGCTGGTTTTTGATCTGGCACTGCTGGATTGTAATTGGCCACGTTGACACAAAGCAGCCTATTTCACTCACTGTTGTGGTCAATTATTTCATGATAATAGTAACTCTGCCAGGTATTTTTGCTTCACTAAGCAATTATGTTGTTATGGAAACTGGTATTCTATAAATTATCTGAAGAGAGACTGGATTCACTTTTTGGAAACAAGAAATTTTAAAGCAAAAAGTACAGGATAACAGGACTTTTATTAGGTAGTAATTACAAATCCTTAGGGCTGTTAACTCCTTGGTGCAAATACCCACACCATGCAGGATCTGCTCCGTTTTCACATCATTAAGAGCCAGACAATTGTGCCCAGGGGGAGACATCCTGGGTGTGTGCAGCACAGAAGCTTTCAGAAGTTTTTGCAGCACCTATTACCTATGAGAGTAATCCCCTTTTATGCCCTGAGCTGTTTCCTCAGCACTTTCCAAGACCACGAACTACGATAAACATGTGGGTGGTGAACAGAAGTAATTAAGTTGCTCTTGGCGAGCTAAAGCTCTTTCTACATGGATGAGGGACCCTGCATCAGCTTGAGGTAGTCAGTGCTATTCCCCAGCATCTTTCTCCTTTTTCATGCTTTCAAACTGTGATTTCTTCTGTTTCTTTTTAACAGTTGAGTTACTAAAAAGAACATTGTCACCTTTTACATGTTCAGCTCACAGGACAAAGGCACTGTCTTCCTGGGCCCCACGAGTGCTCTGCACTGTCAGGAGCAATAACCTCTCCTCTTCTTGGCTCTGGAGGCACCTGGAAACCTGTCTTTGCTGCGTCAGCCTGGGCATGGGGAGACCTGCAAGTACTAGGGAATGAGTTTCCAGATGATGTTTCCCTGAGTAGGGGGTTTAATTTGGGAAAGAGTAATCAACCTTGCTATAAAAATAGCCAAGTCTTAATCTCTCCAGGAAAATGAAAATCCGGTGTCTTATATTTCTAGTTGCTGGCTCCTAAATCCCCTTCAGTTTGTCAGCACCCTTCTCTTTCATAGAATGGCCAGTTGCCAGACTCATGTGACATCTCCCTGGGGTCTGCTGCCCACGTAGCAGGTATCCAAATGCAAAATAGCAGAATTTGTAAGAGTGCAGGACAGCTTCAGCTGGCAGGAAAAGATTTGGGTTTCTTACAAATGTGGTTACATATTGCTGTATGAGAACAATTCACAATGAAATGAAATTTGCTATGAGTAATTTCCATTTTAAGCTCATATTATGTATATGAGTTTTCAAGAGAAAAAGAATTGCCAAATAATAGCTAAGATGTGGAGGTACCTCTCCCCTGAAATCCTGGGGGGAGGGACCCTGCAGGGTATGGGTCTGTCCCTGTCCCCATGGCACGTGTGCCCCACACCTGTTCCTGATTGGGTGGTTTGGGTGCCCGGGCCCAGAAAGAGAGAGCAGGGTCCCATGACTGGGTCTGCCTGGGAACTCCATCCATGCGGCTGGAGGAATAAATCATCCCTGAACATCCACAAGAATACCACTTCATCTTTCCTTCCAAGTCCATCACTGTTTTATACTTGTTGTAAGGATTCCCCTCACTACAACAAATGGTGGAGACATGCGGACATTCGATCCCTGAAAACGATTTCTAAAGGTCCAGAGTACACCGATGTGAATTGTGAGTAATTGAACTTTCTTATTGTCTTGGGTTTGGCTGTTCTTTCTGACCACATGGAGAAATCAGAGGAGTTGTGGCTATCTGAGCAACAGAGAAAAATGTACTTGGAAGTGAAAGAAATTCTAGCCAAACAAAATGCAAAACTGGACCCAGGACATTTAGAACACTTCTTTAACTGGCTTTTCAAGAATTTCTTTTATGTCACTTGAGACTTAATTTTTGATGTTGGTTTTCCTATGACTAGAGGGGACAATTTTTGGAAAGAAATCGATGAGTTGATAATGATCCAGTCAAGAAGTGGAATGGTAGTAGAATTGATCCTAGCATCTTTTGCAACTGAAGGTGCTCTCATAAAGCACATACTCGGTCCCAGTAACACAGAGGTGCCTGCAGTGGAGGCGCCCAGCCCCCCTAAAAGCACAAGCCGTAGAGAAAGGACCAATGGAGAGAATGAATCTGTATTATAGTAATTTAACTGGTCAGATTTTAAATTGTCAGGTAAATTGTGCTTGTAATTTAAAAAAATATTTCTTTATTCCTGCTCAAGGACCTAGTTGACATCAGTTGTAAATGTGTTAGGACAGAAAAATCAAAGTGTTTAACTGCTGCAAGGCACTCTCATCATATCATAATGCCTTTTGAAGCGGTAATTCA
Source organism: Lanius collurio (assembly GCA_020086605.1). NCBI lineage: Eukaryota > Metazoa > Chordata > Aves > Passeriformes > Laniidae > Lanius > Lanius collurio. Next base: position 789,184 of record JACBWW010000031.1, on the reverse strand, counting down.
ATGACTGATCAGAGGAGATGTAATTAACTGACTACATTATATGAAAAAAACAACCATGGAGAAAGCTGTGATACTCTGGGTATCACACTCATCAGAATCTTTGCTCTGCTGCATGGGCGTGGGTGTTCTCAGGAAAAGACGAACCTTCATTCAATAGATCACCTAAAAATAAACCTTAAGATTAAAAGTTTCCTATCTCTTTCTATCCTGCCTTTCCCATATTATTGCTTTGCATACTTCCAGACATTTTAGGAAATGCATAGACCATATTTGTCACTAAAATATTTAGCACTAAGCTAACTGCTTAAATCTAATATTCACCCACACATGATCTATATGGGGGTGAAATTTAGATATGAACATTACCTTAATAAAGTGCCTTCTATTCTTATTTCCCATTTTTGCATTTTGCTGTACAGCATTCCATACCTGCAGGGGCTCAGTGAGCTGAGTCGCATCGGGAATGACATTTATGAACATTTAGTGCAGCCTTGGTGTGAGTTCACAGCCAGCTTCTCCCATAGGGTGAGTGAAGGCAGTCATGTGACAAAAAGGGAGCCAAATAATGTTCACTGGGATTAATGAATATGTTGACATGCTGTTGTAGAAATAATATAAAGATGTGGTGCATATTTTGCTTACTCAATGGCTTTTCATCCTGGATGTAGAGACTGATAAAACTCCACAGCAATCCAGGCTCTGGATTTGGCTGAATGCCCTTTGGTTTGTGATTCTCTCTCTCTTAGAAAACAGGTTATTTCATAAAGCTTCCACACCTTTGCCTGCCTAGAATGATACAAAATCAGCCTTGTTGAGCAGGAAGGGAAAAGTCATCAAAAATCATATTTTGTACCTGATTTCAGTGCTGTGGGTTAGCTTGCCACTTATTTGGGTATCTGTTTTCTTTCAGCAACACTTTGCTATTAAAAGTATATCTTAGTTTAAATAAACATATTTTTGTTTATTTTAGTAATCCTCTTTTAGGTCAGTGTCAGATGTAACCTTATGTGAAGAATTTAAATAATTTTTATTTTCCCTCACTGTTTTCATATAAAGGCATCATATAGACAGATGAATATTGCTTCCACAAATTTACATTTAAATGAAGACATTTCAGTGAAGGCCAAAAACTAAGGAAGCAACTACCTTCCAAACATTCCATTGTTGAATATCCTTGCAAAAGAGTCTGTATGGCTTCCTATTCCACAGTCTAGCTCATAATCCTTGCTACTCCCTGGGTTAGTTTTGTGCTATTTTGTATAAAATACAAGCTGTGTCAGTTTTACTTCAGTCATTTAACTCTAAAGGAATAACCTATGTACAATTAGCTGAAATATTTATGGGTTTGCCCTTCAAGTGTTTTTGTTTGTTGAGTGTTTCAGAACTTACTCACTAGGAAAGAGGAGATGCTTGCAGATAACATGGTATGTCTGCAGAGCTCAGGAAATATTGTCTCACTTTTGGGAGCACATCAACATCCCTGTCGAGTGCAGAAGCCTCCTGGGAACTTGCTGTGGGAATGAAAGGGTAAGAGCTTACTGTGATTTTTAGTGTGTCTGCACATGTGTCACCCTTGGTTGCTTCCCTTTCTTTCCTGATGACTTACCAGCTCAATAAGGTGTAGCATAAATAACCCGAAGTGCTACATCCACCAGGTATTGGAAAATCATTCAGCAGCACAGCCAAAGAGCCATCCCAAGCGATGGGGGAAAGGCCTGGGGGTGAGGGAGGTGATTTATGGGAATCATCTCTCAACTGCTATAGAATTAGCACCTAGAGTTGGAAAAAGAATCTGGAATAAAGGAATCTACCTCACTCTGCACTTCAAATGTTTTGTTTTAATAGCTGGAGTTGTATTCACAGAAATTAAAATGGGGTTCCCCTGTGCCAACCTTTTGTGTCTAATATTCTAACATGCTTCTGTTGAACTTTGTCTGGCTTTCTGCTACCATTAATTGTATCTATTAGTTGTTAGTCTGTTGAACCCTTTGTTTATCTCAGTTCTTTGAAGAATAAGCGTACTTTGAGTAGTTGGAGAATGCTGCCTAGGCCAATGATTTTGTTTATAAAACAGAAACATATTCCTCTTTTATTTACAGTCATTGTGAATGGAAAATGCATCTGTTGCTTGTGTTGCTCTGAAATTACGTATTGCTCTTTCAGACACCCGAGGACCCATTATCACCTCCTGAATTTTTGTGTTTGTCTGTGAGAGAGAATGTCCTTTTTTGTCCTATCTCAGAAACACCATCTCATCAATTGGGAACTAATTTAGAATTCTTTTAGAATTAGAATATATATGGCACTTCCAGGGAAAATTAAATCCTGTGGAAGCAATAAAAGACTGGCAATTATGTCTGATCAACCGTAATAGTCCAACATCTTCAGAGAAAATAATGTATTTTAATTCAGAAGCCTAGTGACATTTAACAAAGCTGAATTTTGTATTTTTTAGCCCATTGCAAAAATACCAGTATTTGGAAATTGGTTTTGTATTGTTTTGTGTGTTTTCTGATGTTGTTTTGTGGGTTTTGTTTGTTTTATTTTGTGGATTTTTGTTGAGGATAAGGGGGAAGGATGAAAAGACAGACAGCTGCAAGACACACATTCTGATTCTTTATTTTGGTTGACCTGACTTAACAAGCTTCCTCTGTTGAAATATCATTTTCTATGTCGGAAGTTATGTCAGGAAGCACAATATGTACAGTGTGGGTGAGTGAGCTTGCAAAAACTGTCAATGAAGATCAATTATAGGATTTTTTTTAATTACACATCAGATAAGAAGCAGATGACTTCTTTTTCCTTGCAACTGCGCTGTTAACTACTTTTGTCTACATTAAAATACAGCCATAGAGGCAGTGAAAATCTGTCACTGAGCGTCACAAGCTGCCCAGGCTTATTGATCATTTTCTTCTTTATGGCTGAGGTCCTGCAGAGCCGTGGTTTTGGCACGGAGCACTGTGCAGATGAAGTCAGAGAGCAGCAATCCACTAACAACTTACAATTTATATGCAGCTTGGGCAGAAATGGCCCTTTACAAATGACTTGGTAGGAATGAAAAGAAAAATGCTATTTAGCCATGGCCATTTTCTATGTGTTGGTACTGCTGAATGATGCAGTGGGGGCTGTGTGTCCTTCTGTCATACCACAACTGGGCAGACAGTGACGGGGGAGACAGCCTTGTTCCTGCACCTTCAGTGTTTATAAATACCTTGTATCAGCCTGTTTATTGGATATTTCTTGTTGCAGTGGATCCCCCTGGGCCCCCATCCCCCGACCGGATCCCTGCCATGTGACTCAGTCAGGTCTACCTTAGGTTCAAGCCTCGTGGGCTCTGATCTGGTTGGTTGTTTATCCCATCTCCGCCCCTGGTATCCCCTTTCCCCCTGTCTGTGATAAAACCAGGAGAATGGAAAGCCCCTCCCTCTCACCTCGACGACCGTTTGCCCAGGTCGGGTGCTCTGTCCCCCTCCAGGACAGAGGGAATAAATGATTAACATCAAGGAGGTATGAGCTGTATTTCTCTTCTCAGCTTCTGCTCTGGGGGTAGCTGTCATTAACACTGGCTTAAGTGGAGCTGCTCAGTCGAGGGAATATTTAGGCTGTTTGTGGATGGTCTAAGATATTCCAAGACTTAAGAAGCAAGCTTGCCACAGAATTAAGCAGCGGACAGCTGATAACTCCCCACAATTTCTGAATGTGGAATAGCATTTTTTGCCTCAAGAGGTACATGTAAGGGGGAAGACTTTTGTGGACTACACTGCTGTTGAACATGACTGCCAGCATTGCCTAGCTGTGCCTCTGGCTCAGATTGGAACTGAATTCCAGAGAACCAGCAGGATTTAAAGAACCCTTTTCAAGAGAGAAGCAGCAGTTCTTACTCATGGGAACTAGATGATACATCATCTTTTGAGCCTGGGATACTGAAAGGCATCAGAATGAAAGTCAGAGGAACATAGAGAGGACAGAGGTGCAACTAACCATGCAGCGTGTGTACAAATCTCTTTTATTACAGCATCTTGTACTCTAAATAATCTTTATTTTGTAGTATCTGTTCATGGTGGAATAGGTTGATGCAGAACCCAGCCTCCTCCGTTGCTTTAAATGTTGTCTTCTGGAGGATTTTAAGTGGTAGCTGGTGTTCTGCTTTAGAAAGGTTGTTAACAAATAACAATTACTTAAGATAGATTTTTTTTTGTTTGTTTTTAGATATTGTTTTTTGTCATTTTGAGGTTGGCTATTAGGCTTTTTAGGATAACTCTTTGATATGAAAAGCTGACTACTTTCTGCTTGATGCTTAAAAAATTTAAGATGTAATGTGTGGGGTGCACCAACAAGTCTGCACCTCTCCCCTCCTTTCCAAGAGTCCAATTGCTATTACTTGTTCTCATCCACTGGCACAATTAATTAATGCTGCATCTGATCCATTTCAAATTTTGGAGAAGCAATAAACAAGATCCATTGCTCTAAGGAAAACTGGAGAGCTAAGTGGTGGGAAGAACAGAAAGTAGAAAGTATTCTATCTTAGTACTTAGGTAATTAATTCAATTATAAAGGAATTTGAAATAGTAGCATAAACCCACCTTTCATTTAAAAGTTATTTTTAAAACAAAAGTTGACCTGCAGTACTTAAAAAACACAAGGGGAAAAAAAAATGTAGCCTAGAGTTATCTTTTATTCAGGTAATGTTTATTCCACAGAAACACTTTCACATGGAGTTTCCATTGCTCTTTCAAGACTTGTATTTTTGTATCCATCCTTTGGCTAAAACTGGCTAAATGCAATTCCTTGGCACACCATGAACATTGCACCGTTGCAGTAACTTCCCACCTTCCCAACTTTTTTTGAGGAAGTATATACTGGGTTTGGAGCCTTTTCTTTTCAGGTAGTAAAGGAATTTAAAAGTGTGAGAAAACAATGTAAGCCAGGCCAATCACCAAGAGAAATGGTGAAGAGGACTCCAAAAAAAGCAATTTTACCATGCAGTGACCTCCAATTTTCATTCACTTCCTTTATGAACCTTAAATTACTTCAGTGTTTATCAGTAGTTTTAATCACTTATTCATCACAATTCTTAACATAGAAAACCTGTTTAAAAATGAGAATTCCACAACAGTCACTGTAAAATATTTCTTGGCCTCCAAGCAAACATTATAGAACTAAATCTAGAAGAATTAAATAAAGTAACATGTAGGCTGTCATTGCTGAGTTCTTTGGGACACGAATGAACACACCCACTCAGAGCAAGAACATCTAAAATCCGTAAAGTACAAAAATCGTGATTCCAGATTAAAAAACAGGCAGGCAATCAAATCTAAATTTCTTTTAGTCTGTTGTGGTTTGACACAACTAAGCGTCAAGCACACGAAAAATCAGTTATTTTATAAGGAAAACAAAATAAGAAAATATTGAGGAAAAACTAGATAGCTGCGAGGCAAAACAGGTTCAAACTTGAACGGTTGCAGTATGAAAGTTTTATTATTAACAGAATTAAAAGTTAAAAGGTATAACAAGAAATTAAAACAAACAACCCCCCCCTTTCTTCCCAGCACTTTTCTCTTTTTTCTTAACTAGCACAAAAGATAACACAACATAGGATTCTAGTCAGTGTTACAGTTCTTGAAAAGATACTTTCTTATGCTTAAGGAAAAAAAGCGTTTCTTCTTGCTTCACATGGTTTCTCAAACTGCCCCCAACAACAGACCTGCCTGGAAAGAAACTGTTATAAATGAAATTGATGTTCTGGGGTGTTGTTAATTAATATGGGGGTTAATGAACTGTAATTACGAAGTTGGGGTCTTGCTAGTTTGTGCAATGGGAATGTTTTGGTGTAACCACTAGGTGGGAGTGTAAATGGGGAACGTGCAATGAGCTGGTGTAAAGAGGGAGAGCTGTCTAGAATGTTCTGCAAGGTGACATCCTGCATGTGAGACCAATGCTTTAACACATAATTGGACAAGAGATGGACCAACCACTTGACGCCTCTAAGATGGACTCAACCACGAGCCAATTGGACCACTAGATACGAGCCACTGGAGGGAGGAACTGGTTGGACCAATTGTGGGCTGGCAAAGGGTGTAAAGATTGTGCCAGGGCTCCTCCCTGGGTCCTCCTGAGGAGCTCGGTATCCGAGGGAGCACTCAGTGTGTTACACTGGTTCTTTCTTTTTGGGACTCCAGCTTGTTGTGTGGAGCCTGGGCTACTCCCAGGTTCCCACTCTCAGTAGCTCTCTTTAATAAATGAGCTAACTTTTATCTTTTAATTGAAAAGTCCCCACCTCGTTTATAACAGAAGCAATCTCCTGTGGTGTAATACATCTCTTCTATGAAAAAATACCAGTTTTTTCACACTGCCACACATGGGCCATCACATGGGGTTATCAACCTTTTTAAGGATGGGTTATTTTGGCCTGAACACAAAGGCTTTTTCTGCTACAAGTCTTTAAAAGCCTCTCACTGCTTCTATATATCTTGGAATAGGCACTCTTCACAATCTTCATGGGCCACACGTGAGTCTTCTATCCCCCCATGCACTACAAATGGATTGAAGGGACAAACAGTTTGAGATATTACAGTTTCTTACCACCTCATGCCAGAAGGATTTTTAAGCTCCGCGCAAGGAACGCGGCACCGCCCCTTTTCTCCGCCGCCAGTTCCAGCTCTGTCTCACATGGCTCACTCTCTCTCTCTCTCTCTCTCTGACTCTGAAACCTCTATAGTGAAGAATGTTCTTGTTCAGGCTTTATGGTGAGGAAAGCCACGCTCCCTTTGTGCTGCTGGCTGCAGGGTGTTTTCTTCAGTTCAGCCCGAAGTTTGCTGCCTGCAGAAAGGAGGCTCCTGCCAGCTCTGTGTGGAGAACAGGGGGGACCCACCGGTCCCAAGGAGCCACTCTGGGTTTAGCTGTGCCAGTCCATGGCTGGGTTTAGCTGTGTGCCAGCCCATGGCTGGGTTTAGCTGTGTGCCAGCCCATGGCTGGGTTTAGCTGTGTGCCAGCCCATGGCTGGGTTTAGCTGTGTGCCAGCCCATGGCTGGGTTTAGCTGTGTGCCAGCCCATGGCTGGGTTTAGCTGTGTGCCAGCCCATGGCTGGGTTTAGCTGTGTGCCAGCCCATGGCTGGGTTTAGCTGTGTGCCAGCCCATGGCTGGGTTTAGCTGTGCCAGTCCATGGCTGGGTTTAGCTGTGCGCCAGTCCATGGCTGGGTTTAGCTGTGCCAGTCCATGGCTGGGTTTAGCTGTGCCAGTCCATGGCTGGGTTTAGCTGTGTGCCAGTCCATGGCTGGGTTTAGCTGTGTGCCAGCCCATGGCTGGGTTTAGCTGTGCCAGCCCATGGCTGGGTTTAGCTGTGCCAGCCCATGGCTGGGTTTAGCTGTGCCAGCTCATGGCTGGGTTTAGCTGCCTGGGCTCTGGGATGGTTCCCTCCCCACCAACCCAGGCTCCGTGCCACAGCACCAGGTAGAGGGGAAGGGGGCCGGGGCCTCGGCCTGGCCCGGTGGGGCCTGGAGGCTCCGAGGCCCCCGACCTCACTCAGGCCAGCTGGCAGAAGAGGAGACTCCCACCTTTCCGTGGTTATTGGTCCAAAAATCTGTCTATCAACTCAGATGCAACCCACTACATACTCATACCTGGAAGAGTTCTTTGACATTAAAACTGTTATTGCCTTATCTGATGCTTTTATTTATACTCTGCACAAAGTGCTACTATTGATCTTTTTTACCCTATTCGTACTGCCCACTATGCTATAGAGCTGCAGAACACAGATTATTGGATACTGGCATTTTTGGAATAAATCTTCAAAGGAAAAAGACAGACTTTCTTTCGAGTTCAATTACACAAAGAATCCAAGTCTACCTCTGTATCTTAAATCATCAGAGTTAGTAGAGAGTGGGTTTGTTTTTCTTTTAAATGCTGACATAATTTTAACAGACATACTTTGTTTAATCAATTTTCATACTTAATTTTGATGCTTCAGTGTGGTGGGATTTGTTTTACTAACAAAATATCTGGGCACTGATGTCCAATCCCACAAAAAAGCAAATTATTGCTGTAGTTAAGGAAAGGGTGTCTTTTCTGTGGATCTGTTGATTTAAGGCAAAGAAAAGAGTCCTGCTGTGAATATCTAGAATTCCTTCACCCTAGGACCAACATATGATTAAATTTTAAGAATAAGTTTTAATTGTGCTCTCAAAGGAACTCTATATCTTCACCATACAGGCGTCTCTATTCTTTTTTTCTTTAGGAATCTAAGTAAAATATAATTGGTTATGGCCATTTTTCACATGATTATTCTATCTAAATTCCAAAGTAATTGAGTGTTAGATACAGTTTCCATCTGATAAGCAGCACCTGTCCTGTTCTAGGTTTTATCTTGTAAACCAGAGTTGCCTTCCCTTCCCCATCAATGAAAACATGCAAGTGGTTCTTTAGGATATTTAAAACAAAACATTTTTTATAATGGCTCAGATATTTTATCAGTTTTACTTTAATTAGGCTTCTGTCACCTGTTGCTCTGCAACATGCAATTAAGTCATGAAAAATTTAGTTTTCAGCTGCTCTAGGAGATGTTAATGTGAACACATCAATATTCATGTGTCTTGACAGATCGTAAGGTTTAATAAATTGCTTTCTATAAAATAATTTTTGTGGAATCAGGGTTGTTCCTGTGATAGCACAAAGGAAGCCTGAAGCTGAGATATATGAAACATCATTTGCTTTTCACTGCATCTACAAGTTAATAAATTATTTCTCTGGAAAGTAATGAGGGATTTGTTTTTGGCAAATATAAAAAAAAATTAAGAATACAATTAGGATTAAAAAAAAAAAGCATTTCACTTTCATGTGGTTAAATGCTCAGTTTGCTCATAAAGAAGGATTCTTAGTGACCCCATTCTGTTACTATTTCATTTTGGTCACACCAGAAATTTATCATGATAATGTTTTGGCTTACAGGGAAATTCAACATATGGCTGTTTGTTAGGAGAGTGTGGACAGAACTGAGCAGTGTGTGCTGGAATGAGGAATCCTCAGAACTGGGATTTGGTCTTAAGAGCAGCATCACATATGTCTGTTTGCATTTTTATGAATAAATCAAAAGATAGATGACAACTATGTACCTAATAAGAAGGCTATGTGTTTTAAAAACTATTTTAATGGATTTTACTTCTGTAAATGTAAAGAAAAGAGAAGCAATACATAGAAAAAAGCCCCAAACCAACAATGAACTTGTATAATACAATTATTAGTATATTGCTAATACAGACAAAAAAGGCTTTTATAATTTCAATGAAAATAACTGTCTTGGGGTGACTTTATGTTGTATCCCCTATTGCTGCTCTATGCCCAGGAATTTATTTGTGCCTTTCTATGCCTTTAAATTGAGCCTCAGAGGGGAGAGAGGAAAAGACCTAGTGTACTTCTCAAAGCAGTTGTTCAAAGAGATATACATACACAGAGATAACACAGACTCTGTCTGGGTTCTGGGGAGAGGAGCAGAGAAGCACCCCTGCTTGCTTTTTCAGCCAGCTTTCGGCCAGTTTTCCAGCTCCTTTTCTCTGGACAGAGAGTTGAACTTTGTTTTCCTGGAATTTTGGATTTTCCTTTGCTTCTCTGCTGGACTGTTTCAACATCAGAACATATCAGGGCTTTTTCCACTAAGGTGGAGGTCCCAGAGGTGGGCCCCCTACCCAGCTCCAAGGAAGAGGACCTACGGAAGGACTCTGAAATTTTCCCAGGTTTTTCTCCAAAACGAGAGGTTTTATTATTTAGCATTATTATCCTTTTCTGTGTGTTTGTTAAATAAATAGTTTTTATCTCTTTCACTTTCGAGAAATTTTTTTTTTCCTCAACCTGGTGGGGGAGATTGTAACCGGCCTTCTATCAGAGGATATTTTTTCCTCCAAATTTGTCCAAACCAGCACAATAACCTTGAAGAATATTATCTCTATGCCTACCTTCTAGTGAAAGTCTATGGAAGAAACACCAAACAGCCTTTCAGGTCTTCTAAAGTTTCATTTCCTTTTTGCTTATCCCAGGAGGATGACAGCATAGTGGTCTTTTTCCAAAAATTCTCAGGAGGAAATTAAAGATATTGCAGAAGACAATGGAATTGTTTTCCTGGTGATTATTTTTCTTTGCCTTCATATCTTTGATAAGGAATTTACTTTTCTCTTCCATAACTCTTCTTCCCAAATATGTATTGTGCAAATATTCCTGTCCCCTTTAGTATGTATAACTATTATGTCAGGTTGGATACTTTGTGATAGTTTGGGGAAAGTGAAACAAAATGTGTCAAGGATCTAAGGATTATTGAGGTTCCATTAAGCAGCAAAGGTGAGAGCTACAAGGGTTTATGACAGTATCAGCCAAGTTAAATCCTTTACTTTGAAACAGAAAGTGATAACCTAGGTGATCAGGGTTAGAGCTGAAGAAAGAACTTGGTTTATTACAAAATCTTTTAAATATTGAGGAGTTAAAGGAAGGGATAGAGCTGGTAAAACTGATTTTTTATTTTCATATAGAATTATTGATTAGCATATAGATTACCTATAGTAAAGGCCTTGCTGGAGAGCATGATTTATCTCTGGGGCCAACATCCCCTAGAAGCCTTGCCAGCAGACCCATCTGCATGAGCAGCATTACAATTTGGAAAGAACAGAGCTGGAGAGATTTGCAAAGTAAGACAAAAAGAATAGGCTTTTGGTCATACTTAGCGCTTAGCATTGTGATAGCACAAACCCTGTTTCTTTTTTTCTAACCATATATAAATTCATTAGCACCTTGGGAGCAGCCACAAGTGTCTCACTGCTCCACAGATGAAGATATTTCCAAGTAATGCTGCTGTAAATACAGAAGTTCTCAGCCAGATGGTGTTGGGGGGGACTTGGCAGCTCTCTGCCCATTAAAATATGGTGAAGTTAGTTAGATTGAGGATCTGAACACCAGGTTCTTGGCAAAAAGCCAGTGCACCTACCTGCCTGGTCATTTACTTTTACATTTATGTGGTATCTTAGACCTCAGGCAAGCCTGAAGGATGCTACAGGGACAAGCAATGGTAACACAGACACATTGGAGCACAATGCAACAGCAACAAGGAAGAGATTTTGGGCCAAGGAAATAAAGGGAAACCCCTTCTCTAACAATAAAATAATGTCAAACAGATGGTAACCAATTCAGTGCATGGTGAGATGTCAAAATGTGTTGAGCACCATATTGAGGCCTGCTTAGGGAAAATCACAGAGCTATTTATTCTGTTACACTTTTGGGTAACCTAATATTTAATAGTAGGAATAAGACTTTGTATGGTTGCACGTCTGCTGCTGCTCATTCTACTCAAGTGAGGTTATAACCAGGAGCAGCTGTCAAGTTCAAGGAGTGATACATAATTTGACTGTTACAAAGGACTGATGCACTATGATTTCCCTTGATAAAAATATCAAAGGTTGGAAGGAATCATCACTTTCACTCTGAAGACTTCACCAATTTAAAGAAAAACAAAATAAGCGTTCTTCTGAACAGGTATGTATTTCTTTCCTTACCTGAGACATCAGAAATGGGTACTGAGGCATTACCACTGAAACTGCACAGTTTTTCTCTTTCTTCTTTTCCCCTCATCTGCCACTTCAATTTTTTTCTTACCATTTGATAACAGTTCTGGTGCAGCTGCATTTTTATGCTACCATTTCATTTTGTGGGTAGACATTCCTATTTACACGAGTCTGTTACAGAGCAACAAAGAAGAAAAAAAACAACCAGTAAGTGATTTTGTATCACATGGCTGTTTCTAGCAAAATATGTATTTAAGGGCCTTCTTAAAGGGAACTAATCTAACTTGAGCCTTCATCTAAATTATGAGGAAAACTGTATCTGTCTCAAAGGCTTTTAAGAGCCAGCTTCTTTGCTTGCAAACACTCAAAAAAAATCTTTGTTTGGAAAAAATTAAATTATAAACCTGTAAATCAGTAAACTGATGCTATTGTTGAACTTGTTGGGCAGCTGAGAGAGGCTCATGATCCAGCTAACCAGCTAATTTGGCTGGTTAAATTGGGGATATTGTGTGGGAGACCCAGAGCCAGTGCTCATGTTCTGAAATGAACATGAGATGAGGCCCTTAGTGACCCATTTCCTCTCCCAATGTGTGCATCAGCTGTTCCACACAATCCTGCAGAGAAGATAGAAGGAGAATCAGCCACACCTTGTGATTTGAACATAATATAGAACTAAGCTGTCAGAAGGAGAACTCAGCTTTTCTGCTTCCCCCATTTTCTAAATCCAAACTGATGTACAGATATGGTGATATCCCAATGGAATTAGAAACAGTGTGGATATTTAACAGTAATTCTGGCAGTTAAAACAGAGTGGGTTAATGACATTTGCTGAGGAGATAGGCTGGAGAAAGGGAAAGGCAGAGCAGCCTGAAGTTCTCCTCTTAGTTGGATGGCAGGCAATGAGACTTGTTCAAAATCTAGGGTAGAACACCTTTAGACATGGTAGAGTTCCAATATCAGGGAAGGATGTGGTATTTCACTAAAATACTACCACACTACCATGACACAACTGACCAGCTCATGCACAGGAAGCTCTTTACTGCATTTCTGTTTAAGAGCTGATCTCTCCTGGGCAATGCAGATACGAATGATACACAGGCAATGACAGTGTCCCGAGTAGAGTCCAAAAACCAAACTGGCAGTGCAGGTAGTGGACAGTAAATTAGATTTTAAAAACACTTTCTGGCTTTGTAACTTGAAATGAACCCAACTATGTAAGTTTGAGACAAGAAATAGACCACAAATATCAGTGTTCCAGGGGGGGACTCAGGGAGGAGGAAGGAAGCACAAGTCTCTAAAATGATTTGTAGAAAATCAAACGTAATAAATACATCAGTCCATTACTTGATCAGCTAGATGCCAAGCCAGTATTAGCATCATTAAAATAAATGCTAGAGAGCAAAATATCTTATTTTTTGTGACTTAGCAACATATTTGTTTTTAAGAACACCACCACCGAGGTTTCTGTTACCAGATTAAATCTTGCCCAGACACTGTGTAACAAGGGGCTATGTTTTGCACCCCGTGATGTCTGCAGGTCACATCAGTGCTCCATGTGATGTTCTCCCCGGACACCTCTGCATGAATCCATCGGATCCATCCTTACAAAAGGTCATCCTGCATCCCATGGAACGTTCTGATGGATGCATCACGGGCAGAGGGCGTCCCGAGCTGCAAGCTTTTCACTAGTGCTTCACTTGAAAGTTAACGACCTGTATCTGAATAAAACGGCCGTGCAAAAAGGGTCATAAAGGTCAGGCAAAGCATTTTACAGAAGGAAATTTAAAGCTTCTGAAAACCTTTCCATTTCCCCTCTGGCTGCCCTACCTGGCAGAAGCTGCTGCCAGCTATGACGTCTGGGGTAGGGTTGAGCCAGCTCCGCTCAACTACTGAGAATGAGTCATTTTGCCTTTTAAGATTTGGCAAGGAAAACAAACAAGCAAAGAAAAAAAAAAAAGGAGGTGAAATACACGAAAAGCGGGAGCAAACCCGTGAGGGCAGAGCAGCACTCGCTGCTTGGTGTGCAGCGGTGTCCGAAGGCCCTCGTTCGCTCCCTCCGGATGCGGAGCTGGGGGAGCTCCACAACCCTGCGGACCCCTCAGAACCGGGGCCGCCCCCGCCCTCACAGCGCCGCCGCCGCTCCCGGAGAGGCTTCCGGCCCCATCGGCCTGCGATTGGTCCGCGCCGCGGTACCGGAAGCGACGTCAGGACTGCCCCGCCCACCGCGCCGTTCAAACGCTGGCGGCGGTAAGAGCGGGCCTGTGCGGGGCTGTGGGAACGGAGGTCGGCGTGGGGCGGCCCTGAGGGGGGCTCGGGGCCGTGGGAAGGGGGCTTGGGACGAGGCCGCTCTGAGGAGGGCTCGTGTCCGCGCCCTGCCAGCGAGGTGCTGGGGTCACGGTCCCTGGAGGTCTTTAAGGAAAGACTGGCCGAGGCGCTGAGTGCCGCGGGGAGGTTGACACGGGAGGGTTCGCTCACAGGTTGGACTCGATGGTCTCGGAGATCTTCTTCAACGTAATTGCTTTTATGCTTCTCCCCAGTTTAACTACCGGGACGCTCCAGGCGCGTTTAAGCTTATGAATTTTGTCCCCAAGGAAACGCAGATGTTGCTTGAATTACATCCTCCTTCGTCTATATTTTTTACTTAAAGTGAGCTAGTCAAGTGCTTCATGAATGTCCCTGTTCCCTTTTTCAGGTGATCGTTTATATGAGCTAAGCTGTAAAGATGTTGAAGTTTAAATGTGGAGCCCGAAATCCGATCGAGGCAGCATCAGTGGAGCCTCTCACCAGCCGAGTTTCTCGGCTAAATCTGCTCTTTCAGGTGAAGAACCTCTGGCCTGGGAGCAGCTGATCTCGGTTTTGTCCTTGTTTATTCCCAGTATCTCAAAATACAGCTTTGCTTTTTTGGATGCTGAAACCATGCCTGTCACATTCTTTGGAGGAAGTGGTAAAAGAAAGGGATAACTAGATGATGTTCAAAGTGTATCTGGTTTGCACAAAGTTCAGTGGATACTAACTGCTCTCATGTTTTGTGCATCTGTCAGTGTTTTAGCCTGATGGATTTTTCCATGTAAAGATGCAATATTGCTTTCTGTGCCCTGTAATCTTCAGTTTTTTAATAGGTGAAGGAGCTCTGGGTTTGTCCTGAGATGAATTTACCTAAGGGGCTGCTATTTGATCATCTGAGGTTCAACAGCTTTTCCTTCTAGAGCTACTGTTGATGCTGATTACTTAAATTATTTGTACCACGAAAAATCCTGCATGATACCACATCAAGGAAAAAGCCATTCAGATCAATCATCAGGAGGTTGTAGATTGTTGAAATTTGAATCATGGCTGTCTTGAAATTGTCTTTAAAGGATTGTTTTGTCTGAAAGAAAAAATACCTGTAACAGCTATTACAGATCGACCCTAATATATAATCTGTTCTATACATCTGTTATTGATTTGAGGCTTTTCATTGTTGTCTGAGACTCCATCTGCTGTTGCTGCTTTTTTTTTTTCTAGGGGAAGCCACTCTTTGTGACTCAACAGCAGATGTCTCCTCTCTCCTGGGAAGGCATCCTTGATTCATTATTTGTTCTTTTTGAAGAATGCAGAAACCCTGCTTTAATGAAAATTAAACATGTTGGCAACTTTGTCAAGAAGTGTAAGTTTGTGTAGACTGGTTTTCATGTGCCTCTTTATAAAAGGATTCTTAAGGATATGGATATTAAAATAATGCTTTAGTTGCTTTGGTTGTAACCTAGGACTTTGAGCATCTGATTTTTTGTTGGCAGAATCAACTCTGCAAAGGGGATATTGGAAATCTTAGTAAAGCTTTGTTCAGGTCTGAGAAGATCAAATGCAAATGGCTTTTGAAGTGCTGTGACTCAAATGTGCATCCTTCTTAGTCTGTACCGTATTTATATTTGAGGAGGCACTTTCTTGGAAAGTGGGTACTGGCTACAGCAAAGCTTCAAATGTGCACCACAGCATGTTGGATGTTGAGAGCAAGATAGTGACTATGAGAAAAAAAAATTTGAGAGAGGAATTTGGTAATCCTTGGCTGTTTCGCCTTTTAGATTACATGTGTTACCTGAGTTTTGCATGTGTAACTGGTAAAGATTATTTCTGTGCTTCAGAAATACAGGTTCTAAAGGAGTAAATATTTTGCTGGTAATGTGCTTAGATTCCTTTTGGGGAAGGGAAAAGAAAATTTCCATCATTTTTTCCACTGAGACATAGCAGAAAGCCATTTGGTTTCAAGTAAGATGTTGTGTGCTCCATTATAGTTCTACCCAATGGTTTGTTGGTGTTATTAGCAGGCAGTAATTTTCTGCTAGTTTGAATAATTTTTAGAACAATCTCCTATGAGTGATTATCACATTCCTGCTGGTTGGACTTAGTCAGTGGAAAACTTGAGCTGAATATCTGCAATAAATGCCTGTGGTTAGTTGTGTTAGATGATAGACTGATGCTTTCCTCAGGCAGAGGAGCAAACCCTGCCCCGGACTAGAATTTGCTGGGTAAAGCCCTCTCGTTTAGAGAATACACTTTGTATTGATAATGGATGGCTGGAAAGAAATTAAAAACTAGAGAGGTTCTCAGCCTCTCAGGTTAGGAATAGGACACAATTATCATTGCTGTGGGAACTGTCTTAGCATTTCCTGATCCTTTTGTATGTACCATATTTCAGACTTTGTGTTGATACAGTCGTTTTCTAGTTCTGATGCATGCTGTTATTTTTAAGAAGTGTATTCTGGAAAGATTTAACATTTCTTGAGAATTTGGAATTAATTGGGGGATTTTTTTGGCTTTGGTTTGCTGGTTTTTTTTTTAATTTTATGGCCCAGTTTCGATGTCTCTTTTTTATAAAATGCCAGTTGCCTAATGTAAAAGTAAGTATTTTGTCTTTATAGATGCAGAGGCTATTTCTGAACTAAAGGAACTGCAACCCAGTGTGAAGGATTTTGAAGTAAAGGGTGTGGTTGGCCGTGGTCACTTTGCAGATGTCAAAGTAGTGAGAGAGAAAGTCACTGGTGATGTTTATGCTATGAAGGTGATGAGCAAGGAGTCCTTGCTGGCACAGGAGCACGTATGTATATTTTTCTGTTATGAGAATAGTAGGAAGATAAATTGCAATTTGCTGAACACTTCCTTTCTGACACTATTAATAGAATTAAGTTAAAAATATATCTTGAGAAAGTTCATCCTACATTTCAGTGAAGCAATAAATTTGTGTGTAGTTTTGCTGTGTTTAAAAGCTGTTGTCATAGTCTATGGTTCTGCTGAGTGAGGTGCTATCCTCAGGTGCCAAAACATGTAAAGAGCTTCCTATCTAATTATAAGAAAAGAAAAACAGGTGATGAAAACACCGAATCAGCATTGATCTTGATGACAATGGCTTGAATTTTCAGACAATCTATCCATTAAGGGTTTTTTTATTTTAAAGAACGAAGTAGAATGTCAAGAGTGGGTGTGAAGGCAAACTGTGGTGACTGCATTTTTATGGAGAGCCTCTTGCTAGCTTGAGAAATGTGTTACTTGGAAACTTTAAAAAGGGATAATGGAGGTTGTTGTCATAGTTTGGTGAGAAACAGAAGTTAATCTTTGCTGACTTGAGATGACAAGTAGGACAGAGATATTCCATTAGAGACCTCATGAATTCATACAATATCTGCATCAGTTTTTCCCAATACGTGGTGCAGTAAGGTTGCTCCTGATATCCCTCAGCATTGTTTGTGACTAGCAGAAATGAAACTCGACTAAAATTACCCTTTCTGTGGCATAGATTGACAAGAAAACAAGGTATGATACTACCCTCACATGGCACTTGCTCAGGAAACAGCACTTAATAATTTCTGTGTAATTTTTTTGTGGTGTGTGCCAAGTTTTTCTAAAACTAGGGGATTCTAATGTATTCTCACTCCCTCTTATCATGGTGTAACTGAACACTTTTTTGGTAGGTGTCATTTTTTGAGGAAGAACGCAGCATATTAGCTCAGAGCACCAGTCCATGGATTCCACAGTTACAATATGCGTTCCAAGACAAGAAAAATCTCTACTTGGTAATGCCTAATCTTTGATTTTCTCTTCTATTGAACACCATGGCTGTTGGTTTATTAAAGAACCATGTGATGGTTGAAATGTGCTTGTTTTCTGTAAATTTTCCTTCACTACATACCACTGTTTGATATGTGCCCAGTGGAATATTGGGGAGTTGAATGGAATGTCTTGCATATCTGTTCCTTTAACATTTTATGTAGGTTATGGAGTATCAGCCTGGTGGGGACTTGCTGTCACTCTTAAACAGATATGAGGACCAGCTGGATGAGAATATGGTGCAGTTTTACCTTGCAGAGTTGGTTTTAGCCATTCACAGTGTCCATCAGATGGGTTATGTCCACCGGTATGTAAAGGTTGCTTTGGGTGCTTCTCTACTCTGTGCTCTTTCAGGACAGTATTTCACATGCTTTATCAGAAGACAAAATTAGAAAATTAATCGGACTCCCAACTATAATTGTAGCTCGGGGCATTAACTTTGATGTAAAGTTCAGACTAATATCAAGAAAGGATTGTTACATATATTTTTCTGGAGGCTCAGTAAAAAGAAACCTTAATGTTGCACTATTAAAAAATTTAAATCTTTTCCACGGATTGCTGCTTTTGGCACCAAATACTATGGGAAATTAATGTAGATGTTGAAAATTGTTGTGTGCTGGTTGGTGAACATGGCAGTGTAGGATGTTGGAGTAGTTAAATATCAGAGTTCTCTCTCAAGGCTTGGAGACTGTTACTGTGTGCATTTTCAAATCATATTGGTATTTAAAACTTATTCCATTTTGAGGATGTGGAAATGTTAGGAAGTATTTTATGTTCCAAGAGTTTGTAGTGGCTGCACTTAGAGCATGAGCTGTGGCTTTCTAGTGCAAGGTCACTGCCTGGATTTAGAAGATGTGCAGAAAAAATTGTGAGGAAATTTGGGAAGAAAACCACAAAATACTTTACTGTAATTCAGTTACAACGTGATCAAGGTGCAAACCCACCTTCTCTTTTCATCTGCTGTCAATAATTACTAACTTTCCATGCAATAAGGGGAACTTCAATACTTCCATATTTGCTTATCAACAGGACAACTGTTGGAAATAATACTCCCACTTAAAAGGGTTTATGCATATCATTGAGTATAGCTGAATAGGAACATCCTGTTACCTGGACATGACAGTACGGAATGGTCTGAAAAAATTCTGATTGCTTTCTTTTGGCTTACAGAGACATCAAACCAGAGAACGTTCTTATTGACCGAACAGGACATATTAAACTGGTGGACTTTGGGTCAGCTGCCAAAATGACAGCAGACAAAATGGTAATAATATGGATTAAAAGTTTGTCTGTAGCTTGTTCGGATAGTCCAGTTGAAAGGGGGAAACTAACTTGGTATCTGCTTTTGATTACACCTTCCTCTTCTCTCTTTTGCCTTTCTTGTCCACTGTGGAATCTATTCACAATCGTATTTTTCCATTTGTGAATGGCTTTTCAAGCATGAGCTCAAGTATCTTTTGCAGCCCTCAGTAGATACATATTTGCTTATTAAAATATTAATACCCAAGAAAGGTAAAGGTAAGTCTGCTTTCTCATGGTGCTGCACTGTGATACAAAATCATACTTCTAGAGGTTCTTACAGCTGTTCAATGCTGTGTTTAAAGATGACATAGATTTATAGTTCGATTGAAAATTGTGTCTGTTGTAATTAAAGTGGCATAACTTTGAAGGCTGGGGAGCTCTTGATCAAAATGAATCACATTTAAATATTCTGGGCTTCACTCACCAGAAAGTACTGCATCAAATCTGAATCAGTGGAGTTTTTTATAAGTTGATTGTAAGTTTTGGTAGCTACATACATCTTCCAGTGAAGATTTTTAAAATTTAAATGTATCTAAGTGAGAACATGAAGTTCTGTACTATATTTCTGTCTTGTTTTACAATTTTAATTTTTCCATAACATTTTCTATGTAATGTGATTCTTAATATCCTGTTTGCAATGTTCTTACATTTTCAGTGCTTCTCTGCACTGCATTTTCCCTTTAAGTTTTTTCTTCACAGTGTATCTTCAATCACTCACAGGTTTTTGTGTTAGCCTGCCTCCCTTTTTTGTTTCATTCTTTATGCCACTCAGTACAAAAATGATTGCAACATTGGCTCCTGAATTACCTTTTCTGAGCAGTCCAGAAATTCAAGTATTAGTACTCAACTGATCATGAACACTAGGTAAAAAGGTAGGGGTGACCTTACCTATGTAATGAGGGCAGAAAATATCTATTCTAAATTTGACCATTTTTAAAGTTTCAGCTATGATGTCCCTGTTAATACTAGTTGAAGCAGAGTATTTTTGCTGTTTAAAACATCAGTTTAGTATTTCTGTGCTTTGTGGAATGCTGCTTTTTTACTTTAGCAGTTTGTACTGTATAGTAACAATTAGCTCTGATAATTTGACTCCTTTTTTTGATACCAAACATCTTGCTTTGTTTGTTTATCAGCAGTTTCCTTAACCTGGCACTTATTTGCTAAACAGCTTTGCTTAAAATTACTTACTTCACTTGGAGGGCTGAAAACTATGTCTCATTAAAAAAAGGGGAAAAAATTGAAATTACCAAGATGAAATTGAACAAAAAGTGCTGTAATTTCACTTGGTTTATCTTTGCTCTTAGGTAAATGCCAGACTTCCTGTGGGCACACCTGACTACATGGCACCAGAAGTGTTGACAGGGTTGGGTGGGGATGGCAAAGCTTCCTACGGTCCTGAATGCGACTGGTGGTCCCTCGGAGTTATCGCCTATGAAATGATTTATGGAAGGTCTCCCTTCACTGAAGGCACTTCAGCAAAAACTTTCAATAACATCATGAACTTCCAGGTAGAGAGAAATGTTTCCCTCTTAAGTAAAAAGGTTGTAACTAAAGACTGCTTTTCTCAACTTTTTTTAAAGTTTATGGATGTCTCTTACTTCATCATGTTCATAAAATATTTGGAATATATACATTGTGTTGTATTTATATGTCTCTGTATTATAGATATCTGTAGAAAATAAAAAGGTGCCGCAGGACACAGTCAGCTCGAGTGATTTCTAAAGTTCAAGGCAGCTCCTGAAACATGCAGTTTATTTGCAAGGGTCGTGGGTGCAGGAGCTCTGCTTAAGCTGCCAGGCACAGCTTAGAGTGTGCCCCAGAGAGAGCCAGAGAGCAGGAGATAGAGAGGTAGAGAGAGAGAGAGACTAAGAGTCTAAGAATGAGACTGAGAGACTAAAAGAGCTAAAAGTCTGGTTACGTGATATTATATCTCTTCTTATACTGAATATGGTAATGGTACCACATCCAATCAATAGAAGATAGGTTGTATGTAAATTCTATAAGGATTTCTATCAAAACTACTACATTACCATACTGTGTTACATTTTAACTCCTAAAAACTACTTTCTAAAACTACTTTTGTCTTCCCTGCCACGCTGGCAGGGTTTCTCTGACCCTTGGACTTTTCTCTTTGCTGAAGCATCCTCTTCTCTGCTAAAGCCATTGTTCAATGCAGAGGGATTCTCCTTCAGCTGGCCAGCCCATTGTTTTTGGCTGTACAGTAACTCACAGCTCGGTATCTCATATCTCAAAGTCAGCTTTCATTTCTATTTTGCTTACAGGTTTCATATTTACAGAATCTTTTGCCAAGCAGTCATGTTTATAAGGTTTCCCTATTTCATCTTCCCCAACAGATATCAAGTTATTTTTTGTAACAGGAATCATCATCCCTGATTTAAAAAACCTGAGCCACAAACCTTTGGAAGTTTTGTGAGAATTTTCTGGGGAAGTGTCTTGTTATACTATTCCATTTGCGTGTGCCATTGGCCATTGTTCAGCATGAGATGGTGATCTGGCATACCATTTGCCTGGGTGGGAATGGTTGTTCCTGTGTTCCTATCTTTACTGCAGTAAATGGATATAAAATCCTATTTGGATAAAATGCACCATGCTTTTGTTTGTATGCTATAAATATTCATCCTTTGTACCTCAGACATATCTCAGAATAATGAAACTTAATCTTACTGTTCTGAGCCTATTCTCCTACTGATCAGAAATCCATTTCTTTCTAATGCAGAGATTTCTGAAGTTCCCAGAGGATGTGAAAGTTAGCAGTGACTTTCTTGACCTGATCCAGAGTCTGCTCTGTGGGCAGAAGGAAAGGCTGGGTTATGAGGGTCTCTGCTGCCATCCATTTTTTTCTAAAATTGACTGGAACAATATCCGTAATTGTAAGTAGAATAAAATTGTATTTTTAAACAATTCCTGGTTTTTTTGGTAACAGGAAAATTTGTACAATGAGTATTTAAGTGTGTTTGATCTGAATTATTCATAATGAAACAGGACTGGTTCCTGGAGCAGGTGTTTCTAACAAAACAGCTCATTTTGGTTTTTGCAAAGGCTATGTTAACATCTCAGGTGAAAACTGTAAGGTAAGAGGAAGTTTAGTAAAACTCCATATGAATTTCTGATGTAATTGCTGTGTTACTGCAGGTACTAGACTGGAAAATCAAAATGGTCCTTTCCATGTCCTTCCTCAGTTTAAAATGCATCACTATGTTTGTTCAGGCCTTTCCCACCTCAATTTGCTTAATTTTGGCTTGATGTGTTGTTGTTGTTCACCTTTCTCTTTTGTTGCTTGTGAACCAACTTCACTTAAGGTTGGTTTATTTTTTGTAGTTCCAGTAGGTGGCCATAGGGCCATTGGAGTTTTTTGTCAAAGTCAATAGGGATAGCGTATTACTATGTTTTTTGGTCAAAAATCTGTTCATTCAACGAGGAACAGAATAAAACTACGAACCAGATAATCCTCTATGCAGAAAACTGTTCATAATGCTATGTAAGCAATGGATTTTAGTATTTAGAAGTACTGAGGCACCAGCTCCATATCAAAAGCAAATGTTTCACAGTTCATCAGTAATCTCTGTATGGGGATCTGATTGTGCTGGAGAGCATTTTAAATTATTTGAACTGTGAGATTATCTTGGCAAGCAACATGTCTGTCTTATGTTTTTTATCAAATATCCTGTAAGGGGATGATTGTGCTCTATTTTCCATGATAAATTGCTAAGCTGGTGCTTCTACTTTTGATGATCATCTCAGCACTTCAGCTGTCAGCTCCACAGACTGTTTGCTCACTTTTCTGTTGGTTCATTAATTTTCAACGTGTGGAGCTGCTGTTCTGTTAAATTCTATTGTTTCTGCTCTTTGAGAGCTGTTGAGCCTCTAGCCCTTTTCATCACTTTAGCATACATTTCCCAGTGCTTTCTGCCTTCTCTCCCCAGAGCCCTGCCTAGACCACCAGTTTCTGTTCCTGAATTTTGTGTTGTGTTTATATCGTGTTATCTCAGATATAGAAGAATGACATGTGAGCATATGTTCTGGTGTTTCCTTGGCAATTGCCTGTCTAGTATTCACACAGCTGCACGAGTTAATGGAGCATTTTGCAATTTCATGTGACAGCAGTGATGCTGATGGACAAGCCAGTTGGCAGCCCTGGTGTGGTTATAATGTTGGAATGATCATCTGGGATTTTAAAAATCCCATTTCTGACTGCAGCTGGCCAGTGGATTGCATCATTCCCTGTAATATCCCCACCTACCTACATAAGGATTCATGCAGTTTTGACCCCTCACTTCGTTGTTATGCATCATACCTGATAAACCCCCGCTGTAACATGCACAAACCACAGCAGTCTCTGTGCTTTAAGCAGCTGATTCAGTGTATCACCTCTTGCTTTGCTCTCGGCAGTGGCTCTTCCTGTGCTGGTTTTGGAGAGCAGTGTTGCTGTCATTCTGTTCAAAACCTGCGTCAGGTTTGACCTGGGCTATCTAAAAGCTAAAAGTCTCTTTCTAATCTTGACCTCTGCTGATAGTGGTGTTTAACTGAAGCAATGGCAGCCTGAGAAAATGAGTGTTGGCAGAGGTCATAAAATTTAGATTTACGTTAAAGAATCTCACTCTCCCAAGTTAATCTGGTCAAAGACTTTAAGGTTTTGGAGTGTTGGACTTGGTGATCCGAGAGCCTTTGCCAACTGACATGTCTCTGATTCCGCAGTTGTTAAACAAATTCTGTGTCAGTATAGTCAGACTTTCCTATAGCCTGTAAGGGCAGTGATGTAATTTCTCTTTCAGGCTGAGAAAGGTAGGGAAAAAATTGTTACCTTTCCCTTGCAGGTATTTAATTATCATGCTGAGAGCTCCAGAACAGCCATTCTTAATGCACCGATCTTGCTTAAGAATGTGTCATTAAGGGGCTTTTCTGTGTTACATTTTGTTGTTATGGTAACCTATGAAACACTTGACTTTAGTAAATCCCTTTCCCAAAGTACTCTAAAAAAAGCTCCCAACTTCCCTGGTTCCAAGTAATGTGTGTCTGTAGAAGTAGCTCTTAAGTTACAGAAACAGAATAAAACCATTAAAACCATTAAGATCAGGTTTATCTGAATTTGTCTCAAACACGTGATTTTCCCCTTTGTTGGAATATTGTACTGAAACACATGTATAGTTTCTGCTCTCTGTTGGTTTCTGCTATTTAATGACTTCTAAAGCTTATTAAACCCACCCCCTCAAACAGATACCACCACACTTCCTACCCAAAAATAAAATGAACCAAAACTTTCAAAAGTTTGTGTTCATTTACTGAGGAATTCTCTGAAAATATTTTGGATTTTATTTACCTGAAATAAACATATTTCTATCTGTGTTTCAGCTGAATGGTCAGCTTTCACTGGAAAGTTGGTAACAGAACCATTTGTGCACCTAAAAATTATCTAAAATCAGAGGTGGAGAATGAAGGAATGGCAAACTTGAGTTATCAGCAACAAGGCTTCATTCTATATAATTTGGGGATTTTGTTAGTTTTTTGTTTGTCTTTTGTTATTTGAAATCCACAAACTGCATGAGATTTTTAATTTGGAACCAAAAATCTCCTTGCTGAAGTCTAGCTGGGAGATGGTCAGAAGACTTTCATTGATACCTAAGGAATATGTGTATAGCATAAGGAGCCTTTCATTTTAAGAATTTCTTTGTAACTATAGTCCAAGAGGTCTTCAAAATGCAACAGCATGTTTGGACTTGAATGTGGAAATTATCTATATGAAAAAACATATGAATTAATTTATTGTGCAAACAGAAGAAGTATTAAAGACTGATTTTTTTTTTTTTTTAAACTGTTTTCTGCTATTAAACAGAAATTTGGGCAGGACCCAACTCTCATTATTCCTAAGTCCAAGACACTTATCCTTATGAACCCACGTTGTCATTCAGTATCTTAACAGTTACACATTGTGGTGTTTCATTTAAATTCTTGTCTTCAGAAAAATGTGTTGACTTGTTTCTTGAAGTGGAGAGCTCTTGCAGGTTGGAAATCACTTTTATTAATAGAAATGTATGTGTTAAATCATTGTCTTGACAAAACAGCAAAGGTGTTAAGATAATATTGTAGAGAGAAGTTAGAACTAGCACAGTGCCTTTTTTATAAGTGGTCTTAACGAAAATATCCTTAAATTTCATCACCGGGATTGTCTATTTTTCTTTCATAACACTTTCTCAAATAGGTCTGTTAGAGCCTGAGGAAGAGCAATGCCTAACCTATTTAAAAAGGCTGTGTGGATGCTTTTCCTTAGAAAGCATTTATAGATCACCTTGTAGATAAAGAACAGGAAACTTAAAGGCAATACAGAACATTTCTTAAGGATAAAAATGTGTCTATTTCAGTTGAGTCTTTCACTGTCCTAGGGGAAATCCAATATCTCTTTTCTGAATTTGCATGAAAATATTTTTGAAAGGATGGAAAGACCTGGTTAAGGCAATGTTCTTTGTACCAGTCATAAATATACACACTA
Source organism: Lanius collurio (assembly GCA_020086605.1). Lineage (NCBI taxonomy): Eukaryota > Metazoa > Chordata > Aves > Passeriformes > Laniidae > Lanius > Lanius collurio. The sequence continues at coordinate 763,759 of JACBWW010000031.1, read as the reverse complement.
ATGCAGAGTTAACAAAAAAGGGCTCTTTTCCATAAGACACTTTTTATCTAATCTTAATGATAAGCTGATTAAAGTACTGGAGTGTGTGTGGTGGTTTGGGATTTTTTTCTTTTTTCTTTTTCCTTTTTTTTTTTCCCCTTAAACTTAGCAACCTACAACACCTTCTTTTCCTCTGAAAGTCATTATTTGGAACAGATGGAAGAGGGTTACATCCTTCCACAAGTGGGGAGGTATCTAGGCAAGGAATTGGCTTTTTTAAAACATGCAGTTCTCTACAAGATACTTTAAATGGTAAACAGAACATGTACATTCATTGTAACTATCAGTGACAAAAGGAGGTCTTTTACACAACCAGTTTGTGTGAGAAGAAGCATTGAGTTTACTGTCTTTTTCAGTAGTACTTTTGCCTCCCTTTTGGGTAAGCCTGAGAAAAGTGCAAATTTGTCACCTTGTCAAATGTGATGGCATGGTGTTCACATTTATTTCTCAGAGGCTTATCTTGACCTCTTCTAAAGGATCCTTCCCTTTAAAGAAGCAACTGATAAGCACATCAAGGTATTTGCATTCACCAGTCTTCATCTTGTTCTGAAAATACTATAGTTGTGTCACAGCTTTCTGATTTTAAGCAAGAAATAATAACTAGAGATTATGCCATCATGTGGCCTACACCTGAAAACAAAATTGCTTGTCTGTTTTAGCTTGGTTTTACAAGACTACTCTGTTTATTCTGTGGGTATTTTTGACATTAGACAAAGGGCTCCTTTGTCTGAGGAATGAGTCTATGAAGGAGCTACCAAATAATTAACAACATCAGACAGAGTGGATCTAGCTTTTTTTTTTTTAATTATTCCCTTTTACTCCTAAGTGGTTTTTTCTTCTCCAAGGTGCTGAAATGTCTTCAGAACTTCTGCTTCTCATTTTCATCCACTGTTGACAAGTTCAGAACTACTTAGCATCTAGAGGTGCTTTTGTTGAGTGACTGTTCTTAGTTTTCTCTTTAGTTGCTACTATTTCTTGATACAAATACTGTAACAAAGTTATGCTGCAGAGTTGCAGAGTTTTTGGACTGTTAGTCATGGATTTCAGTGAATGCAAAATAGAGGGCAAAGGATTTTTTCATTATTTTTTAATCTAATATTCACAATTTCTCTTCTTTATTCTCATATTTTATTAAACATACAGAGGAAGCTGTAGTGTAAAACATTGGGCTCTTTAAACTAGTTTCCCACCAGCCCCAAAGGTTTGCTCTGTCTCACATTCAGTTTTATCTTTGTGCATCCATTGTTCCCCCACTGAGTGCTTTTTCATCTTTTTATGTGCATGCATAGTTAAATGATATTTTATTTTATGCATGTGGTTTGTGTAGGAATTCTTATTGTTGGTAAGAGGAAGAACTTTCTTTTTAATTACAAGGGCTTGAAGATGACTCTTAAGATCTTATTTGCTAATTTATGGTGGGAAGTAAGGCTTTAGATCTCTCGTTCAGAGATGACGTTATCTATCAGGCTCTGGGGAGTACAGAACAGGGTACATTGTACAGTTATAAAAAGGCAGCTACTTTGGGTTTTGCTACCCTTTAAAATCATTCTAGACTTTTGCAGAAGTGAAGGGTTTGCTGTTTTCTCTATTACTTTACCTCATAGACAGTATCTGCCTTCAAAAACAGTGTTAAAAATCCCACAGCAACTCCCTTCCTGTAAGAGGAAGTGCAGAGTTTTTTCAGCAAAGTTCCTGAAACTAAAAAATACTAATCCTGAACTAATCCTCCTCTGCTGTGAATTAACTACAACTGTGGGCTTATACTTGCATTAAAGATGATATGCTTACAAATTGTTTTCTGTTACTTCTCTGGTTTTAATCAGTAAGAGTATATGCAAGAGTAGCTGGACGTTATCCTGACATTAAGTGATTGTTAAAAAGAAATACATATCCCAATCAACAATCTATATTTCAAAATTATGTTTATGATACATAAACATCAGCATTATATTATATATTTTTATTATAACCAATAAAATAGAAGACAATAAATTCGTGATACTGACATAAATTTTAAATGTTCTGGAGCTGGTAAGTTGCAGCAGGCTGAAACTGCTTACTACAGAACCTATTTCATTTGTATATTTTTCCCATTTATCTCATTCTTATGTACTTGGGACTACTGTATGTGAGCAGCATCTGCTTCATGGAATTTCTTCTCACTTCCCTGCTTGGGAGCAGCATCAGGATGGCTCTTCAGGGAGCTGCTGCCAAAGCCTATGCTTGTAGTTGAGATTTGGCAGTTTATCCAGACAGCTTCTTTATTTTTTTGGCTGTTAATCCTGGTCTGGTGGGTAGTTCCAGCGAGGGAATGGAGAGTTAAAAGCGGGCCGTGGAAGGCTTTGGCAGCCTAGAGGGAGCCAGCGCCTCCAGCCGTGACTTGCTGTGCCCCTGCCCCTCAGCGGCAGCAGCATCTGTCACACTGCAGGCAGGTAGGGTTAAACCCGGCAGTCGGCAACTCCGGAGCAGGGAGCCTGCACTGCAGGGGAGGGAATGTTTGCTCCTGGTCCTTCAGTTCTCATCAGCCCTTCAGCTACAGGAGATCCATACTGGATCCATGGTAACGGTTTTAGCACACTCCACTTCCATCATCTGGTGACAATGGGCTGTTCTAGCTGCTGGCTGAGGAACTGTCTCCTTTGCTAATCTGAGTGTGGCAGTGAGTGGGGACCCGAGTGATGAAATAAATTAATAAATGTTAGGAAATGTGATTTAATGAGGTAGGAATTGCACAGTCAGTCTTCTGCATTCATTCCTTTCCCACATCTAGCCAAGCCAGCAGGTAGCTCGGGTGCTGCACATCACCGAGAAGAACTTGTCCTTTTGTTCCTTTGGTTAATTAAACTGAAGCAAGCACGAGGAAATCCTCTTAAATTAAAAAACTGCTTAGCAAATTAAGTGGTACCAATTTAGAAATTATAATAAGAAATATATTGTAATTTCTTCCATTTACACCTCTCTTCAGAGCTGATTGTATCAGAGCCAGACTGCAGTGGTATCCCAGCAAGAGTTCCAGATCTTAAGCAAGCTCTTTTAGAGAAATAAAATCAATCTTCTTTTCCTAAAGACCAGTGAGCTTTTAGTGGCTGTAGTTTATTAGAACCTTCCAGGAGAAAGACCGGTTTGCTGTTGATTAGAAAACCATGCTGGGAAGATGCTTGTTAGCGTTAAAGGGTAAGACATATCTCTTAGCTGACTAGCCTAGGATCAGGCTTCTTTCTCAGGTACTGTCACTGATTGGACAGGTTGGAGACATTTTCCTTTTCAAGATGAATCAGATTCGACAGACTTCTGATTATATTACAGTAATGATTTCCTTAGACTATTGCTTTGATTTTATTTTTGTGTTAAAAAACCCAACATCTTAACCTGAAAAAAATAAAAACCAAAAAAACCCCCCATTTCCCCGAATCTCCAATGCCTGAGCTAAATCCCAGTTTGATCAGTGTGGGAGATGCTGTGCCTGCAGAATGGTAGCCATGTTGGCAATTTAGGGGTTAATCTCTTGTTGCTGTAATACGCTTTGAGAGCAGCAGCTCAGTCTGCTTGTGTTAGCAAGATTAAAAGCAGGAGCTGCAGTGCCATTGCAAGCACTGAATGAGTGGGACTGTTGCAGAGTGAACGGTAGCTGAATTTTGTCCTTTCTTCTTGCTTTTTTTCCACCAGCTCCTCCCCCCTTCATTCCTACTCTCAAGTCTGATGATGACACCTCAAATTTTGATGAACCAGAGAAGAATTCGCGGGTTTTATCCTCTATGCGCCAGTTGAACCCAGCAGGATTCTCAGGGGAAGATTTGCCGTTTGTGGGGTTTTCATTCATCAAGGCTTTGGGGATACTCAGATCAGAGTAAGTAGGAATTATTGCTTAGGTGGAGAGGACCGCTGGAAAAATGGGAAGATTTGTTACAGAGAGGATGGAGTGTGTGAGGAAAAGCTGTTTTGACTGACCTGTACTCTGCTGTAGGGAAGCTGCCAGATTCAGGCTTTATCTGTTGCTGGTGTGTCTTGTGCATGTCCTGCTGTTCTCTGATTGTTTCTGGGATGAGGTGGGGGGGGAATGGGATGGAAAGATTAATTCTAAACCAGTTATTATTAAAATTGTAGTTCCTATAGTTTGAATTAGTTGTTGCTGTTAAGCAGGGAGCAGTAGGTGATTGCATTTCTGGTACTGCAGATCCCTGCAAGGAGAATACTGAGGAGTTTAGAGATGGGAAAAAGGGGATGGTGTTATTTTATTGGGCCAGAGAGCGGGCACCAAGTGCTGGGAATGTATAAGACTGAATCAGTGATCCATAGAAAAGGAGCTCCACTAACCTGGAAATGTGCAGTGATGGGTCAGTGAGTAAGGGAAGGAGCTGCATGGTAGATGGCTCTGTGCTGCTGGGTCAAGTTAAATAGGAGGACTGGACGTTGCTGTGTTGTGTGTTAGGAGACTAGAGATTCAGATGAAATATGCAGAGGCTGTGTGCATGGAGGGATGTAAAGACCTCAGAGAAATGGTTTTCAGTGGGAAGAAAATACGATTTCTTGAGAGGATGGAGTCAGAGAAAAAGGAGAATATAAGTAGGGTGATATAAACCATTTGATGTGGTGAGTGGCTGGTTTCTGATGACAGAGCTATTGAAAAAGTATTAGTGCAGTGTATTAAGTTGGAAAGTCCTTAGCTCAGGATCAGGGGGCCTCTCAGGCACGCAGTGGCTTTGGCTAGGTTAGTGACTCAATGCACTGTGTTTTCATGTCAACCCTCATTCCCTGCTGCTGGTTTGCTCCCTTCAGGGATTTCCTTGTCAATCTGTCTTGAGTTTCATTGTGTGTCATATTGGTTGTGATAGTTGCTCTGCAGTAAGCTTGTCACCGAATTTGGTAATACTGTTGACATCTTTGATCTTGCTCACGCCGTGAATCAAGGTTATATGATGGTTATGCCAGAAATAAAAAGGGGGTCTTTGGCCGTCCCTCCTCAGCAGAGTTGCTTTTATGGCAAAAGAGGAAGGAAGGGAGAGGACATAAAACCCCAGAAAGTGTTCTTTTGGTGAAATGATCTAATATTGTCAGCAGGATGGAATGTTAGATCTGTGGATACCTGGGGTTAAAATCTGTCTTAATTTGGGAGTGAGATAACTTAGGCTGTTATCTTTTCTGCCTGGGGAACTGCAGTCTGTATACAAGGGCTATGTGGCCATTCGGGTAACAGTCAGAAAAGCCTCAACAGTGGCCATATATGTGTGGTAAAAACATATATGTAATTGGGCCTGGGACTAGAACTGAAGAGGAGCATGGGGTAAAGTCTCAGAATAGTGGTATAACTGTGCTGGAGGCTGAGAGAGCTGTAGCAGATGGACTGAGGTGCTTTCTCTGTGGAGCTGGTATTGAAAATGCATATGGAAGTTATATTTGAATTTTGGGAATAGGTGAGAAGAGGTATAGCAAATGAATATAGATATTAATGTCCTCTGCAGAAATTTTGACTGAAGTAAAATTTCTGTTTGGTGTGGCCTGCTTTTTCTTAAACTGGAACAGAAAGGCATCATGTATTTAATTTTTCCCTCAAATAATTTTAATGTGAGTAGATCTAAATGGTTTCCTGAATGAGATCTTGATAAATGCACTTTGGTATTTTCAGCAGTAAATACTTGCATTTTGTTCTAAGAAGGTGATTTAAATATGGCAAAGTGCTTATGGAGGCTTTGAAACACCTGTATTTAAATAATGCAGTGATTAGTTCATTCTGAGTACCACTGCAAATGAGTCACAAAGATAACTTCTTACTTATAAAATACTGTCTGGTATGTTTTACTTGGGGAAATATAGTACTGTTTCTGTCCACACTACCATGAAAATCAAATTCTTAGATGAAGAATAGTAAAGTGTGGATAGGGCTTATCTGTTGTGAATCTTGGGATGCCTTTTCTGGAAGATCCTAAGTCATGAAGTTTATCTGTCCAGAATGTTTTTTAAAAAATCTTTCCTGTGAAAGTCTAACCTTATGGTTGCTAAGTGATGCAGATCTGTTTTCCTGTCTGCAGCACAAACCCTCTAGTGCTGCTCACAGTAAGGCCAGGCATCTGCAGAGTTCCAGTGACAAGGTCCTTGAAACTTTCAGCACTTTTGATCTGAGGGCTGTCCAATTATGAGGGTGAGGGTTATGCTCTTGCCCTTGTCCACTGGACAGTAAGAAGCTATGGCTGAGCTAGGAATTTTAAATACTTCAGAGAAAAGGCAGCTAAAAAAAAAAGGACAGAAGAAGGATGAGAGAAGTTCTCTTTTCCACTCTCCCAATGACATAGGGCTAGAAGGGTTTTCCTAAGTCACTTAGACCTGTTGCCAGACATTATATAGTTGGTGTGTAGTTTAGAAGGGTCCTTTGAATTACAATGCTCTGCTACTCCCTACCATGAGATTTGGGAAGAATATGTGACCTTCTAACAAATGTGAGAGTTAACAAAAATGCAAAAGGCACGACAATAATGTGTCATAGGAAGCAATCAGGAGAAATCAAGGGCATTGCTTAAGTCATGGGTTCCTGTACTAGCAAAGTGTTTATGTAAATCTGCTCTTCGGAGAGCTGGACTGAGGGCTGCAGAGAAGGACCAGTGAACTCCTTCTACCATCATGACCCCTGAATTCTGGATGTGGGGGAGAAAAGCCTGTCTGACTGTGAATCTGGCTGCTGGTTTGGCTGCAAGCATGTGACTGTGACAAGATAAGAGGCAACCAAGAGTTTAATTCCATTAAAAGCCAGCCCCACCTTACTTCCTGTCCCTAACCATGGCTGATCTCCAGTGCTTAGAACAAGTGATAGAAACCCTTAGCTGCCAAAAGTGTGCCTCAAGTGGTGGAAGAAAATCGTTCTTGTCCTTTGCAGGTGATTAGCAGAAGCCTGAAGGCATAAGATAAATATGTTATAAATCCAGAGCTAAACAAATATACCAAACTGCCTAATAAAAATAAATACCTAAGAAAATTAATGACTAATAAAAATAAATACCAAATAAAACATATCAAAATACCCAATAAAAAATGCCTAATTAAAAAATAGTTTATTATGCAAATTTTTACCTGCCTATGTCCTCTCTGTAAGGTCCTAAGAGGCAGTATTCCTCAAGATTTCTGGGGTTTTGTTTTCTGGGGTTTTTTTAGGGTTACTGGGGTTGAGGGTTTTTTTAATTTAAAAATTTCATATGGATTCGTGACTGTCATTATAAAATACTGAGAGTTAAGATGTGCCTTTCCTCCTAAAAGGACTACTTATTTCTTCCAACAGTTTGTCGGGTTCTGATAAGCTCTTTCACCAAAGATAGATGCAAGAGGAAGCACAGGATAAGCATCCTAAAAATATGCTTTGCTTCAGCGAGCTCTATTCACATATTGATGGTATCACTGTTTGGTTTTGGTTGGTTTTTTTTTTAGGCCTGAGCAAGCATTTACGAGGGGGTGGAAGGTACAGATGAGTATAATGCTAAAAAGAATAGAGCATGAGGGGTGGGGGATGATATTATCAGCATGTTGTGTGGGAGCCAGGATTATAACAGATGGTTCCAATCGTTGTGAGAAGGAAGAAGCGCAGGTGAGTTGGGGGTTTAGGACAGTGGCAGAAAAGGACACAGGAAGTTAAAAGGTGTGATGTGATGCACAAGGTACAAGTTTGATACCAAGAATCAGCTTGGAGCTTTTCCTATGCCAGTGCTTTTTTCTTCTTCATCTCAGCCATGTTAGGACTAGAGGAGCTTTTACACAACCAGCACCATTTCTGTTCATTCTGCTGGTTGAGGCTGCTGCTGATCTAGCTGTGAAATCACTAGTCAGCTCTAAGTTAACTTGGCTTTTAGTTGTGCAGGTGCTGCTTCTTTGGAAAGTAAATTGGCACAGCCAGTGCTTGTCACTGTTATCCCCAGGGAGATGAAAAAATCACGACATAAGGCAGGTCAGATGGTAAGGCCAAAGCTAGAGCTAAGACCCCATTTAATGGAATGCTCACCTTTTACAGTGTGGTTCGCAATAAAGAAATTACAGGATTGGCCTATTCATCCACCACCTCTCAAGGTGACAGGTTGAGCAGTAAGACATCCATTTCCAAATGTTATTCTTAAAGAAGGAAAATAACCTTCACAGTTCTCATGACAATTATGCAGCTGCAAAGAGTTTACATTCTCTTTAACTGCTTTCTCATGAAAGACTGCATGAGAATTAAAGCTTCTCACAGGAAAGCTGTGAGAAGCTTGTGAAAAGCTTGTGAGAAGCTCTCTGTTGGTATTTTAGTATCCACAAGTGCTATCACATCTTGATACTCTAGACTTGACTTGGAGGTTTTTTAAATCTTTTATTGCAATTGTCTTGTTGATGGAACTGGTTACCTTTTGTTAATCCTTCTTTCACACTTGAGAGGAAACAGCAGAAACTGCTCTGTTGTGCTAGGAGAATTCATCCAGATGTAGCAGTTAATTGAACGAAATACTCTGAGATGGTCCCAGCCTGAATGATAGCTTTGCATCATGGCTTTTGATGTTGGCTTGTATGTGCTTAATTTCTGCAATGATACTGACTGAGGAAGTGCCTCAGAAATGTGGGTATTTTCCACCTTGTCATGCTCTGTTGAGAGCTTCTATCACCATGACAAGGCATATTATTAGATTACCCAGTATTCCATTTCTCTTGATTTCCTCTGTCTATCCCTTTCTGATACTTTGAAGGTTGTATGGATGTTCAGGAAGTTGTTCTAATACAATTTCTACACAGGAAAGAATTACTGGGAAAGCCTGTCTCCTAAAAACTGTGTGTCCAGTGCTAACTGAGATCAGCTTCCCTTGGGGATGTTTCCATGGCAGGAGAATCATTGTGTCACCAGGACATGTATTTTTAAGGAATTTCTTCCTCACTTTGGACAGATTATAGTTCTGTCTGTAGCCTTCTCTCCCCTTATAAAGCCAACACCAACACTGAGGAGCAGTTCCCTCTACAGTCACCTCATGAAATCCAAACTTGGTCAGTCTTCTGTGCCCTGTCCTGTCCCATCCCACCTGGCTGAACCACCTGCCTTTTGCATTGCTCTTCATCTTCTTCCCTGAATCCCTCCTGTTCCTGTTGGGCTTGCACTGCCTGGGGATGCTTTCAGCTGACTTACCAGGAGAAATTTTTGAAATGCCAAATGGTGCCTGTAATATTAGGCTCTGATTGTTTCAATAAGAAATAAAACCAATAAGCAAAAATAATGACTAGAATTAGCATCTTTGGGGAGGTGGAATAGAAGACACAAAACCAAGTCTGTGAGAACTGGCTAGAGTTTTCTTAGGTAATGCCTCAGATCTGAAAAGAATGGAAGTAAAGAAGTGATGGTTAAGGTTGAAACTACAATTTAAAAAAAAGATTGCTTAAGCCAGTACAGTTCAGACCTGTAAAACTAAATTTTTAGTTTAAGAAGATTTTCAGACTTGTCTCAGTACATATTTGCAGCTATTTACATGTATTTGATTAACATTTGAAAGCAGATTCCTTAGTGTCTTTTTTAGTTACTGTGAGCTTTAATTTGTATTTTTAGACTCCTTTTCTCAACTATTCATTTTTAGCCTTGTTTGTACACCCAGCTGTTATGGGATTTAATATGCATCTTTCTCAGGTGGTTGCTTTTTCTCTGTAGGAGTATAGATGCGCTTTATAAATTGATTTTTAAATATGGTAATTTGACGGATTGGATTGATTGGACCAGGGCTAAAGGAATGCTGTATAAAAGCATTAGTTTTAAGCATTTGTTTCCAATTAAGTCCTGATGATATCTGTATCATTGTCATGCAGGACTCTTTCTTGTAAGTTTTTCCATATCAGGTTTCTGAAGAGATATATTAATATATGACCTTTCAGGGCAGCATTGGTGGATTTTACTGTGTTTGTTTGCTGATATTAAAACTGTGTTTCCTAGTCACTGCTTGAGGTGGTGGTGCTGAAGATCTGTTTGATATAGAAATGTTGCTGCATTTTTGTAAAAATCCATGTATACCTTTCTGTGCCTTTGCTGCATATCCAGTTGGATTAAGGAGTAGATTCTTCTCATAAAATGGTGGTGATGGAATGAAACTTTCCTCGGAATTGAGAGGAATCTGTGCTGCTGTGTGTGGGTGTCTGACTCTATGCAGAGAGCTGCTCAAAGCTCCTTTCCCTCCATGGGGATAACTGGTTGCACAGCAAAATGTGGCCAGGAGAAGCAGAAAGCAATGTGTGGGCAGCCTGTGTGATCTTTTATTAGTGCCTTCATTGTACTGCTGCATTTTCATCTATCAGTTAACACTGCTTCCATCATTAAGAGCTTGAGTCTCTAGTCTGAATCATTTTATGTGAGGGAGAATGCGACTTTTTAAATTGTGTTTTGATGTGTGTACTTAATTTTTTGGTTGCAGGTTGCATATTTAAGACTTCAAATATTTTTAGTAAATATACTCCTAAACATCAGGTAGCTTCTTATCCTTTTCTAAAATAAATTTAAACTAACAGGAATGATGAATTTCTTAAATGCTGAGTCTCAATTACGCAGAAGGCTTTAGAACAAGTAAATATTTTCTCCAGGTTTCTGGAGTCAAATTGTTTCGAACAGTACAGTTGTGTCTCAGGAAAAAAAAATTACTTCCAAGTGGAACTCTGAAGTTCTGCAGTGTGACTGATCATATTGATTGGGTTTGTAGAGATCATAGGAATTTGGCAGGGAATTTACAATTTTGATTCACAGAATGTAACTAAGGATATTAAATTCTTCTTCCTGTGGTGCAGATTATGACATGTTGAAGTTTTTAGGGCTTTTATACTTTGATGATAATTTAAAAACCTGTTTAAAAATAAAGTACCAAATAAAGAACATTTCTCTGAAAATTTGTTATCTTTCTGAGTGGTTATGTTGACTTTATGCTTTGTTTTTCTTGCACCTATAAATTCATACAACTCATACAAAACTACTGCTGTGATTTATTGTTTTGCATTGTGACATAGCTACTGATGGAAAATATTAATATTGTAACTAGAAGTACACATGGGTTATTTAATAATGATATACTGTTGTTAGCTTTTATGGTACATTTGATCTGCAATCATGGCTGTTAGGCTGTGATTGCTGCACAATCATATTTCATTTATCCTGAAATAAGTAAGTATCTAATGACTTTACAGAGGCTGCATAAATCAGATTTCTGCACATTTTTGCCTATATTCATGTGCTGTTTGGCTTTGCTCTTTTAGATCTATTTTTTCAAGCGTGGATTCCCCAGCCAAGGTCAGCTCCATGGAAAAGACACTTCTTCTCAAGAGCAAAGAACTCCAAGACGCCCAGGACAAGTGTCACAAGGTATTTATTTATGCAATTGGCCACACCCATTGCTCCAGGAATCTGCAGCCACTGTATGTCCAGGGATCTGTCCGATGCTGCTGATCATCCAGACTCATGGTGGGCAAAGTGCTTTTCCTTCAGAGAGGTGGCTTCCTGTCCAGTACAAAGGGAGATGAATGTAGGCCATGCTGTTGCTGTAGATACTTTTAACTTAACAAGAAGCTGCTCTGGATTTTAAACAGTGCTTTTCTCAGCGTGCCACAGACGACTGCTTTTTCCTGCAGGCCCTGCCTCTTCATCAGACACCCATTACAGCAGTACTGTTCTGAGGGCTCTTCCTCACTCATCAGCTCCTGCTTATGTAACTGTTGTCACGTCACTGCTTATGGTGAACGTCTTGTAACAGTTGCTGTGCTTCAATAAAGGGAACCTGGTGGAGTCTTTTAACACTTACTGCTTGTTTGAGACTTTTATGAGAGTTCCATTCCTTTTCTCCTCGCTCTGTTCTGGATTTGACCGTTTGCTCCTGACAAGGAGATGGGGGGAAACCATCTTCTGGTCCACCATGGATTTGGGATAAGGTTAAAGTGACCCATCTCTGCAAGTCAGGTGAAAAATGATTGTGTCTTCTTTGCTAACTGGGGTTCGAAGAATGACTGAATATGAACAAGCAGCTTGAATGAATGGGGTGACTTAGACTTACTACTTTGTCCTTAAGAAGAACTGTGCATTCCTGGAGCAGAGACAATGGTATTGGAATTTAAACAACATTTGGAGAAACATAGCTAGAAGTCCCTTGGAGACAAATTCCTTACAAAGAGAGCTCTGAAAGTAGTAGTTAACAAAGCTTTTGAAGCCTCCCTTTATAACCTTTTGATATTTATTGCAGATGGAGCAGGAAATGACGCGGTTGCACCGGAGAGTGTCAGAGGTGGAGGCTGTACTTAGCCAAAAGGAGGTGGAACTGAAAGCCTCTGAGACCCAGCGATCCCTCCTGGAGCAGGACCTGGCCACCTATATCACAGAATGCAGTGTGAGCCCTTACACCAGTCCTTTCAGCTCTGAAGGCCTGAAATCTGATGGTCTTTGTCTTTCTCTTCCATCGTGCTTTCAGTGGCGTACTTGATGGAGAGAAAATACTATGTGAGAGGCTATCTGTTGAACATGGAGCCCTAAAGTGTTTGCAAAAGCTTGCTTGGTAGTTTTATTCAAACGTTGTTTCATGGTCATGTGCTTAGATCATGCAGGAGTGACTACTGTCCTGGTCTTGCTGAAACTCTTTGTGATGTTTGTCTTACTGGCTGTGCTAGAACATGCCTGGGTTGTGTTTCTTGAAGGTTGCTTAGCCAGAAGATGGGGCCTAATCAGTGCCTAGACAGAAATCTTCAAGAACAAATAGGATTAGGAAACACTAGTGTTGCCTCCATCTGTGGTGTCCTGAGCTCAGACTGATCCAGTTCCCCAGCAAAGTGTCAGGGAAGATCGAGAAGAGGTGGTATTCTTGAGGTAGAATATAAAAATGGGGCTGTAAAACCATGTCTTCAAAGATCATTTTTCATGAGAGCTGGAATGTCTGTATGGTTGTCCTGGCAAGATTCCAGTGAGGATATTTTCATTCTAGTTGATAGTCTGTCTTTTTGGTTGGATACACAATTATGTTTCCTCTCTTGTACCAAGAACAAAAATGCAGCTAATGCTCTGTTCCAGTGAATTGAAAACCATTTCTGATGTCTTGGTTTGTTGGGAAGCACATCTTAGAATGGGGCCAAGTGATTTTCCTATATTGAATGCTAGTAGGTAAAGAAATAAAATTCAATTTGTCTTTCTGTAGATGAATAACACTCAGTTAATAAGAGCACCACTCTACTGGTGACTCCAAATTTGGAGGTAAGGCGTGTGGTGAGGTAGAGACTCGGCTCTTCTCTTCCTTGTAGAAGTTTAACAATGATTAAAGCATTTGACACACTTAAGAGCAACAAGAAAAATGTAAGTAACATTAAGTTGAAGGATTGTATCTAGGTTGTGAATTAATAGTGCTGGATAAAATATAGATAAATGCTGTCAATAATGGATGCCTTTTATGATCTGTGTTTGGTTTTTGTCTCTAAACCTGATGTGAGGAAGTGGAGATTTGAACTAAGATTTAAGTTGAGTAAACAGTGTTTGTAAAATGGGCTGCTTCTGTTCAGACAGGAGCAGCACTGGCCATGAGTTTCATTAGGGTTCCATCACTGGTGCCTCCATTTTTTTGATGCCTCACTGCAGCCAAGAGGCATTTGTGTAACTAAAGATCTTCATTATACAACCATTTGAGAGACCAAAGCCTATGTATTGAACATTTTGCTTTCTGCAGAGCTTAAAGCGAAGCCTGGAGCAGGCACGGATGGAGGTGTCTCAGGAAGATGATAAGGCACTACAGCTACTTCATGATATCAGAGAGCAAAGCCGAAAACTGCAAGAGATCAAAGAACAGGTATTCCTGCTTCTTTGGGGAGCAGAGTGACTGCCCCACAAATAGGCATTCTTGGCATATTTTAGCTCTGGTGCCAGGATTGTTTGGTGTTGATAGGCTGTGATAACTCCCAAGCTGTGTGATTTCACAGGGGTTCCTGAACGATATAGGAAGAAACAAAATCCCACTTGTGTATTTTGCAAGTAAGCACAAACTCTAAACTTCATGTTTTTCTTTTCCTAGTCCTTAAGGTACTTTGTCTACAAAATCAGCTTAGGAGAAAGTTGCAATGCTTTAGCAACATGCTGCACTAGAAATGACCTATCCATTTTAAATGGTAAGGTATGGAAATTTTACAAGTTAATGAATCTTCCTCTGGAAGTGAACTGAGCTAACCTGAATTTTGAGTTGTTGTGGGGTTTTTTTCCTTCTTTATCTTACCATTTAAAATGCTAAATAGTATTTCAAAATAGAATGTGTGCTGCCTAACCGTTCTTTTCCTGATCTGATCTGTTTGCAAAATAGAAATTCACCATTTTCTTTTCCACCCAAAGAATGTTGAAAATTCATTAATTCACATAGTTGTTCATATGGAAAAAAAAGTCAAAATTAAATGAAAACTTTGTGACAAATGTGGTTATTGCAAGAGGGAGCCCATTCAGTTTTATGAATTAACAGCAACATACTGCATTGAGAAAAAGAAATTTGCTATAGCATTCAAACCAATCTTTGTAATTATCTGTTGGTTTTCATCTTCAAAGCACTTTATCAGCGTTAACTGACTAAATTAAAAGTCTTTATGACAAGGAAGCCCAGAAACTTTGGTAGTAATTCTCCAGACATGAGTGGCTCTTATGTAGAAAGCAATGAAATGCAAACCAACCTTCTGGATGTAGCTGGCCTCCATAGACTTCCCTGGCATTCTTCTGGGTGGTTGTTTTATGTAATACAAGGGATCTAAAACTCCCTGTTCTCTCTTCTGATGCTTTGCTAGCAAAGTTGCTTTAAATACTGAAATGTGGAACATTTTTGATGATTTTAAATATCCATAGATTCTTAGGCAGTATAGACATGTAACAGAGGAAACATAATGCAAGTAATTTTTAATTAAATGCTTTGTCCCAGAATCTCTTTTTTTGGCTTGTGAAGATTCACAATGGCATAAAGAGGCTGCTTAGTTCAACAAATTATTCCTGTAAACTTTCATGTCTATGGTGGCCTTCTGAGCTATCTGAAAGACGGATGCAAGAACATTGCAACCAGAAATGCTGAGAGATTTGTGCTGACTCATATGAGCAGATGGATCTTGGCCATTAAAGACTTGGACCATGAGTTTTAAGTCAGAGGAACTGAGAGTTGGGAGAGTCCCTTAGAGTTTTGCTGTTGGAAACCTGTGGCTTGAGGGAGAATGAGTCAAATCAACAGCAAATCAGAATCTTCAAACCCAATAATTAGGCATTTGATATTTTCAGAGCAAGGCTGTAGGTTCAACTTAAACTCAGGTGCTTGAACAGAAGAGCCTGGTGGGTTTATGGGGTTTTTTTGTTTGCTTGGGGTGTGTGTTTGGGTTTTGGTTTGTTTTGGTTTTTTGTTTTAACAAAAGCTGTGCTCTGGTCATTACTTGATGAAGAACTGTACTAACAGACAAACTTGCAACAAATCAGGATCTGTATTTTTTGAAAGCCCCACTCATGTAGGTCCCTGATGTGATTTGCTTCAGGTATATGCCCTAAACTTTGCTTGTCTAGTAATCTGCACTTAAATACTTCTTGCTATTTTAAAACTCCTACAGGTTTGTATTGTGTTGCCTTGAGTGGTGTGGCCTGTTCCTCTGACCTTGAGACTTATTGAAAGATAGTCTTGCAAGTGTGATGAAGCAAGAAAACCTGAAATATTACTAATTATCTCCTTTCTTCTTTTCTCCCTCCCCATTCTCCTCCCTTCCCAAGTACTTATTGTCACAGTGGCAACTGTTGTCATACCTGTAATTCTTTGGTCAAGTGTTTGCTGATGTAAAAGCCTGGTATTTTAGGAAGTCTAAACAAATTATGATTTCTGAGGAGAACATTTATTCCTTCAAACAGTTCTGCCTTTGTTATTCACAAATGTATTTTCATGAAGAGAACATTAGAGTTAATATATGCTTAGTCATTATAAAAAAGCTCAAATTCTTTCCAGCAAGAAAATAAGATCATCCTTCCATAGGAGATGAACTGGAAAGGGTAGGTCCCTGTCTGGCTTACAAACTGGAGAACCAAATTTGGGATTACAAGCCAAAGAGCCATTCTTTGCTCCCTGTAAGGGACAGTAAAGCAATCTGCTAAAGGCCCAGCTTCTCTCAATATCTGCAGAAGCTCTCCATGCTGGAGAATGAGGGGCTGACATCAGGGTCAGTGCTCATGCAGTCACTTGTCAAACTGAAGGCAGCTGCCTGTCTGGAGGGAGCGATGACAAACCTCATTCTGTCACGAGACTGTTACCCTACTGAATAAGGGGGTAGTCAAGCATATTGCAAGATATTAAAATGGAAAGAAAGATAGACTCCTCCACTGTCAGTCCTTCATAATCTTTGTTTCCAACTCTTGATGTGCATGTTTTCTACTTGTTCTCAGCTTTGTAAAAAACACTTTGATTTTGGAGAGTTTTTTGGTTTGTTTTTTTTTTTTTTTTTGCTTTAGAGTAATTTTATGAAATGCATATTTACAGGACTTAGTAAATGCTAAACATAATTAAATTATTTTCTTCCAGTGAAGATATGTGAAGCAATCTCTCAAGCTAGTCTCAGTCTGAGTTGCCAGTCACATTGAGATAGTCAATTCAAATGTTCTTTTCTTCTCCCACCTTCCCCATCCAAATGCCCTATCTTGTAGTTTCCTGCATGGGGTATCTTTATTTCTGCCTGTATAGGCAAATATCTTCTATGAGCAATGTGAGATTTAGATAGTTTTGCTAAGATAATAGTTGATTTTAGATTGTTTCCCATACAGAGCAATGTGATCCTTTTTAACTCTGTCAAGAGAAAATAGCTGATGGCTGGAAGCCACAATGTGCTACCCCTCTGCTTCTCCTTATTTCCTTTTACCCAAGCTGTGCAGATCTGTGGTAACTGTCATGTTATCAGCCTGAGAAAATAGATCTTGAGGGGACATCTGGGCATTTAGTAAAGACATCAACTCGAAAGCACATTTCTGTTTCAGAAATTAGAAATGTAATTTTTATTATTTGTATGTAGATGTATGTATGTGTTCCTGCACTCTCAAAAAGTCAATGTTTTGACTTTGAGATATTGAGTTGAAAGTGGCACATTCAAACCAGAACACCATGGATGTTATTTTAGTTAGTTTTTACTGTTTTATTTTGTACTTTACCTTTCTTCTACTTGCTCTTAAATGCATCTCTTGCCTGAACTCAGTATTCTGGAATCTGCTGCTCCAAGCATTTTCCCTTTTGTCTCTAAACTGTAACTTCTTCTTCTTCCCTTCCACCCCAACTACAGGAATACCAAGCTCAAGTAGAAGAAATGAGGCTGATGATGAATCAGCTGGAAGAGGATCTGATCTCAGCTCGCAGGCGCAGCGATCTCTACGAGTCGGAGTTGAGGGAGTCCCGCCTGGCAGCTGAGGAATTCAAACGAAAAGCTGCCGAATGCCACAACAAACTGCAAAAGGTAGTTTAGGTTTCATGGGAGAAAGGTCTGAGGCTTGCTGGAATATCTTCTGCTGTTTGACACATGTGCACATGAGTTGTGGGTGTGCCCTTCAAAGATTAGCATGGTTTGTACAACTAGTACAACATATTTTTCAGTTGTACACTCAAAATTATATGATTTATACTTTGTGTAACTGCTGATGTTTAAATTGCATGAGGTGATGACTGGATAGAAGCCCAAATTTTCCTGAGATTTTAATGTATTTTATATTTAAGTTACAGGTTAAAGATCAAGGAAAAAATGAAGCAGGAGAATTGTATTCCAAACTGGAAAAGGTATGTTACTTCAGTGTTCTAGAATTTGCTTCCTGGTTCTTTCATGTTATGCACAGAAACCAAGAATGTCTTTGACTAGTCAGAGGCATGCATGGCCTCACAGCCTCCACCACCTTTCATTTTGATTTTTAAGACATCTTGGGTTGATTCACTGTCCTTTCTGATTTGATGTAAAGCTGTCTCTGGATAACCTGTTCTTAATGGATTTTTTGAGAAGCCAGGCAAAGACAGGCTGTTATGTGTCATCTGAGTTTGGAGTCAGGTTTGGGATACATCAGGGTTTTATTTTTTCAGAAAGAACAGCAAATAAAAAGCAAAAAGAATGCTGTGTATTCTCACACTGAATAGTCTACTTGGTAACCAAAATATGAAATCAGCTTGAGGTGAGCAAAATGGGAATGGATTTGCCAAGGAGTGTTTTGATGTGTTGGAATTATAGGGAGAAAGGGGAAGTGAATTAAAAGAAATAGGGTATAATAAGCAAAGAGTATTTTCTCCTCTTTGGTTTTGACTCTTTCTCTCCATCTTTTTATCTAACTATAGATCAATACAGAGCAGCAGGCCAAAATCCAGGAGCTGCAGGAAAAGCTGACAAAGGTAATGACTGGGTGGTAAAAGTGAGTTTTTCACAGATTTCCGAGTAAGACCTTAATGAAGAGGAGGGATGGACTTTGTTTTACCCTCCAAAAATAGGATTAGTCATAGCATGGGGGATGGTAAGGAAAAGGGGGTGGGAACTGGTATCTGAAGTCACTGGTGCTCTTGATATTCTTTTGGCTCTTGAGACATGTTAACAGTGTTTATTTTTACAAATGAAGCTGAGTCAGAACTGGAGTAGTGTAGAGAAATTCTCATTTAAAGGCTGGTTTGGATATGCTCTGGACAGTGCACTGGTGCCTTGCTTCTGAAGACAGGGTTCAGCTGGTTTTAGCTCACTAGTAAAACACATGGTGGACTTGGTTCAGTCCCCTAGTATACTCTGCTTTAATCACTTAACAGTTCAGTTCTTCACAGGTTCTTCACAGTAAAAATGTTGAATGATAAGGATTCACAACAGAATTAAAACACCTTATCAATGTTTGCTGGAAGAAGTGCAGAGTATCTAATGTTTACTGTCATGGTCAGTCTGGCACTTAAGGTGTCACTGTAAGAACAGTCAGGGAACTTTTCTTATTGGAATCCTTCAGCAGAAAAGAAAGGAGTTGTCATAATCATCCCCTGATTGAGCTTTTCAAACTTGGCACCTGCTGAGAGGGGGCTTTTTCAAGGGTTAATAATCATGAATATGAATAGGAGGCCAAAACTACATAGAAATAGTACTTCTAATATTTCAAACCAATCATGTTTTAATCCTGTCTCCTTTTCTACCTGCATTAATGCCAAGGAATTGTCTGTAAGCTAAGAGGTTGGTTATTCTCCTAGTCCTTTAGTATTTTGTGAGTTCTTTCAAAGAACTTGGGCTGAATTTGGGAGTGGACTCAACTTCGAGGATGTGTAGAGCCAAGTAATTTGCAGTATAGCAAGACAAACGTGTATCTGAAATTTTAATTTTTTTGTGAAATAGAAGTAAAAATTATATAGCAGAAGTTAGAATTTGGACTCCTGCACTTGTTTATTTAGACTGTTAGGCCAAAGTTCTATAGTAGTTCATCTTGAAGTTCTGAACCTTTCACACACCAAATTTTTGTGTGTGCTTTTCATATAATACCTTTTTTTCTTCTCTTAACTTTCAGGCTGTGAAAGCCAGCTCAGAGGCAACTGAGCTCCTGCAGAATATCCGTCAGGCAAAGGAGAGAGCTGAGAAGGAGTTGGAGAAACTGCAGAACCGGGAAGATTCTAATGAAAGCATGAAGAAAAAATTGCTTGAAGCAGAGGTGAATGCAGAGAGTGTCTGTCCAGAGTAAATTAGTTATTGGGATGTGTCTTAGTTTAGGAACCCTCATCTGGGTGGCTGTGAACAGCATCTATTCCTGTAGTAATTCTTCAGGGGAAAGTGTTATTAGATATAAATCAATTTTTAATTAAAAGCTATATTTCTTTGAGGAAAATGGAGGGGTTTTATTTTCAGTGAGGAGTCGATAAGGACATGTGGTTAGCCTGGGGGATTTGGGGCCTGATGAAGATTCAAAATAGGAAAGCCAGCCATATATATTGACTCCTTCAGCCTATTTTCTCTAGAAACTACTCCTTGCTTTGTGGTAGTGCAGAGTTGGGTGGCCTAAACAGCAACTCATAATTGCTCTGCAGGAACGGCGCCATTCTCTGGAGAATCAAGTGAAGAGATTGGAGACTGTGGAACGAAGAGAAAACCGCCTAAAAGAAGATATTCAAACTAAATCTCAACAGATTCAACAGATGGCAGAAAAAATTCTGGTGAGCAGAGGTGAAAATGAAACTTAGAGGGTAAGAGTTTGTAAGAAAGGGGTAGGGAAGGATCAGAAGACATAGAATTGCATTGAATAAGGTGGAAATTGTTGAATAAAGGGATTTGTTTCCTGTACCAGTCATACTGGAGAAAGCTCAAGCATTCAAATATTATTTGGACCTCTAGTTAGAAACTCACTCCTGTACCTTTAGTCTTAATAGTGCTTCAAAATTGTAGTCATCTCAGTGGGAAAACATTTCAGTCAACACAGAAATATTTTAATTATTTACCTAATGATTGTTTCAGAGGTAAAACATTCTGGGAGCGGGTTACTGCAACAACAAAAGCATCTATCTTTTAAAGTAAATAGCAGAGGAATTTAGAGGTCAGATCTATTAGAAATGCTTACATTTTGAAGCAGAGAGAAATTAGTCATCCAAACTATTCTTCTCCAAAGATATTTGTTAGGAAACCATTTGCACCCACATAACTTCTCTGTGGGCAAGTTCTTCTTTCTCTCCTGGTTAAATCTATTAAGGCAAGTTAGTATGTCAGTCTCTAGTGAATCAATACCTTTGCTTCCCTGGGACAGAAAGCATAATTTAATAGTGGAATAATTAAATTTATTTTGCCTTCCTCATTTATTTTCTTTGTTTGTTGCCAATATGACAAGGAGAAAAGGATTACATCTTACTGGTAGTAATCCTAAGACATGACACACTTGAGAATGTCAAATGGAAATGTAAAAATAAACATATTTGGAGTCAAGAGATGACCCAGGCTTGTTCTAGTGTATAGACTTTAGCATCAGAATGTCTGAGCACTGTCAAGAAAAGGCAGAATAAGTTCTTTAGTAGTGCTGTTGCATTCAAATTATTTTGATAGCAGGAGTGCATGGTAAGTGGGGAGACTGTGGTTGTCCTGGGCACAGAGCCAACTTTTTGTTTAGAAAGAGTGTAAAACTTTGAATTGTTTCATAAGCCTCTTGTGTATATTTGGGGATTGTTCCTCGGTTTTCATTATGTCCTCTGTGGAGGAGAAAGTGGAAAGCAGAAATATCGACTAATTGTTTTACACCATGGGATATGTTTAGCTCTCTTTATAGATAGTTTCCATGGAGTCCTGACAGAATGTTGGAGAGGCACAAAAGTATTTTATAAAAAATATTCAAAGAGGCATTGAAGAAATAGTCCTATAGAGTCTTTCCTAGTCCCTTGCTACTGATCTGGGAACACAGGGTACTGGTATTCTTTGTTTCTGCACTCCTACCCTATACCTTCCCTCAAGTAGTCACTTCAAACATTTTTGACTTTTTTTGGTATAGAAAGATAAGAAGGGAGTTGAAGATACAGAATTGCATAGAGTAAGGTGGAAATTGTTGAATAAAGGCATGGTTTTCATGTACACTCATGTAGCAGTACCTGAGAAGTACCTGCTCATCTGTCTGTAAGGAACTGATGAAGAAGTAAGAAACAAGTTAGAGAAGATACTCCTCCCTGCCTGAAAGTGCAGATCATTGCTGTGCTGCCAATAACAAAGTCAGTGCTACATAGAGAATACTGAGTGAGAGCAGGAATGGTAAGAAATTACCTTTTTAAGCCCACACTGGCTGTTAAGTGCCACTGCAGGTACTGGTGAAGCTTCTGCTACAATATGAGCAATCTGATGCTAGGAGCTTTGAAGCTGCTGCTGATCTGGTTGCCTGATTCTCTGCCAGGACCTGAAATGTGTGGGTTTCTGGGGGATGTGAGTTGTCCCTCTTGTTGCTGGGAGACATATTTCAATTACAAAAAGCAGCAATCTCCATTCCATGCAGGAGTGTGAGGGACTAGGCACTGTTGATGACCTACTTTTGGTGAGCCTCCTCTTCGATTCTCATTTCTGGAAATGGAAGTCTATTACAATTACTGGAGCAAAAAAGCCTTCAAGATGAGGAAGATCAGAAAATGTCTTCAAGATTATGAAGAAAGAGCATATGAAAACCCTATGAAAAGCACACACAAATATCATGAAATTTTCCTGTGCTATGCAGTAATGAGGGCAGACAGGAGATCCAGATGCACTTCAGCACCTGAACTTGTCTATGCAAGAGTCAGCCCATTGGTAGTGAATGACAGACCTGGACATGCTCCTGTTCTACAAAAATTGTTGGAATGGCAAATATGACAATAAATGAGCATAAAGTTGTAAACTCGGCTCTTGAGAGGTGTCCTGTTGAAAGGTGATTATAGATATACACCAAATAATATAGTCAGACAGCAGAAATAGCTAATTGCTGAAATAGAAATTATTTAAGTCCTTACTGTGCATGGCTGAAACCATCTGATGTGAAATAAAGAGGCTAGAAATATTCTGGTATGTTCTACCACATATATCGCATCCCGCAGTTTTCATTTTTGAAGCAATTTATAAATAGTATTTCTGACAACATTTGTCCAAGGAATACAGCAAAGTAAATGCTATTCCCCCTCTGAATGCAAAATGAAAAGCACAGACAGCAGTACCCTGTTTTTGAGGTCTGCAGTAAGAAAACAAGTGAGAGACCTTGTTAAAAATAGATCTGAACTTCCTGTGATGCCACTACAGCTACATAACTACGTGTTTTCACCAAATGTCCTTGGCCTATCTTTGGGTATATTTTACTGGGAGATGATGATGGAAGTAGAAGTCTTTGTCCTTAGCAGCGTTCCTGCTCTGCAGCAATATGCAAACTTAAAGTTGATAATGTTTAGGTCTCATAATGTCATTTTGTTTGGGGTTTTTTGTTTTTTTTTTTTTTTTTTGGTTTGGTTTGGGGTTTTTGTTTGGGTTTTTTTTTTTTTTTTTTTACCATGACAGTCCTGGACTTGGGATTTTTGTAGTGTGAAGCCTTAAAAAAGAGAATGAATGTTTGGTACCTGTGTAACATGTACTCACAGCACCTACCATTTCCTTGTGTTTGAATATGAATTTTTGCTGCTTTTAGGAGCTGGAGGAAAAGCACCGTGAGGCTCAGATCGCAGCACAACATCTGGAGTTGCAGCTGAAGCAGAAGGAACAATTCTATGAGGAGAAACTCAAAGTAAAAATGTCTTATGTTCCTACAAGTTTTTGTGGGTAGAATGAGTTCAGGGAAAAACAGTTGCCTTTAGGCTCTGATTGCTTTGTCTTATGAGTTGCTTTCTTGTTACCATTGCTGTAATGTTGAGGGAACTTAGTGGAATCTAAATCAGTTTTCTCCTATTTTTTTGCCATTGTACCTTATCTGTCTGTGCCACTGGATTAGGAGAGGTGGCATTTGAAGCCAGAACAACAGGAAGGCATTTGTTGATGGTAATTTGACTTTTGCTGACTAAATAATACTTAGTTAATACTGTTGGATCTCATCCCCTGAAGAAGCTTTCAGTTCCCATTGATTTTCCATGAGCATTCACTCAGCCTACCTGCAAGTTTTAAATGCAGAAAATAGTAGACCATTTCTGAAATTCCATCTTGGAGCTGCAACATCTGCCAAGAAGCCACAGAAACCACCCACTTTGGTTTTGTCTTTTCCAGGGTAGCATTAACAAACAGTTAGAAATAGACAGCATCTAAAATTAGGAAAAACAAGCTGGCAAATAGGAGTATGTGCACCGGCTAAGGATTTTTCTAAAGAACTTGCAGTATGACAGCCAGAAAATGCATTTCGTAAGAATCTTTGCTAAGAACAAATTATTCTTAGTAGAAACAGTCTTTATCTCATACATTGATCGAGTACTTTAATTCTACATTTTAGCTTAAATGTGAGAGGATGTAGTATTTAAGAGGAGAGAAGAAATTTCTGTGGGAGAAATGTGAAGGAAAAAAGAGAAGTAAGATGATGTATTGGCAGATCAGAGCATGTGGTTATCAGTAATGAGAGTAGAGCGATAGAAAGCATGAAGATCAGATGTAGATGTTGAGAAAAAACTGGAACAGAGGATAGGCATTTGAAAAAGAATAAAAAGGGAACTGGTATATTATAAATCCTTTGATGTAGGATTTAATAGGAGAAATCAGGAAGCCAGGTGAAAGAGGTTCAAATGGATAAAACAGGATACAGGGTTTTTGTAACTGGGAAAGTAAAAAGTATCCTGTGGTGTCCAGAATTTGTGCCTTAGAAAAACTTGTCTTTGAAGGAAGACACCTTCAGTTTAACAACTGATTTAGAACACTGGTCATACAAACATAACATGCATTTCTAGAAATATGTAGCAATTAATTACTTTAGTCCTGGTAATGACAGCTATTTGTGCCACAAAATGAAGTTTTTTACTTTGCTGTTAGTTTTTTGTGTCTGACCTGAAGAATTTCATGGGGTGTCAGTTCCCTTCTCATCCATACCTATGGAACTCACAAATTACTTGTAATCCATGTTGGTAGGGCAGCCAAAGGATGGGCACTTTCCTATTTCTCCTGCTGTACATATTGGGGTAGAGAGTGTTTTCTGTTGCATTAGGCTCAACAGTTATTGAACGCAGTTTATATGACTTAATACTGAAAAAATCTACAGTATCTCCATGTCTCTATAAAATCCTACTGTTAAATTCAGTCTTCAAAGAGTGAGAGAGTGCTCTTTTAGGAGTTTGTTCTTTCAGGAATTTCATGCAATTGCATCATGGATTTAATTTTGCTTGAGAGATGATCAATTACTTACAAAAAAAAAAAATCTGTCTATCTTGATGATTTTATTTCTGCTTGCCCTTTGCCCAGTGAAACAGATATAATTTAGACAAAAGAAATGTCTTTCTTTAGGTATTGGAAAATCAGATGAAGAAGGATCTTGCAGATAAGGAAGCACTTGAGAATATGCTCAGAAGACATGAAGAAGAAGCACATGAGAAATGCAAAGTCCTGGCTGAACAGAAGGCGGTATGTGGTGTTGAGCTGGAAATCAAAGCTGTTTGAAGAGTAGCTTTCTGAGGCTGATTTCAAGGAAGATAATCTTGTTTGAGGTTCTGTAGTGCTGCTTGAAGGAAATTCACTGATTAATATGAATTTTAAAAGACATGTTTTTTTTTAATTCAGAGTATCTTCAAGAACATTTCCTTAAAAAAAAAGCCATGCAGCTTGCTGCATACCCCTCATTTTGTGCCTCGATAATATCATGGCTGCTTTTTCCTGACATTAAAGCCACAGAAAGCAGTTGCAAATAGCTCCAGTAATTGCATCTATGTTGCTCATTTTGGCCATTTGATCAGTTTTCTTTTAGCTCTTTTTGTTTCTGGAAAAAGTTCAGCCTTTTTTATAAACTTTATTTTTGTAACCACTTGTGTTGTGCAGTCTCAAAGGCTCATTGCTGTGTTTCAGATGATCAATGCAATGGATTCGAAGATCAGGTCACTGGAGCAGAGAATTGCAGAACTGTCTGAAGCCAACAAACTGGCAGCAAACAGTAGCCTCTTTACTCAGAGGAACATGTAAGTGTGACAGCTGCTGTCACTGCTGAACAGGTCTCAGAAACATGACCATAGAGCCTTTTCCAATTGAAATGATTCTCTGATTCACTGTGTAAAAATTGGTTCTTTTTTGCAGGCCTGCTCTGCTCCCTACTTGTTTTTCAGTGATAGCTTTTCAAAAATACGCTTTGTTCTTCAAACTGTTGTGGCTTGCTGTGTGTTTTGTGTTTTCTCAAACATGAATGGGAAAATTGGTTTGTATTGCATTGTTTACTTTGGAGCATTTCCTAAGGCAGGTGATTTCTGCAGGTTTGCCAAATATGTTAAATGAATACTAATAATTTTATGTCTAAAATACCCCTGGAGAAGCATACATTCGTTTTTTTAAACATAAACATTGCTAATAGATTTGTATTTTACTCAGCTCCCCTGACACATGATTTTGAAATTGAAAACATTAAACATCCTTCACTCATAAACCTTCCATCATGCCCTGATGGATGAGAAGACAAGGAAGAGCACTAGATTTTTAAGCCAAGAATTTCTATGCATGTTTTGAATTCTTCTGTTTCAGATCCTTTTGTCTGCCCAAACTTTTTTTCTTTGGATTTTAGCTGAGATTCCTTATCCTTACCATATTTTTCCTTCATAAATGACTTAGAGGAATTCTACTTCAAGTGTAGGAAAAAGCATAGATTGTTTGATATATCCTGCAGGGCAGGGCTAAAACAGTATTTGCCCTTACTGAGTTCAGAGATTCACCAGCTTTGGCTGCATAAAGGTTTCAGTGTCCATCAGCTGCTGGATCCAACATCAGGTAGTGCCTTTCTGGGAAGCATTTGGATAGATTCACCTATAATATTAAATAGAATCAGACAAGAATGAGCTTTGGCAAAGACTTGCTTTGGTTTTGTTCTTTTTTTGTGGTCATTATGCCTCCAGATATGTAATGGCTCCAATTTTCATTGCATTTCAAATATCTTGCAAGTTATTTTAGCCTGAGCAGCCAAAAATATTCACAGAAATAACTGAGGAATTTAATTGTGTTGCTTAATGCTCCAGATGACCTCCTGTTAATCACCCAGGGAGTTTGTTGAGGCAGCAAAAGCTATAACTTACCTTCAGTCCAAAATAAAACAGAAATGTCTCAAGGTGGAGCTAGGAAGTGTATGAAAGGTTGAGTTGTCTCAGTCATGGGTGCTGAACTGAGTATAAGGACTTAGCTGAGCTGGGAGCATCTTCTGGGAGCAGTATCCTTAGCTGGAGAGCCACAGAAAACAAGAAAAACGTACAATAATGTTTTAACATGCAATTTAAAATAGATTATTGAGAGACATTGTCAAATGATGAACTTTGCAGTGTTGGTAGGGGATAGTACAGAATTAGCAACATTTTGAAAGAAAATTGCATAATTATGCATGCAGATAGTTAATGAATTTATGCTTATTTTGTGAATTGGGCTGTTAAAAATGTATAAATTGTTGTTAGACTGCATTTTGAACCCACAAAAGCTGCAGCTAATCTGAGCGTGCATGAAGAGGAGAGCTAGTGATTAAACCCTTCAGAGGAGAGGGGAGCTCTGCAAGCTTTTGTTCCAGCAGTATCTGAGGAAACCAATGATTATCAGGTTCCTGAGAAGATAGCCCAGTAAACAGCAGGAAATGAAATAACACCATTTGACAGTTCTGGCTGACAATAATCTGTAGAGGTAAATTAAAAAAACAGAGAGAG
This sequence comes from Lanius collurio, assembly GCA_020086605.1. Taxonomy (NCBI): domain Eukaryota; kingdom Metazoa; phylum Chordata; class Aves; order Passeriformes; family Laniidae; genus Lanius; species Lanius collurio. The sequence continues at coordinate 736,487 of JACBWW010000031.1, read as the reverse complement.
TGAATGGGTGGTTTTACTTGCAATGCACAGAAATATGAGTCAGAAGACTCAAGTTCTATTTTTAGTTTTGTTAAGTCCTCCTATTTGATCTTGGGCAACCCACTTAATTTCTCTGGAATAGGATTAATAACAGCTTCTCTCACAGTGAACTTCTTAAAATATTAATTCATTAATACATGTAGAGCTTTCTGAGGCTTCTAGTAGAAATCACTCTATGAGGCAGAATTTTGCAATGCATAATAATATGATTCCAGGAACTCTAAATAATGCAGAAAGACCCTATTTTTTCTTTTGAGACTATCCATTTCAAATGGTAATAATTAATCATTGGTAATAATTAATCAAATGGTAATAATTGCTAGCTCTCAAAATTCGTATGAGAACAAGTAATTATTTTTGTTCAGTTTGTGCATTAAGACTTTGATCAGAGACAGCAAAGCTTCACTTCAGTGTAGGTCAATTTCTATGTCCATTACAACTTAAAAAAGCACCCAACGAAACAACCCCCAACACACTACCCCCAATCCTGAAGTGTTGCAGTGAGCACTAAAGCATGGGGTTCCTCTTATCTCATGGAAATACACTGAGAGAAAGCAACTCCTTGAATTTATTTTTCCCCTATAGAAAATCATGTAACAAGGAACTGATGAAATGAGAAGAATGAACTGTATCTTAAATATCGTTACAGATTACCCTGTGCAAGATTCATTTGTCTGTGCAGCTTGCAAATACAGAATTTTACTGCTCTGGCCATATGTTGATGAATACATTAGTATTTTTTATTTTTAGCTGGCATGTAGCATTTAAGCCATGAACCTAAATGTTCTACTTCACAGGAAACTTTGGTTCTTCCTTACTTCACCCTAGTGGAAGGACATATCTTAAGGGCAATTCAGGTTTGTCACTTGTACATTTCTCCTATCAGGAAAGCCCAAGAGGAGATGATTTCAGAGCTCAGGCAACAGAAGTTCTACTTGGAAACACAAGCTGGAAAGTTGGAGGCCCAGAATAGAAAATTAGAGGAGCAATTGGAAAAGATGAGTCACCAAGATCACACTGACAAGAACCGCTTGCTGGAGTTGGAGACACGGCTGAGAGAGGTGAAAACATGGCTCTAATCCTCTCAACAAACTTTCTTGAATGTATTCCATTTTGTATATTATAGTGAGAACTAGAAGTAACTTGTTGTAATGGTATTTGAAAGTGTATTAGTTTAGTTTGGTCTAACAGTACTTTTTTTCCTCAAGTAATTAAAAAAATATTTTAAAATTGCCCATTAAAAGGAGATAAAAGTATTATGGACTTGTCATCCTCAATCTGAGCTTTTAGATAATCTTGTTTTCTCAGAATTCTATTTATAAGTTTGTTGGTACAATATCCTTATAATATTGTCTGGGTAGAGAATAATAGCTCAGCAATGTACAGCAACCAGACAGATAATCTGTAGCCTTAGAGTCTACCACTTAGAAAGCAAAGGTATCAACAGAATTGCTGTAAGAAAACAAGAACCTGCTGCTTCAAGCACCATTTTCAGAGTTTTCTGGAAAGAAAACTTAATAGTAAGATGGAAATATACACTTTTAAAGACTTGTAAGCTGTCCTTAATTTTTAATTTTGTATTAACTAGTTTGGATCTACAAATTCTTCTCCAGAGTCAGTCCACTAATTTTCAGCTAAGGCTGAAATCTTGCCTTTAGCTAAAGTTGTTGGACAACCAACCTGTCCTTCTTTGGCCAGAGCTGCCGGTAAGGTTTCTGACAGCCTTGTCATACATCTCCAGCACAAGAGATTCCCTTGAGATAGCAGGGAGAAGAAGGTGCTAAGGTTTGGAGTTGATTCTGAACACTGAGATCTGTTCTAGTTGTTAATTTTTTATCCATGGAGTTACATGTTTATCCCTGTGTGTGCTGCAAGAAAACCTTCATCAGAAGCCATTCAGGTAAACCCAGAGGCAGATGAGCTGGTGAGTTTCTTTAAAAGGAATCTGAAGGGAAGATGAAATATGAAAGTCAATTGCAAAATGTATGTAATGTATGCCAAATAAAGATCCTTAGAAACTCTTAGTTTCAGTGAAGAAAGGTCATCACAAATTACTTCAACATTTTATATCAGTGTTTGATATGTTTGAGGTACAGCTGGAACTATTCTTGTGCCCTTGTTTCAAAATGCTAGGTTGTTTTTCTCAAGAAACCCAGTACATTTTAGGGAGTAGACAAAGCTGTGACCTTCGTTTCTCAGTGCCTTAAGCAATCTGTCAGGATGTGATTTTGGGAATAGACGTGGCAGTGGCATCTTAAAGGGGGTTCTGAAATGAGGCTGCACTGCCTGGCATATCTTTGTTAGTAACTTACATTTGGATACTACTTTGTCTTTCTTCAGGTCAGTCTAGAGCACGAAGAGCAAAAGCTGGAGCTCAAAAGGCAGCTGACAGAGCTGCAGCTGACCCTGCAGGAGCGGGAATCCCAGATCACTGGGCTGCAGGCTGCACGGACAGCCCTGGAGAACCAGCTCCGCGAGGCCAAGACCGAGCTGGAGGAGACCACAGCTGAGGCAGAGGAGGAGATTCAAGCCCTCACGGTGAGCCTTGAAACTTGTCCTGTGAGCTGCAGATACACACTAGAATTATGTAGGTGCATGTTTCATAAAGAGGTTAAAAGGAGTTTATATGATTTAATTTTTAATTTTCAGAAATGAATAGGAATTATGCCTTCTGCTGATAGAGGCTTGAATAGCTAAAATACAAAATTTTACCCTTAACCGTATTAATACTTCCTAGTAATTGCTGTGTAAACTGACTGGTGGCTTGTAGGAGCATTATTACTTTTGTTTTGAGGTGGAAGTTGCGTCCAAAATTGGTATTGTTAGGAGTTTAACTCTGTGATTTACTTATTTAAATAATAGCTTATGAGTTTGACAATACTTAATGGAAATTAATGTTTTAATGATTATTTTTTTCTTATCAGTTACCCTGCTTTGAGGATACCTACTTATTCAGGGAAAAAAAAAAAAACCACTAAATTCCTAGGGAGAATGTTCTAACACATAATTTTATTCCAACGCTTGTTTCATTAAAAATTGTCATGTGTGCTTTGCAGTCTGGTGAGGTGTATGAGTGATAGAAAGGAAAATAAAGTTCAAGTCCTGCCACTTTCTTCCACCCCAACCTCCTGTAAATGGAGTTCTAGATTATATGCTGCTGTTTGCTGTCTCTTGAGCACAAAAAGATGCTTTCAAAGTGTTTGGTTTTAAGAAATATTTCCTTCACAAAAGATTCCCAGGGTTGCGGGGTAGAGTTTAACCTGCTACCAGCTAATCCCTTCTTGAGCAGCAGCCTTTAATGGCCTTCAAATCCTATGATTTGGAAGTGTTGAAAATGTGCATCCTTGTGCTCCAGTGGCATTTAATCAAAGAACTGTTCCAAATATTGCTGTCATTGCTGGTTTATAGGAGGGGAGGTGGGCTCAGCTGACATGGGTGCTGATGCTTTGGGTAGATGAATGGCAGAACCATTCTCTCAGTTCTGAAGTGGGCACAGGCTGGGCAAGTGCAGCAACAGCATCAAGGCCTAAGAATAACTGAACAGAAATGGCATTGGGTTCCATTTTGCTCAGAACTGAGGCAGTCTCTTCCCAGATGAAAGCTTTGCATAACAACCAATATCACTGCCAGGGGCTGGCAACGTGCTTGAGATCTTTACCCAGCAGTGAAACAGATGAATATTTGTGACCTGTGTTCACTCAGTTATTGCTCCATTTAATGGGGCAAACTGGTAGTGGTGGACCAGCTGCTGTGAGACAGTCCAGCTCAGTGGGCTTGGGACTATTCCTGTCATGGAGTTTTTCACATGCTTTTATTTCTCACATTGCCTGTTGTGGTAATAATAGCTTTTAAGCTCTCATATTTGACTTCTGTTGAACATTTTTTTCCTGTTTAGTCTCTTGGCTCTAAGGAAAGTGTTCTGAATGAAGAAAGGTGGCTGAATGTGCTCGAGCACTAACCTTTCATTTGTTAAGTTTTCAGATAGCACATGACATTAGACACTTGTTAAATCCCTTTGAATTTTGAGAGAGGCCATGAGGCTGAAACAAGAACTTTTTGCTTTGTCATGCTTTGCTCATAAATCAGGGGATAAAATGGTGCATGCAATACTGCATTCTTTAAAATGAGTGTTTGAACTTTTCTGTACTTGGATGCTGTCCTCCGAAGAATTGATTATTATGTTTTATCACTGCTTTTTAGAGAGGCTCAGGCTTAAATGGGACTTAATGGTAGGATTCAGGTAGATTGGCAGAGCTGTTTGGGGTAGCTTGCATTATACATCATTATAGTTCTTCTTTGCAAGCATTAAATTGTATGCAGTATTTATTTTCTATGAAACACCAATCTGGATATGGAAATAAAACCAACTCAAATTAAAATGTCAAGAATGTAAAAACTTAACATGGGATCAACAAGTCTTCTGGTGACCATTTCAGATTGAACCTGTTACATAATTCCATTCTTGAGCTTGTACATTTTCCTAAAGCAGTTCCAGAGTTGGGAGCATAAGTGTATTTTGATTAAGTAGGATGGGACTTTTGCTAACCTGTTCTTTGCCACTGCAAGGTGTTTTCATAGCCTGCAGCATCTGCCTTCCAAACTTTGCTTGCTGGTAGATTGTTCTGCAGTTTGTTTAGCAACAGCTGTTGGATTCGAATTCTAATGTATGAAAAATTGATGATTAACTTCTTACCTCCTTTAGGCACATAGAGATGAAATCCAGCGTAAATTTGAAGCCCTTCGTAATAGCTGCACAGTGAGTATTAAATACAGATCATTGAATTATTTTGAAATTAAGGATAATGAAACAAACAATTTCCTCATTTAATCCTTGATGACACTAGTTCCTAATGTGGGCTTCTGGCTTCAAGGTGCTAGTAGGAGCTGGATGGATTGGATTTCTTTTAGGTTTCAGGTAAACCTCCATTTTTGAGGTTTTAGTCTGATCATGAAATTGTCATTATTCCTCTTTTTGGAGAAGAAAGTAAATTAAATTATCTCATTGCGGTGCAGCTAATAAGAATGGTGTAGCAGCTGCAGAAAATGACTGTAGGTGAAGATCTTTTCTGCTCTCAAGAAAAGATCTACCTGTCCAAATCCTGGGCTGCATTGTAGATCTAGGCCAGAGTGGGTTTTAAGGAGGACTTTTCTTGCCTTTTCAAACAGTGTTAATGTTAAGGTTCCAAATAATACATTGATATATAGCAGAGAGAACTCCAGGATCTGAATTTTTACCTTCTACTGTTTGAGGTCTCTGACAGGTTTTTTAGATTCATTTCATCAGTCCAGGACAGATGTCCAAGGGCTTTGTTTATCCAGAGGGATTCTTGCAGTTTAACACTATCTTCACACTTGTTTATGGTGGCTGGTAGAGGGTATCTGCCTTCCAGTGACATGAATTGCACAAGTGTTGGATAAGGACCACAGTCCTCTGGGTCAGCAGTGATTATAAATTATTCTGGGCTTTTCTACCCCACGCTGTAAGCAGGGCTCAATTGCTGAGACTTTTTATCTTTATTGTTTCTCTGCTTCCAGTGATTTTCTCAAATGTAACTTTTCATACTGTAGAACTAAGTCTCTAACGTATAAATTTTCATGCTGAAAAAGTATTTTAAAAGATGTCAGTCATTCTGTTTTCCTCACTTGCTCTTTAGCACTAAGGAAGGGGCTTCTTCTGGTCATAGAATATCTCCATATGAAGAAATTAGGAAGTAGAGCTTTCCAAAGTGTTTTAACCTCTGTCTAAAAGAAATCCTGCACAAGAAACCTCATTTTCTGTTCCCTTCCTCGTTTTCTTAGATGGAAAGTTTAGCTCCCTAAATCTTACATCCAGAGCTACCTTATTTTGCTCTTTATCTTGCCCTTCATTCAGAGTGACATCTCTCTGTGAAAACACTTTTGTGATCTCCATGCAGGCAAAAACCAGGTGTGGAAACTCTGTGGCTTCTGTTCACTGAAGGGTCAGCTGCCTTGCAGAGCTGTAACTCATTATCCAGTGAGACTTTAGCTTCAAGTGTGGGGTACAAGCTCCAGCAGTGAAGAATGAGCCATAACATTTCCAGAATGTCAAGAGCTTCAAAGAACTTGTAAAAGTGTTGTGCATTGTAAGGCCCTTCAGTGGGATAAGTGGGATCAGACATCCTCATCAATAAGAAATTATTAAATAGTCCCTAAATGAATAATACATGCTTATCATACACTCTCTTTCCAGTCCAGGAGAATGCTTGTATAATTTAATTGACCATGGACAGATCCTTTCATGTTGTGTGTTATGATTCCTCCTGGCTGTCCATCCTGCTTGAGGAATGAGGAAATCAGGGCAATCTTCTATTTCCAGTGAGGGTCAAGAAATGCTAATTACAGTGCTTTCACCAGATGTTTCAAACTAATTTTTATCTGATGGTACCAGTAGGATGCAGGCTGTGCTTTTTGGTGACCTTGTGATTCTACTTGAAGGTCATTAGAATTCACACTTCTTTTAAAATCCAACAACACTTCAATTGTAATATGCTGCTACTTACACAGCATGATAAAAGATGGATTTATTCTTTCAGGAAGTTCTCAAGAGAGATCCTTTTTAAGCTGACACAAACTCCTTGAACTAGCCTGGCAAACTTTGGTAGGGAATTACTTTTCATTTGATTTTATTGAGAAGCCTCAAAAAGCATAAGAATTATGAAAATAAGATTAGACAGGAAAAAAATATTGAAAAATTGAATTACTTCAGTACTTTTGTGGTCTTCAAAAGATAAATAAAAATACTTAATCTACTTTGTATTATTCGTGTTTCTCTAGCTTCACAAAGGTTGCAGCTTCTGATTGTAGAGAAGGCTGTGCCTGCTTTCCTTGTATCCTCATGGCACACTTGTTCTTCCTTTTGCTGAGGTCTCTGACCAAGGAGGCATTTTTTAGGTTCTCCTGTTTCATGCTTTCTCTGTCACTCAGTTGAGATAGAAATAAAAGGATTCATAATTACAAGAACAATTGTAACTTGTGGTACCTGCTGTACACACACATGCTCCTGGGCACACACAGAATCGTATTTTTTCACAACCTTCTCACGATAGCTCATCCAGCTGATCTGTTGAGGGAGAAGAACTAGTTCCCTACATTTATTCTATGAAATACATGGTCCACTTGAGTATTACAAGTATTTTCCAGGCAATCAAATAAAAGATCTAGAAATAAAAGGTGTTCTTAAACAGGAAAATTTACACATTTGTCAGTTGTTTCCAGACAACTCTGAATTATGGCTTGTTCTCAGATCACCAACATGTTTAAAGTTAAAAATACAACTAAGTTATCTAAATAATAATAGAATTGTTTCCAAAAGTAAGCTTCCAGTAAGCAGGCAGTAAAATTTTAAATATTTAGCAGGAAAGAGTCCTATAAAATCTTTGCACTCAACTTAGTAAAATACTAGAGAACCACCATTTGAATCTTCTGCAACATAGGACAGGAACACAGGGGCTTGGTGTTTTTAATCCTGGGTTGGTGTGGGAAGGAGAGGAATGTAGTCTGGGCAGTGTCTTACTGCTCTGCAGCTCCTATTGTTCCTCCAGATAAACTGTGATGAGTTTTTGGAGACTGAGGTCTGTGTTTAAGGTGTGTTTCAAGGCACAGGTGCTGTCTGACTATGGAGAGGGGAGGAAAGTGTTCTGTATTGTTGGAACAGGTAGAGATACAATCTATGTGCAGCCCTATTTGAGAGCCTGGGCCTCTCAGTGTTGGGATTTCTCTCCCTGAAGAGCTTTGTCTCAGAGTAGGTAAAGACAAAAGGAGTCTGATGTCTGCTCTCACTTCTTCCTCACAATAATTTGGGGCTCAGAGACAGCTTTTTCTTGTTTCCTAATTACTTCTGACAGGTAGCTTTCTGGTAAAGATTAGTGGGGATGGGGAGCAAAACTATTAGTCTGGAATTACATTAAACTCCAAATAACACACTGCTGATAGCATCTCAAAACAGTTTCCCTTGCTGTGACCTAGCATCTTTCTGCATGTTTGTTGGTGGCATCTGAGAACTGAGATACCTTTGTGAAGGAATAGGGTATGGAGAAATTTGCAATCTGCAGTTACTAGTACATAATTAAAATTCCTTTATTTTCTCCTTTTTGTCATTATTGTGCCTGTGGTTTTGGTATGTGGAGCATATGTGGATTAAATTTAGTGCATTTTGTCTGGTATGCAAACCAAATCATCATGGCCCTGTTTGTTGCTCTGGTATTTTATTTGATCCATGGCTGGACAGGTTTGTAGAATTAGGGGTAATAGCTGTGAATCTGCTCAGTCTCACTAGAGGAATACTTTGCTTTCCTCAGACTATTCAGTGGGGAGTGAATTATACTGGATATGGTCCCTTCTGCTGAGGAGCTGTTATGCTTGGGTTGCTCTGCAACATTTAAAAATGAGATACAGTCCTCTGCATCAGTATAAAGATAAGCTGTGTGCTTAGATGTGGTGTGCAGTGAACAATTTGTGTAGTTATATGATATCTCTGTTTTATGGATTAGTTGTGATGAAGATGTGCATGAATAGAAAATTCCAGTTGCTCTGTGAATGGTGATGCAGTGGCACAGACATGGTGGCTGTCTAGATTGTCTAGAATGGCTTTTCCAAGGTTTTAAGTGTTTGGTTAATTTATAAACTTAAAATGTTAAGATTTTTCTAATTATATTACGGGTTTCTAAAGGATATAATAGCATTTTCTTACTGACTTTCCTTTAATATACTTCACATTTACTTCAGAACAGTTCAGGGTTGGTTGGTTTGTTTGGGGTTTTTTGGACCTTTTTTGGCCTGGGGATTTCCTTAACTGGAAAGAAAAATATCTAAAGCTATTAACTCTTTCCAGGTACAGGATTCTGGTATAGATTGTGTTGTATGTATGCCTAAGACAACATTTCCAAATAAATGGGTTTTTTTTTTTGCCCTGTGTTTCCTTTTTTGTTGATCCCCAGGACAAGTATTTATATCACACTACATCCCATTTTTCTGTGTCAGTATTACCCATTACTCTTTAGGTTTTATAGTGTTAATAAACTCTCTAATCCTGTTGGGTTATACATAGCTGTAGATAGCTATTGGATGTGTTAACAAGTATCCCCTTTCCCCATGAAAAATGGAAGATTGTACCAAGAGGAAAAAATTTTCTCTTATTAAAAAAAGAATTAAATCTATCTATCTAGATTGCATTATATAGGTTATAATATATTTGGAATTTAAGCCAAGGCGTTTTGGAATTGTCAGTAAATACACTGTTAGGAGAAGGAAAAAGATCATGTTACATCTTCTGGAATCCTTCTTTCTTAACTGCTTTGTTATTTGTCTGAAATTTTGCAGAAACACCCTGCTAGGTAAAATGTAGCAGTGAAATATAATATGATCTGGTTTAATTTTACTTGTATTCAGGGAAAGAAGTCAAAATCTCAGAACATAAAATAAAAGAAAATAACTTCCAGCCCTTAAGGAATAAAGTCAACTTGAAATACAGCCAGTTTTAATAATTAATTAAGTAGTTGGACATATTAATTCTGCATATTACTTTATCCATTTTGTGTTTCCCCAACTCTGCTTTCTTGTATTTCAAAACTAGCTTAATATTTTTAAATAGACATTACTTGTATATAAAATAGATGTGAAAGAAACCATGAATGTATAAAATACATCTTGAAACTGCCTAGATACATGGTGTGGTTAAACATAAAATTAAAATAAGTGGAAGAAAAAGTAAGTTTCTTATCTGGCAGTTAGTAGAGATCTCAGCTGTTGTGAGAGCAGTAGGTAAAACACTGTAAAAACAAATGTTCTTTTGCTCCTTCTTGTTTGTGTAAACATATCTAAGTTCTTATTTCTGTAGCAATATAGGCATTAACATCTCCTTAGGACACAGGCTGCCCCCTCTGAAAGCTTGATTGCAGACAATGCAGAACAAAATGTGTTTTTTTAACAGGGCAGTGAGAGTGCTCGAAAACAAATGCATTATCAGATTTCTTCAGAAATGTCGTGTTTTGAAGTGTGAATCATCTTGATTTGACCTTGAACATATGGGTGGCAGGAACTCACCCAGCAGGGAGTAATGGCTGTTGGACTTTTTCTGCTCACAGTTTAAAAACCAAATACTGTTAATTTATCTCTGGGAGAGGCATGGTAAAAGGCTGCCAAAATATGTGTTACGGATTCTTCAGAAAGAAATGGTTGTCATCTTTCCAGAGCACTGAAAAGAGCCATGTGCTCTATCCTCTACTGCTTTAGATATTTAAGTCCTTAGCTAGTGCAGGAAATTGGAACATTTAAATTTGAATGTGTGGCCAACTGTGCTCTGAGATTTTTTTTTCTTCCCATTTAATGAAGTATCCTATTCACTTTTCTTTGACATCCAGGCAAAAGAGCCTCTAGAACATAGTTTTAAGGGTTAAATATGAATTGTATAGAGTTTACTAGTTTCTGAAATTCTTTGTATTAAGCTGATTTCAAGATTATACAGGGGTTTCTTTCTCTTCTGTTGTGGTGATGTTGGTTTTGAGTTAGGAGGAGGTACATATTCATCCACCCAGTGTTCAGGCCTTTCATTCATAAAAACCAACTGTGAAAATGGCCCACTGTTGTTTATATTTGTCTTTAAATTGGAGGGGACTGTGGTTTAAAGCTTTTAGTGTAATGCTGTTCTGATTTAAACAAAAAGCTGCTCCCATTTTGGCAAAGAGCTTGTGGAGTTTTTGCTTTTCACTGATTTTTCGTGTTGTGCTCCCACACTGGTTTCTTCCCTCATGTGTCCCCAGCTGCCATCCATAATGCTGTTACTTTGATAGAATGTATTTCTTAATATTTTTCTGCCTTTCCTGGTTACACCCAGTGTTACATGTAATAATATAAGCAATTCCCAGGTACTGCCTCCATTGCACCTCTTGGTCTGTTTTCTTCAATACCACACTTTTAAAGCCTTTCTGAAACTAATTAGCTCCATTGCGCTTAGGGGAGATTGAGGCAAAAAAAGGTAAAGTGCTTTGGCAAAAGGTCACTGCAAGTCAGCAGCAGAGCTGAGAATCCAGTCAGAACTCCTGGCTCCCAATCCAGTGCTTTAGCTTTGATAGGTCTCTCAAATAATAAATTACATTGCAGCATATTTATGCTCTGAACCAGATTTTAAAAAAGCTATTTTCTCTAAGTTACAAAACTCTACTCCTAATCCAAGTACATTCCTATGCACAAATATCTACCACTATACTATTGCTTTTGTTTAAATTAGAAAGAATGGCAATAAGTAATTCTGTGTGAGAACCCTTTTTCAAAAACCTGTGCTCACTCACATGTAATTTATTTTTCTTTCTAGGTGATTTCGGATTTGGAAGAGCAGCTGAACCAGCTCACTGAAGACAATGCAGAGCTGAACAACCAGAATTTCTTCCTGTCCAAACAACTTGATGAGGCCTCGGGGGCCAATGATGAGGTTGTCCAGTTGCGGAGTGAAGTCGATCATCTCCGCCGAGAGATAACTGAGAGGGAGATGCAGCTGACCAGCCAGAAACAAGTAAGGCTCTCTAAGCCTAAGTCAGGAGCTCTTTGGGGGAGCTGGCAAAAATTTCTTTTACATCTGGAAACCCATAAGAAATGATTATGCTTCTGGGGGCAGTGGCACTTAAGCCTTCCTTCCCAGGGCAGTTGAGTGAATGGAAATTTTTGGTATGTCTCATCATATTTTTACACAATTTTATTTAGAAATCTTGCACTCTGAAGGCATTGTCGTTTAGAATTACTCATTTTAATTTTGTGACCCTGGAAATCTCAAAATGTTCATAATGAGATCTACCTGACATTATCAGCAATCACAAGTGAATGTACAGGAGCCTTGAAGTAAATGGGCTGTGATTTCCCAGCTCCTGTTTGCCACTGATTTGCATGTACTGTAATTGAAATGGTAAGGCTGAAGCTGAAAGTGCACGCTTGATGTGGGATGTGAGAATTGATAGGAGGATTTATTTTTAGACTATGGAGGCCTTGAAGACAACATGTACGATGCTGGAAGAGCAAGTAATGGATTTGGAGGCCCTGAATGATGAACTCCTGGAGAAAGAGCGCCAGTGGGAAGCATGGAGAAATGTTCTAGGGGATGAGAAGTCCCAGTTTGAATGTCGAGTAAGAGAGTTGCAGAGGATGCTGGATACTGAGAAACAGAGCAGGTCTCTTTTCCTTCCTTCCCTTTTATTAACGTTTATGAAAATGCTCTATAGAAGCTAGTACAAAAATTATATTTATCACAGGATATGGGAGTTGGAGCTAAATATAAAATCTTGTGAGGTAGTTCTAAAAATGGTTTATTAGTTAATAGTCATCACTGATACTGTTCCTTTTGTTTCTTTGCAAGTGGGAGTTTATTTTCAATGGGAGTGGTATTTATCATTGTAATTTAGAAAATGTCTTGATTTATTATCTTCTATTTTATTTTATGGAAAAATAGTCTTTGCTCCTGACTGTTCCTGTGGGGTCTTGAAATCTTTAAGGCTGTAGTTCTAGCAGGGGCAGGAACAGGGTTATATAATATAAAAGTGTTGCAGCAAACAGTCTGGCTTTCTAAAGTAACGTCTTGAATTTGAGGCAACCCCTGAAAGAGTTATTGATGCTACTGCCTGCTAGGGAGAGGTCAAGCCTGAAAGGACCTAGGTAATATTATTTTCCATTTTAATGCAGAGTGAGAGCAGATCAGCGTATTACTGAGTCTCGCCAGGTGGTAGAACTGGCTGTCAAGGAGCACAAGGCAGAGATTCTGGCTCTGCAGCAAGCACTCAAGGAACAAAAACTCAAAGCAGAGAGCCTTTCTGATAAGGTAAGTAACTTTCAATCCTAGACTTTCATAACTAGATTAAATACTTTTCCAGTGATACTAATTTTAGAAATGTGGCCTTGAGCAGCTTTTTTCAAGATGTTATAGAGACAAATTAAAAAGACCAGAGGGCATAGAATAGAATTCTATCTTCAAGCCAAAGACCTCAGATTTTCTTTGAGAAAGACTAAAGCAGACAGCAGCCTATGATACCTGGTATGAAGTCCTTCAATAACTTGGTACCTGCATTTCAACAAGCCAAAAATGTCTTTTGGCTGGTTTTTCCTCAGCAACCAAAGGCTAATTGTATCATTTTTCTTTAGCATGTTCTTGGTAAAGTTGGATTTTAAGACTGTGGAACTATATTTATTAGTGTTCAATGTTATTCTGACCCTCTTTCCCAGCTCAATGACCTGGAAAAGAAGCATGCCATGCTGGAGATGAACGCCCGCAGTTTACAGCAGAAGCTTGAGACAGAAAGGGAGCTCAAGCAGAGGCTTCTGGAGGAGGTAACCTTGGAGATTCATGTTGGAACTTCAGAAGGTTCCACATCTTGAGGAGGAGAGGCTGTGTGAATAAGAGTTATACATCCATCATTCTTCTATATAACTAGGGAAATTAATCAAGTTGGGGGAGTTTTTTTTACTTAAAACTTTGCCAAGTATATGGCCATGTTGGGGAGCAGTAAAAGTGAGCTGTTCCTCAGGGGCAAGTGAGCTGGGAGCCAAGGGGGAAAGCATGCCAGGCAGGGACAGGACCTTGCAGCTTGCAGGCTCAAACCACAGTACCTGAAGATTTGGTGAAGGTACCATTGATCATTATAGAAGCCTTTAGCCATGAGGCACATCTTACTTCAAGTCTGCAAGGCCAGGTCTGTGCCCGGGCTGAGTGCAAGGGCCATATCTTAAAACCAGCTCTGGAGCCAACATGCTGAGGATGCACACCTGGAAGCCACAAGTGAGGCTTCTCACAGCTCTTTTCATCATTAATTTGGGTCACAGGAGTTGGATCCTGTACCCTATCAGGAAGTAATTGAATGCAGGCCACCAGTTCTGGGTAGTGGGGCAAGAGGCTCCAGAGGAGGATTTTGGGGGTGATTATGGACAATTAGGGCAATTAAAGCCTTTATTCTTGGGGTACTACTGACAGGTCACCCACTCCTTTATGTGTCACCAGGAAAGATTTCTGGCTCTTGCTGTGTAACATATGAGCGTTCATGGTTTTCCTAGTCAGGGACTTTCTTGTCAAGAAAGTGTAAATCCTAAAAGAATTAGGAGTATTTTGTCATGTGTCCTCTTCTGGTGTTAATTGGAGACTAAGATGTTAACAGCTGGCCATTATTTTCCTTATCTCGTGTGACTATGACTGTCCTGGTCTATAATAAAGATTACCATTTTATTTTATTTTTACAAAGCACTGAGGTGGCTTCTGGTGGTTGTACAGAGAGCTTGAGAAAATGCTGTTGCTACAGATTAATATAAATACTCAACACAGAAATGCTTGCTTAGTCATAATACATTCTGAAAGGAAAGGAATCTTCTAGAATATTGTAATTTCCCATCTTTTGAAGAATTGTGTGTTTATAAGTTCTGCAATGATGATTATTTTACAAGGAGGGATAACATTTAATAGCTTTTACTTACAAGCAAGAAGACAACAAACCCAAAACACTGGCCTTTGTTTTGCTTTTAACAGCAGGCAAAGCTGCAGCAGCAAATGGATCTGCAGAAGAATCACATCTTCCGCCTGACTCAAGGTCTGCAGGAGGCTCTGGACCGAGCAGATCTTCTGAAGACTGAAAGAAGTGACCTGGAATATCAGCTGGAAAACATTCAGGTGAGGGTGAGGAAGCAAGGCAGCGTTCTGCCTCATTTCCTGTGAGGCTTTAGGATGTGATTGACAGTTTCTGTGTGACACTTTCCTTACAGTATTTTTTAGCTCTGTTTTGCTGTCAAGTTATTTGTTTGTTTCTTCTGTTAAGATGAAATTTCTTACATCTGTGTGTGATTCACAGGTTCTCTATTCCCATGAAAAAGTGAAAATGGAAGGCACTATTTCTCAGCAAACTAAACTCATTGATTTCCTGCAGGCAAAGATGGACCAACCAACAAAAAAGAAAAAGGTGGGTGAAGAAGGTTTGAGAGGCATGGAATTAAATGGTTTTGTAATTAGTTATGTGCTGTGTATTCTTAATATTCTGTTTTATCTTTCTTTGTGTAAAAAAATGTTGTCCTCATTTAAGACCATTCTGACTTGTTGAACACAAGCTTTACAAGGCAGAATGTGTTCTTTGTGGCTTTTCTGGTATTTTGTTATTCCTACAACACTTAGGTTACAACCCTAGTAGCTACACCTCAGTAAGTCTGTAGGAATACAGAATTTCAAGCATTTTTTTTTAATGGTAAGTATGTATATGTGTATGAACCTATTGTGTATCTAGAGTAGTTGTCCTGTAGTCACAGCATAGGACTGATTAGTCAGGCGATGTGACTTGTGTCACATCTTTGTCATAAGCTGTTCTGTCATTTTGAATGAAGTAATTTAATTTTAACCATGTATTTTGAGATCCTTTGTTTAGATGCTTTCGGAAACTCCAGATGTGAGTACTAACAGGTAATGTACGTCCCTCTTTAAATTAATCCATATCTTGACATTTTTCTCTCCAGTGCCAATATGAACTAAAAATCCATCTTACACATAACAGAATTGCCATTAGGCCCTCTGGCCAGACTGCCACTAGTTAGTGTCACTTTGCCTAGTTTAAGCCATCTCTTGCTAGGAGTTAGGAGTTGTCTGTGTGTTTCTGTTGCTAGGGCCTGTTTAGTCGGCGGAAAGAGGACCCTTCTTTACCCACACAGGTTCCCCTGCAATACAATGAGCTGAAAGTGGCACTGGAGAAGGAGAAGGCTCGTTCTGCTGAGCTGGAGGAGGCTCTACAGAAAACACGCATTGAACTCAGATCTGCTCGTGAAGAAGGTAGGGGTTAACAGAAAAGGTACATCTGGAAGGAGGCACACAATTTTGGTCTGAAAACATGCCTTTAATTGTGTACCACTCTTGCAGTAACATACATGTTACTACTGCTATGAAGTTACAATAAGGCTACACTTTATTCTGTGGGCTGTAACTGCTGACTGGTCACACAGAGCCCTGCTAGGAACCAGGGTGCCACGTTGGTTATGTTAACCAGTGGCATTTGTCTTGTCTGTAGCTGCTCATCGGAAAATATCCGACCACCCTCACCCCTCCACCCCAGCCACAGCCAGGCAGCAGATCATCATGTCTGCCATAGTCCGCTCCCCAGAGCACCAGCCCACGCCCATCAGTCTGCTGGCTCCGCCCTCCAGCCGCAGGAAGGAATCCTCCACACCAGAGGGTAGGCTCCTGCTCAGCTCCTACTTCTATTTTTCTATCCATGTCAATGCCATCTCTTTTTTTTATTTTTTTACCCTGCTGATGAGTTTTGTCCCTTGCAGAGTACAGCCGGCGTCTGAAAGAGCGAATGCACCACAACATCCCCCATCGCTTCAATGTGGGGCTGAACATGAGGGCCACCAAGTGTGCCGTGTGCCTGGACACAGTGCACTTCGGCAGGCAGGCCTCCAAGTGTCTGGGTAAGAGCAAAACACAGCACAACTTAGGGGCAGCAAAAGGCATCAGCCATCTAGGGAAAGAAAACACCAAGTATGAAGACTGAAACTACTTGGTGCAAACATTCTACATCAGACAACATCTGATGGTTTGGAGTGGAAGTGGAACCTTGGAGAAGCTGGGATTTGTGTATTAGAAGCTGAGGCAGTTGTGTCATGATTATTTTTTTTTTTTTTTGGTCATTTAACCGAAGTTTTTCCCTGTCCTCTTGTTAGAATGCCAGGTGATGTGTCACCCAAAATGCTCAACTTGCTTACCAGCTACTTGTGGGCTGCCAGCAGAATATGCCACACACTTCTCGGAAGCGTTCTGCCGAGATAAGATGAATTCCCCTGGCCTGCAGCTGAAGGAGCCAAGCACCAGTCTGCGTCTTGAAGGGTGGATGAAAGTGCCAAGGTATAAACAGGAATCTTGGTGCCATATCAGGTGCTGAAATACTTGGCCTTCTATTATCCTTGCTCTTACAATGAGTTAATGAGACCCATTACGTGGGCATTACAATTGCCACCACCATAATTACAAGTGCTACCATTGAAACTTCTCTTTTATAGGAGTTGCATGCTTGCTTTTTGTAGAATCCAAGCAGAAAGTCCAACATGGATATGTGCTTATTTTCCTCAGGAATAATAAACGTGGGCAACAGGGCTGGGATAGGAAGTATATTGTCCTGGAAGGAACCAAAGTGCTCATTTATGATGCAGAAGCAAGAGAAGGTAACTTAGAATTTCTAGCAAGAACATATTTTTTAAATCTTCAGATATTGTTTGATGTGTTGAGAGGCTTAAAGATTATTACTGTTTGCTATAGCTGTACCAAATTTAGCTAAATCTTCAGTGATAAGGCAACATTATTTTTTCTAGACCCTTAGCCATTTTATTAGCTGGTATGTCATAATAATTCAGCTGTGAAAACATCCAGTGTGCATCCACTTCATTTTGCTATCGCAGTTATTTTCTTTCTACCTGTTTGTCCATTCCTAATCTGTCTCCCCATCCTCCTGCAGCAGGACAGAGGCCTCTGGAGGAATTTGAGCTCTGCCTTCCTGATGGTGATGTAACTGTTCATGGAGCTGTAGGAGCTACTGAGCTTACCAATACAGCAAAGACAGGTGAGACTCTTACATAGATGAGGTCAAATGGATTTCATCTGCCTTGCCATCAGTTAGCCTTGTTTGGCTGAACAGAATTCTCTCCCTCAAGCTTTCTTTCTGAAACACTGTGATGTACATCCATCTGAATTAGGGGACTAGCTCAGCACTCCAGATCTAGTTGCACCCAGGCTGTTGCTTCTGTCATGGTAGAACTGTGGTTAATATAGTCATCAACTCAAATGGAAGTAACTTTTAAGAGATTTGTAGCATAAACACTTGGTTTATTAAAATTCTTCTCTATTAACTGTGATGTATCATAACTCCTGCCACCATTGTGCTCTGACCAGAAAGCCATTAATTTAGAAATGCTGTGGGGTATATACAGTCTCATATTATGAAAAAATGTTGATGTGTTGATTTGTATGTACTGAATAGATCTGATGGATAAGATTCTGTTTGTCTTGATGTTACATTAAAGGATACAGACTGTTAAAAACAAAGGTTTCCATAACCAATTTTTACAGATTTTTCTTAATCAGTACAGGGAAAACTTTAGTCAAGTGGCTGGTTTTGGTTTGGGTTTTTTTTTTCCCCACAATTAAATCTCTTTCTCTTTTGAATAAAAGGCAAGAAATTATTTTTGTTTAGTTAAAGACAGCCTTGTATGGATCCATCCAGCTAATATTTAGGTGTAAGTAGCTAGCCTGTGCAGGACCTGAAAAGGAGAAACCAATGTGTAAATTGCCATGGTATGTCATGATAAATACAACTTCTCTCCAATGAGGCTGAAAGGTGTTGATTTTAAGTCCACTGACAATATTCCAAAAACTAATCTAAGTCTTATTCTATCTATATAACATCTCAGATGTGCCATATATCCTAAAATTGGAGTCTCATCCACACACCACTTGCTGGCCTGGTAGAACACTCTACCTGTTAGCACCCAGCTTCCCTGACAAACAGCGCTGGGTCACAGCACTGGAATCAATAGTGGCAGGTGGGAGAGTTTCCAGAGAAAAAGCTGAGGCTGATGCTGTGAGTATAAAAGTTTCATTTAATAATAAAATATTCTGGGAGGGAGCAGAGTTTTGAAAAATATTTTTTCAGTATTTGACGTACTGAGGTTTAACTGAAGGTAAGTTATTGCTTCTGCTTTATAATATGAGCACCAGGAGCCAGTTCACTGAGGCTGATGCTGTGTGTTACAATACCGTTCTTTAGACTTGGGGACTGTAGTAAAGAGGATCCTAAAATATCTGTGTAATTCCAGCAGAAGAAGGAAGAGCAGTTACGACATGGTTTAACTCCAGTCCCATAAGATACCACATGGAATGATCAAACCTTAAAAGAAGCAAAAACTCCCTCCCCTCCCATTCTTAAGAGAGTCAGAGGTTTTATGTTTCTTGTTGTGTGGGGAGGTATGTGTGTATGTAATTTTTAGTTTAAGTTGTATTCCTAATAAGAGATTAAACAGATTTGCTTAGGTTTTGGATAGCCTTTCTCATATTGTTACACTGATAACTATTTTCTGGTAAAGGGAGTTTGGATTCTGTGGCATTGCATAAGAGAATGTTAGCTCTGGAGGTACGGAATATCTGACTGCAGGAAATACTCTTTTTTTCTTAGGCTCACATTTCTTTTGCCTGTGAGAAAAATACATGCTACCACCAACATTTATACTTTTCTTTAATCCTTTCCCTTGGAAAATTCCACTGCTCTGTTGTAGGAGGTGGGGGAAAATGGAAAGAATAGAGACAACAATGGGTTCTCTCTGAATTTAGGATAATTCTGATCAGTTTCTTACTGCATTTAAGGTAGATAAAAGTTTACTAATTCTTTTGTAGGAGGCGTCCCTGCAACTTTTAGCTTTCTGAGAAAAAGAAATCTGTGCCAAGTTTTTTGCCTGTCTGAAATAATGACCTCACATTGTTAAAATACTCACAGATAAATAGATGAAGATTAACTCAACAAGGAAAAAAAAAATTTGTCATTTGCAGAAACTGCTGGGGAACTCTCTGCTGAAGCTGGAGGGTGAAGACCGTTTGGATATAAATTGCACAATGCCCTTCAGTGACCAGGTAATGGTCTTGGTCACTTGGGTCTTTCTCAGTAGTGGATAATGGATTCAGGGAAACGGTATCTTGATGGCAATATGTGTAATTATGCACTTGTTTGTGGGTTTGATTTTTCTCTTCATTCCTAAAGAGTGTCATACAAGTTGCTCTTGGAGCATTCCTTGTTCTCCTCATGTAGTGCTATTTTTTCCCCTGTTGTAGGTAGTACTGGTGGGTGCAGAAGAAGGTCTCTATGCCCTGAATGTACTGAAGAATTCCTTAACACACATCCCAGGCATGGGTGCTGTCTTCCAAATTCACCTCATCAAAGATCTGGAGAAGCTACTCATGATAGCAGGTATAGGGCTGTGTGCCCATTGGCCCTGCAGTGGCTTTGTGCTGCCAGGTCCTGCTTGCCTTTGGATTCATTCCAGGCTTTTGTCTGGTTTTTTATCAGCAAATTGTCAGGAATGACTTGCTGTGGTTAACACAGTCTTGTCTGAGGCTGGCTGGTAAGGGATTCTGTGAATTAGTAATGTAGCTCTGTGCTCTCTGTACGAACTCTGGCGTGCCCTCCATCAGAGGGAAACGCAGCGTTCCTTCTGCGGCGTCGCAGGGACGACTTCAGTAGCAGGAAAGGCGCAGGCTGGGTGCACTTGCTGGCTCCTCCAAAAACGAGGCACGACAGGAATTGATAGTCCAGGTACACAGTATTGCAGAAGGTAAAGGAAGAGAGAGGGGCTTCTGGTTTGGGTTCTGAGAACCTTTATTAGCAGAGGGTCCAGGGACCAGAGAGAACACTCACTCACGAGCCCATTGGAAAAGTAAAAGCCGCCTCTGACCCTCAGTTTTATGGGTGGGAGGTGGAACCAGGAGGGGAAAAGGAAGGCAATGAAATACAAGTCAGTGGGAGGATACAATTCAACAAGAACCAATGGGGCAAACCGGGAGGCGGGAGATACAACGGGGAGCCGATGAACAACCGAGTAAATCCCGAGCTTTCCAGAACGAGGGGGCGGCGGTTTGGGTCCGGCTGCCACCCAGGGGGTTGCGGTTTAGGCTTCTGGGATGCCCACCGACCCACTCTCTGACTCGCTCCCCTGGGGAAACTGGATGCAAGGCAGGGCTCGGGACTGACCGGCACCTCGCTGCCCTGGCCCAGCAATGGACTGGGCATGGCAACAAATGAAGGCTCCGGTAAACTTCACTAGAAAGTGATTTCAGAGCTGAGAGAGGGAAGAACCAGAGACAAAACATTTCCAGGTTAGAGGTCAGTTGTCATTTTAAGTTCAGTTTTAAAAGTGTTGAGCCAATCAGTGAACATCTCTTCCTGATTATTGCATAACATTTTATAGGGGCATAGGGTCAACTGTTATTCTCTCTTGCCCTGTAACAAAGCTGGGACTCCTGTCATGATTTAAGATTACTTTATGAAAGGAGGACCAGCTTTAATCTCTCCATCTGTGGTTTTCCAGAGGTAATCCTTCCCACACAGGTGTAGGCATGCTGAACATTAGGGTGTATCTTCATCTGAAATCCAAATTATCAAAGTGTCTATATGACATTTGTCGGGAATGAGAAACAAATTCTCTCTCTTGTTCTGCTTGTTTTGTGTTTGGGTTTTTTTTTTCCTGGTAAGGATCTAAAATGTCTGTGGTTTATTTGTGTCAGGATGGTAGAGAACAAAGCAAATCTCAACATAATGAGAAGGCTGTGTTAGCCTGTCACTGGACTTCTGAGAGGAATTGGCCTTGGGCTATAATGCAATTCATTAGGGCAGTTCTTGGAAATCCCTTGCCAGTTCTGTTGGTACAGAGTGATTAAAACATCTTGTACTTGAAGAAGTTCTGAAGGGCAAAATAAAACTTCCTGGCTAATTTTGAGTAGTGTCTTAATGAGGCCACAATTACTCTGTTCTGCTAACTTCAGCAACACTAATAATCCATGCAGAGAATCGGTGTTCTCCTGGTGGATTTACTGCCTGTTGTGGGGTCAGGTTTTTGTAAGTTTCCCGTTTCAGTTTGAATAGGAATAATATGGAATGAATTCTACATGGTACTTTGTGACTATTTCCACAGTAACAGCCTGTAACAATGAGCTGCTTGCTTAGGTAAGACTTCGGTAGAGAATAGGGAGTGCTCCCTTGATGAAATGAAACCTTTTTTTGTTTCCAGGAGAAGAAAGGGCTCTGTGTCTTGTTGATGTAAAGAAAGTGAAGCAGTCTTTAGCCCAGTCTCACCTCCCAGCCCAGCCTGATGTCTCACCAAATGTATTTGAGGCTGTCAAAGGATGTCACCTTTTTGCTGCTGGCAAAGTAAGTTACAGCTCCCTTGTGCTCCCAGACCACCCATTATACTGCTCTGAGTTTAATATTAACCAAATCAGCATCTTCATTCCACTGGCAACACATCCAAGGTCTATATTCTTGTTTTGAATATTTTTCTTCAAATAAGGAGAATGTATGGGCTGAAGAGAGGCTGAGCTGGAGACAGAATGGGGGACCTGGTGCTAATGTGGAGCAATTCAGTCAGGATGCCACAATGGTATAGCCTAAACTGATAGATAGTGAGAAATCCAGCATAACGTGGTACTACTATCTTCTCACTACTGACTGTAATTTTCAGATTTTCAATTAGTGAATTCTATCCAGTCTTTGTTCTTGAATGTCATGCTTCCAGGCTAGCAAATTTCCTTAGGTGTTTGTGTCACTTTAATTCTAGACATTTACACAGGTTATTGGTATTGGTTAGTGTGGAGCATTAAACCACAGCAAAATTCTCACTAACAATAACTTCTATGGGCTACCTTGGTAACAAACTGAACACCACTCATTTCAAAGTGATGCTTAAGGTAAGTTTCAGGGGTTAAAATATAGACCTAACATATTTCAATTTGTCTATCCCTTTTCTGTGGAAAACCTTCTAATTTTTTATTAATGTCTTTCAAGCATAAAATAAATCATAGAAGCCATTTAAATTCACGTTCTTTTTTGAGAATGTGAAGAGGCTTTTCAATATTTCATGAATTCACATTAACTACCCTATTAAAAAGACGTACTTGCTTATCTCTGCAAAGTTCTTTTTGTGGCAAGAGGTGGTTCTTGGATCTGTTTCATATGCTCAGCTATAGAATTTATTTTATTGCCATCCTGAGCTATGCTTGTTATCTTCCTTACAGGTTGAGAACAGTCTTTGTATCTGTGCAGCCATGCCCAATAAAGTGGTGGTTCTGAGATACAATGAGAGCTTGAGCAAGTTCTGTATCAGAAAGGTGAGTTTAGTAGCTCCCTGCAGTTGTTGAGGTAATTCACATAGTGTTCTCAGCCTTTGCTTTGGAGCAAACATCTAAAACCTTTCTGTGCGCATGAGAACATTTGTTTGCCAGCTAAAATGATAACAAATTGAACCGTGCACTGACTCAAAGTGGAGTAGGCAGCAATTTCCTTTAATAAGAGTTGGCATTTTTGGAGAGATGCAGAACAGAACTGTGATTTTTTGAGATATTGGACTGAGCTGTAATCATATCCTCAGAGATCTCTCCTCAGGACAACAAGTTAAAATACCACCTGCCTTAAAGCAGGCTGGTGCCTGGAAACTCATGTCCTCTCCTATTCACAAATTAAAGGATGTTCCAGTCAAACTACAACTCCCTGGGAGGTTCTGCAGGTGACTTTGAAGGCACCAGTTCATTTTACAGTGTGGCTGGGGCTGTTATCCCTGAGTGCTACATGGGCACTGCTGGAGGGAAACAGTGGGCACAGTCATGCAGATCTGGGCTCCTCAGGAGGAAAGGCATAAATGATGGAGATCTTGGCACAAACAATGTGGATGCCAGCAAACCTGGAATGTGTACAAGCATTGTAGCTGATACCAACTTGTGCTCACAGCAGGGAACACTGAGGCTGCACAGCCCTTCCTCTGACAGGGGTTACATGCAGAACATGCAAAGGTGTGTTTTAGAGGGCAGGTTTTCCATATCTCCACTAATCCAGACAACTGAATTTATATCCTAACAAGATAGCAGCAAGCCCAGAATATGCTTTTCTTTTCTGCCAACTAAATTTCCAGATAAAGTAAGATTTATGCAAGGAATCTTGTCCTCAGAAGATCTCAGGATCTGTGTGT
Organism: Lanius collurio; assembly: GCA_020086605.1. Classification (NCBI taxonomy): domain Eukaryota; kingdom Metazoa; phylum Chordata; class Aves; order Passeriformes; family Laniidae; genus Lanius; species Lanius collurio. The sequence continues at coordinate 712,712 of JACBWW010000031.1, read as the reverse complement.
TGTGTCAGGCTAGCCTGCAGAGCTATCCCAGCTGTTCAGTCACAAGGCAGGTCTTGGTGGACATCTCTCTGTCATTGAACAAAGAAGGAAGGAAGGAAGATTGGCTATGACCTACTGTAAACAGGGAGCTGCTCACTGCTTCTCTGGAAAACTGAGCTGCAGAGCAGAACAACATCTTCCAGAACATTATAATTCTTCCAAAAGGAAGAATATCTTATTAGGGTTGGTACCTTGAGGCAAGTTGATACACAAGTCTACATTCAAGCATCACTTCCAACAAAAGAAAACTTTCTTCTAGCAAGGGTTTTTGTCCAGATGCTTTTTAGAGGCTCTTAGGGTCTTTGAGGTTGCTATCTCTCCCTTTTGAAAGATAAATGTAGCAATATACAACCTACCAGAGTGAGTACTGTCTGTAAGCTTGTACTTAATATTTGTCCATACTGTCCTTTTTTCCAGGAGATTGAAACCTCTGAGCCTTGCAGCTGCATCCATTTGACCACTTACAGCATCATCATTGGCACCAACAAGTTCTATGAAATTGAGATGAAGCAGTACACACTGGAGGGTAGGAGACAATTCCTGAGGAATCTTCCAAGTGGCTCCACAGGTTCTTTTATTGGGCTTTTCAAAAGCAGTTTAGGAACAAAGTTGGTGCAAATCAAGGTGGTTTTCTCCATTCTCTTTGCAGAGTTTTTGGATAAAAATGACCACACTTTGGCCTCTGCTGTGTTTGCTGCTTCCACCAACAGTTTTCCAGTCAGTATCATCCAAGTGAACCCAGCAGGACAGAGGGAGGAGTATCTGCTGTGTTTCCATGGTAAGTGGTGCTAGTGTTGCACTACTCCAGTTCTCTGAGCTGCAGAAGGTACCCGAGTGCTCTTGAATTTTGCACAACCTGCTTTGGCTTAAAAGTTCTCCATGCCTGTGGGCCAATTGCTGCATGTAGACTTCTGTGCCTGAGGGAAGGACTGCAAGCAGTTAAGTGCAAACAGGTGTTTGATTACCCTGATAAGGTGTTCATGGGCTCTCAGACATGGGCTTTGTGTGGTTTCCATGCAGACAGATGAGAGCTTTAAACTTTTTTGTGATTAAGTAAGAGTGTTATTTTTTTGTATAGCTGCTTTTGTTGCCCTCTTAGATACTGTCATGAGAATGCACAAATCTTCAAAAGCCCACTAGCAGTAATTTTGGGTGAGTAATGGTAGGAGTCTCATCACCTTCCCGACTGTAAATTAAATAATAACCTTACCTTAGCTGGAACAAAAAGACCTAGAATTGCAGCACCTTCTGGCCTGGCAGTATTCCTACCTCTAACCAATTCCATGGCCCTCCAGGATTTGCAGGATGTCCCTGATAAAAAACCCAGGAACAACTGCCTTTGTCCCTTGAAAAATAAATGAATAAAACTCAGGCCGATGCTCATGACATGATGTGACCTCTCTTGGCAGAGTTTGGTGTCTTTGTGGATTCCTATGGAAGACGCAGTAGGACAGATGACCTGAAATGGAACCGCTTGCCCTTAGCTTTTGGTAGGTGTTGAGGGACATTCCCTTGGATTACGGAAATTATTGAAACTAGGAAGCATCCTGGTGGAATGGGTACTCAGCACTCAGCCCGTCTGTCTTCTTTTCCCTCCCCCAATTCTTCCAGAAACTATGGAGCTTTTTCCCATGATTTAAGCTCATTATAAATCCTGATGGTAAACCATCTGAAATATAAGCCATTTAAGGAAAACTAAACCAAAGTTCCATTTCCTTGGTGTTCCTAGTCTGACACTGAACTGGCTAGTGGAATTTTTAACCATGCTCTAAGTTTCTGAAATACGAGAATATACAAGGGCCACATGGCTCCTTCAAGCCTTTTGGCACTGCCTAATGGGATTTTGTTCAGTTAATAGTCTGGCTTTAATGCCTTTTTCATGATACTTTGGTTAGTAAAGTCCTTGAGAGACAGTTTCAAAGCAACAATTCTTTAAGCTTGCATCTCCCCACTTAGTGGTAGTGTCTGTGTCATTACATAAAATGTATTCTTTAGTTTTCCCACAGGGCTGTCAGTCTCTCTTGTGCTGGCTGTTGTGTTTTAGAAGTTTTTAATAGAGAATGTATTCTGTGTTTTTTCCTGCCTTTGCACTGCTCCTCCAGCCTACAGGGAGCCCTATCTGTTTGTGACCCACTTCAATTCCCTTGAAGTGATAGAGATTCAGGCACGAGCTTCTCTAGGGTAAGTTGTTCTCTTTTCATTCCTTTGAACAGCCTGTTTTGCAGAAATGTGTGGACTTGCCAGGAAAAGGTACTGTGCTGCTACTGTAATGGACATTTTCCTGCAATTTTCTCCAGAACTCCAGCACGAGCCCACTTGGAGATACCAAATCCACGGTACCTTGGGCCTGCAATCTCCTCAGGAGCGATCTACTTGGCCTCCTCCTACCAAGACAAGCTAAGGGTGATCTGCTGTAAGGGCAATCTGGTGAAGGAGACCAACAATGAGCAGCAGCAGCAGCAGCACCACAGAGGCTCCTCTGCCACGCGCAGGTACGGTGACATTGGGGTGTCATGGTGACATCGAGGTGTTACAGTCCCTGGGTACCTCAGGAGCAAACTTCCCTCCTGGTGCCTTTTCCCCTGGCATGGTGGGATGCCCTTGTTCTGTTCCTAGAGGCTGATGACAGCCAGTTATGTAATGCTGGAATAGCATCACTAATGGCTTAACATCCAAAAGGAAACAAATATCAGCTCTAGAAAGATGTGGATAATCTCAATAAAAGCTTTGTGACCTTGTGCTGGTTTGCTTTGATGTTGTGATAGAACTCTGGCTTCAAAGCTTTTTAAGCTCAGATGCTGTTGATTATGACACTAAACACAGCTTGACTGTAACAAGCTATAAAGAAAGAGCCCCTTTCTATCAAATAATGAGTCTGCCTTAGGGAGACAGTGCTGGGAAGTTGTGATATGTTACACAGGTAATTAAATACTGGGGCTGATGGTCCCATGGTGTGCAGAGGACACTGAGAAATTGAGGCTTGTAGTTCATCCCAGCCTGACCTGAACATCCCCGAGCTATTGAAAATATGTGTGAAAACACATATATCAAATTTTAGTATATTTTTATATGGAAAAGTGTATGGCTGGAGTGTATGAAAAGGTGGTGGTGTTCTCTGGCCTGTTCCGTACATGTGACTTACATTGGCAATTCGTTAAGGCACTTTGCCAGCGTGACTCATGTGATGGATACTCCAGCTACCAAAATATCTCTGCATTTTCTATCTTGGCTCAGAGAGGGGCTGATGCTTCTCACCCAAAGGCTAGGGGTGTTGGGGGAAAAGTTACATTTTTGCTAAAAGAAAATGTAATGGGAGGTTTTTGTCACTCAGTGGTTCCCATCAATTATTTTTGAATGACAGCAGCCCCAACAAGAGAGGCCCTCCCACGTACAACGAGCACATCACCAAGCGGGTGGCCTCCAGCCCAGGGCCTCTGGAAGGGCCCAGCCATCCCCGGGAGCCCAGCACCCCCCACCGGTACCGCGAGGGACGGACGGAGCTGCGCAGGGACAAGTCCCCGGGAAGGCCTCTGGAGAGGGAGAAGTCTCCGGGCCGACTGCTGAGCACCCGCAGGGAGCGGTCCCCAGGACGACTGTTCGAGGACAGCAGCCGAGGGAGGGTGCCTGTGAGTGGGGCCAGAACTCCTCTTGCTCAAGTCAATAAGGTAAGTCAGGAGCCTGAATAACATGTCTGTTGTCAGGAAAAGGCTTGTACGTACTGCGGAAGGGCTGGTGGCACTGGAAGGCACAAGAGCAGATAAATCTCACCTGCCGGCTCCTCAAATTCTGTTGGAACAGAGCTGCAAGGTGTCACGCACTGGCCCTGTGACCACCTGCCCTGGGCTGTTTCTGGGACTGCAAAAGCTGCTTGAATGGGATGAAAGCAAAGGTGCATTTACTAGCAAGTGATAGAGGATTTGAAGGGGAATAATGTTTAGAGCAGGGAATGTGGGAGCCTGCTGTGCTCAGAGTGATGCTGACAGTGCCTGCCTTTGTCAGTGTTTGTGGATGACAGGAGCCCTGACTCTGTGGGAGCAGCAGGTGATGTACTGCTGCCAGCACTTTGTACCTGGGAGAGAAATATCTGTGACTTGTAACTTGCCCTTTTATTTCCCTGCCAGGTCTGGGACCAGTCTTCAGTGTAAGTCTCAGCTAAACAAAGTTACTCATCTTGACCTGCAGGAAAAAAAAGAAAATATACTGAGTATATGCACTACATCTGTCTGCAGCCCAGTTCCCAAACAGCATTCCTGGGCCAAAGCTCGCTCTGCAGCGGAGCTGTGACGCTATTGAAGACTGTTTGCAGCTCAGTTAATTTCTCTGTGCTTTCCTGCACTCCTTTTTTTGCACTTTGTACTACTGTTACTCTTTCAAGCAGTTCATAAACTTTTTGTATCCACTTTAGTCCCTAGTAGTTCATCCAGGAAATGAGACTAGTGTCCTGCCCTAGGTCATCACTGTGGTTAGCACCCCTTAACAGAGAGTTGGTATAGTTCTGAGACGTGCTGGGAGCCCCCGATGGCCTGGAAACAGAAGGGCCAACATGAATGAGTTTTTCAATAGGAGCTGTGGTTGGATGTTCTCCACAGAACACATGAAAAATTTCTTCTGATTAGCATGTTCACCTGCCAGTTCACCTGCCACTTCTGAAAGTTATTTTGTTCTCACTAAAATTGCTTTAGAGCACCTCTGAGGAGGAGGGAAGAATGCTGCTTTAACCGACCCCTCTGCCCAGCCCTGAGACAAAGTGCATTACCTATAAGCTACTGGGTTGTAAGACTTTATTGAGGTCTTCTGCATGACAGTTCAGTGCATGCTGCTGCACCATCACTGGCTGCTCTCTCCTTTTAGGTTGCTTTGCTGAGTAGTGTATTGTACCTCACTTGTAAATTAACTGAAACCTTTTAGATTACGCTGCAAAATAGCCATTAATTACTCTAGAAATTTGGCACTGAAGAGCTAACAAGTCTTATTCTATGACAAGAATTACAGTCACACTTTCTTCTCCTCTCAGCACTGGACACAGTCTCTGCAGCAGAGTCCTGCCAGCCTCAGCTCCCTAGGGGGAGCAGCCCGGGCTGGCTCCTCCCGTGAGCTGTAGCTTGACGTGCAATCAGATCCAGTGTCTTAGCACAGGACACTCACAGGGGGCAGCTTTGGCAGTTGCTGACACACCTTCGTTTCCCCGTGTCTGACCTTGAGCCTTTTATCGCTTCCTATTCTCTTTTGCTGTGAACATGAAGCAGAGAGGAAATGATTTTCAAAGCAGGTTTTGACCATTCACTCTGCAATAGCAACATTCTAAGTGAACAACCATGTTCTTTACAACTGGAAAGAGCAAAACTGCATCCAGTCTTCCCTTGGCACCACACTTAAATTTCTGCTAGTCCCTTGCAAGCCTGTGCTAACCCATTCTAGAAACTCATCAAAATTCCAATGCCTTGTTGGTGTCCTTTGGCGAGTTTCATGAATATTGTATTCTGTTCTCTTGTCTGTTGGGTTATTTTCAGTCAGATGATTTGGCAGGAAATTTGCTGAAAGTTTTTGTCTCCTGGTCTGAATATTATGAAAGGTCACTGAGATCAGTCTTTAAATCTTTGCATCTCATGGAAGATCCTCAAGACTTCAGAAATGGGCTTGTTGAGTCCTGAAAGTGTCTATCTTGTGAAATGTTTCCTGCTATAGAAATAGCTCAAAGGACTGTACATATTTACAAGAAACTTTATATTCGTAACAAAAAGGAATTGAATTGGTTTCTACTTTTTTATTGTAAACTGTGCGTTTTTCAACACTAGCTTTTTGTTTTACTGGTGGTTGTGGACAGCCATCTTCAGACACTGGAGGAGCCTCCCCTCATTCCTCCTTGCTCCCATGAACAAATACTGTAACATTAAATTGCAATTGAAGCTTGTTAGCATAAATGAGGTTTTAGGTCTCTAGAAGTACAGGATTTTTGTTCATTACCTTTTTATTATTGACAAGGGAGGGAACTAGAGGGACAGTTCAAAGCTCCACCTGGAAAGTATTGACCTTTGTTGTTGAACAATAACCAAATAAAACAAATAACTATCTTGACTGGCATGGTGAAATGACGGCTTCCTTCTCTCTGCCCCTGCCCCTGGCTCTGGGGCTGGGCAATCCTGGGTGTCACAGCTGACCCAAGAGCAAACCCTGGCAATATTTAGCATGTAATACTCATCATTCCCTGAACAAGTAGCATAAGTGGCTCCACAAACCCCAAGCATGTTGATATATGCTAAACCAGGTGGATTTATCTGAGTACTTCACTAGAGCAGCAGTCAGCTGCAACCACCTACAGCTCAGTCCTGCCTCACCAGTGAGACAGGCAGAGGTGAAGCACCAGTGACTATCTGGGAAAACAGTCTTGCCCTGGTAAATGACCCCACACATCTTGAGCTGGAAAAAAGGCATCTTAATTAACAACGTCATCTACTGACAGGTTTGGGACTTATCCCAGCAGTATACTGGGAGCAAAGCAGAGGGAGATAATTCCTCATCCCACTGCTGTTAACATGCTGGTGCTTTAAGGCCTAATAGCTGCAACTTAAGACCATTCACAAATCCAGTCAGATTGAGTACAACCTGAGGAGTTACTGTACAGCTCAACTTACACCTGCTGGGAAAACTTGCTAGATCAGACTTAAATGTAAATACATCTATTTTTAACAGAACTAGTTTTTACAGGGTCTGAAGTATTCTTTCACAGGAAGAGGTTTTTAATATTCACACTGCTGCCTACAGTAACTTAATTTGTCCTCCTACTGTTCAGTGTTTTTGGTTCTGTGCACATACCCACCCCCTCAGCCCCGAGAAAGGGCTTGTTTGGAGGCTGTGGGGGTGGGTTACTAATGGCTCCTCTTATGTTTTGGTCTACATGACATTCTCCATGAAAGTGCTCTAAATCAACCCCGATTTATCTGTTGTGCCTACTATGATGTATATGATGAAATGCTGACTTGTTCAATGTTCCTTTATTTCTTTTACTGTGCACAAACAATACTTACTTAAAGCTCATTGTTGCAGTCCTATGATGCATGATCTGAGTTGTAACAAAACTAAATTAATCCAGAAAGTGGTGGAGTAAAAGAAAATTAATTATTTATTGAGCTTTTTGATTCTCAAGAACCCTGCACAATTCCAGGTCAGCTTGACCCCCACATGCTGTGCTGAACTTCAGGGGGTCAGGGGAGGGCAGGGATCTCTTGTTATGCCTGTACTGGTTTACTCCAGGGTCCCTAAAAGTGACTGTAACAGAAGTGTCTGCACCTATCTTTAAAAAATGTGCTCTCCTGGCAACAGCCAAGAATAATCACAGCACAGACTGTGAGCTATGGGTGGGGAATGTAAGTGAGCTAATAAACCCAACTCTTGATCCAGCTTCTGCCTTTGGAGGGATTTGATTCATCCCACTGCAATAAGGGAACAGAGAGGGATTAATGCATTCACCTGTCAAGCAGAAAAGGACCTAGCGAAAAAAAAAAACAATAAAAAGACCCCAAACCCCAGTCCCTAGCAAAAACCAAAACCAGCTTACCTCTTCCTTCATTCACCCTCCTGCTGGAGAGAAAGGGAATTGGGGGTCTGAGAGTGGCAGTGGCGTACCTGAGGAAATGTGTAGCTCCTGAGACTGTCTGTTAAGGCCGCAGGTGCTGGGGAACATCTCATCTCCATCAGCTGCTGCTTGGGGCTGGAGAGTGCTGGGGTCAGCTGTGCTTGGTCACCCGTGGGCAGGGAAAGGGGGAGCTGAGGGAGGGTCACAGCTGCAGACTGTCACACAGCCTGGGACCCCACCCTGGGCTCCCCCCGCCGTGGCCCTCCCAACTCTTTTGGGGCTGCAAAAGCTGATGCTACATTGGCAGCTGCAGTCCCTGTGCTGAGCCCTCTGCTAGCTGAGACAGGACCAGGGACTATAAACCAAAAATCAAAATTAAAAACCCTCAAGCTTTCTACACAATAATTGTTCTTGTCCTGTGGTTCCACCATACTTGATGCCCTGATGAAAAACATGGAGTACTCTGCAGGTACCAGCACTGACCACAATTCCCACAGCCTTAACATTCCCTGGAGCTACTGGACACTGCAGAGGTGCAGGTACAGCTGGACTTGACCCTGCATGAGCTTCTGACCCCAGAGAGCCACTCTGCCAAGGATAAGGACTTGGGGAAAAAGGTCTGCTTGAAGTGGCTGCTAAACAAAGAGAAGCTAACAGGAGGCTGAAGGCCCATCCCAAGCTTTCCAGCCCTAAGGGACTGTTGCTGGAGCTTTGAAGTAATTGGCCTCTTGTCCTTCCTCAACTTTACATCACAAATAAACATGAATACTGCAGTCTTCTTCACTAAGTGCAAGAGGATAAAGTGGTTCAAGCTGCATTGCTGAATGAAAAGCTTGCACAACTCGCCAAGGCATAAAACTGCAATCAGGAAATCACTAATAAAATAACAATTCACTGAAGGCAAGGTTACCAAAGATGGAAAAGTAATAACAAGACAAGTTACCCACTTCTCTTGAAAATGTTTTATTTGTTTCTAAAGAGGCTGAAAACAAGCAATTCTGTAGTTCAGAATACCAAATACTATCCATAGCACAGAATGAAGAAAGAGTTTTCAGAGAAAACCATTGCACCAGACCCAGAGAGCTACTGAAGGTATTGCAACAAGGCTGGTGAACAGACCCCAGGATGGCAAAGCACCCTCCCACTGTGGCTCGTTCCACTCCATGCTGGCTGCTGCACTCTGTCCCCACTCAGACTCCTCACAGACTTGTGCAAAGTGCTTTCCCCCACAGTGGGTCAGGGCTGGTTATCATTGGCACAGTCACAGTGCCCCAGGCACCAAAACAAGCCAAGGAAGGTCCTGGCAGGGCCCCTCCTGCACTGGCTCCTCCCAGGGCACACTGGCAGCAGGTTTGCATTAATGTTGCATTTGTTTTGGGATAAAACAGGCTGTCAACACCGAGGAGAGGCAGCCTGGCATTACTATAATCACTTAGAAAACAGAAACAGAATAAAAAGTTGCCTGGCTGCAGCCCTGACCACAGAGGGCTGCAGTGCTGCTGCATCCAGCACACTACAACTGCTGACGCTGAGGGGCAAGTTTGGCCACTGCTACACAGGAGACTTATGGTCCCCTTCAGGCTGTTACTGAGGAACTAACCCTTAAACTGAACCCATTCATTCCCTTACAGCCACCTCTCCCAGCTTAAGAAGTCCTCATAAGTGACAACAAGAGAAACCGGTTTCTAAAAGCAGATTACTGCAAGATACATTTATGATTTACAGAAAAATCCAGCCATTAAAAGCAATTGTCTTTACCAGAAATTCCACAGGGGAAAAGATGTATTTCAGTTCTCATGAAGAGAAAAACTACAGAGCTGTTCACAGTAGAAACAGTGCATCCCATTCTACCATAAAATAATAATGAGCTTGTAGTGATTATGTTGCTGATTTTGCCCAGAAAAGGCTGCTACAAAAAGTTCAATATTCACACTTCCTTCAGCCAGGCAAGTTTGGAACTCATTGCTAAAATAATGTTTGATGAGCAACGGAAGCAGTAATGAGCCTGCTTTTGGCGAGTGTTTTTCTCAAATCAGATTCCCCAAGAATCCTGAATCTTCTAGACTTTGGGCTGGCAGCTTCCTAGTCTGCCTCACTGCTAAAGCTCTTTGGTCTGTTGCTGCCCTCACATTATTCAGCCTAATTAAACTGGTCGTTTTTAACTGAGCTGACAAGGGGCACTGACACCTTTGCCACCTGTCTAGTTGCTGTGAAGCTGCCATTTCCAAGAACTTCCAAGGTGGGGCTAACAAAATAAGGGAAATACAGGAGAACCTGTAAGTCTCAGGAACAATATGAAATCAGAGTTTGTTTGCTACAGCACAGAGCAAAAGTACATTGGGTGAAGTGAAGCATTTTTTTTCTGAGACTGCATTGGCCCAGAACAATTGGTCACAAATGACTGCGATGCTCATATTGGCTTGTACAGCAAAGTGGTCACATATTTCTTCTTGTAACGGTGTGTAGCACTAAGCACCATCACTCCATCCTACAGGGGAGGGAAAACAAGTGAGCATGTTCCATGGTCAGACACCCAGGCTTCCCATGTGCAGGACATGCCCTGGCCTCTCACCTTGATGGAAAGTGCATACAGGTGGTTCAACATGACGTGGTTGGGTTCAGGGAGCAGAGCAGGATCGCACTGCAGAGAAGAGGGAGAGTGTGACAGTAATAGAAGTCACAGTTCACTCCTCACAGCTGATGGGTGACAAACAGCATCTGTGACCAGCCATACTTCCAGTACATCACTGCTGCTCATGCTGAGTCCATCACACTTCAGAATAACCCCACGTCCCTCTGGGTAAAACCTCTGCATCCTCATCAGGACCATGAATCAGACTCTGATTACCCCTCATCTGCTTCTGGTGTCTTAAGAGTTGACAAGATTAAGGTTTTGGGAGGAAAATAGCAATATAGTTTTCCATTTTAAAGGCAGTCAACTAGAAAAATAGATTTACTTCAGATTAATCCATCTGGACACACATAAGGAACTCACCAATACAATAACTTATCCTAAGGTTTTTCCTAAGCTGTCCTCTGCCTGTACTCAGATTTTTCCTCATCTGCTCCCACCCTCAAGGGCATTATTTAGCAAACCAAAGTAAAGTACTCACAGAAATGCCCGTGTCCTTGTTCAGGATGACCTGTAACAGGTGTGGAGGGAGAATGGGTGGAGATTTAAAGCGTTCCTCTGCCTTACAAACATAGGGCTCCTGGTGGTATGGTCCTGGGGGTGAACTTGACAGCTCTGCCAAAGGGATGGTAAATATTTAATCCTAAATACTTTTTAAGAACATCTGCTCTTTATAGGTACATGCAGCCTAAGGAAATCAATGGCACTTAAGTACAACTGCAGCAGCTGGTACAGTGCCAGGGAATCAGTCACTGCCCAAGAGGGGATTTAAGATGCCTGAAGTCTGACTTGAAACAAGCTTTGAGGTTTTGGGCAGCAGAGTTCTGAGGGCCCAACTGCACTTCAGAACTTCTCTGTCATCTCTGCCCAGCATTTCTCCTGCAAACACAGTGCAGGCTGCTCTACAACATTCCCTCCAAGGGAGGTACAAAAACATGGGATGCTCACGTGAAGGGCAACTACTCCTGTGAAGAGAGTGGGCTGTGGAAAGAGCCCTTCAGAGTCCAATCAGGGAAAGGAAACACTGCTACAGCACGTGGGGCAAGGCATCTACTAGAATCTCCTCTTGGCCTGTCCCACAGATAACACTTTCTCCAAAAAGGCTTTGTCCAGGGCAAAGTTGCACAGAGCAAAACCCACCCAAACACACCTCCTCTCTCGAGTTCAAAGGTCTTCTGAAGGAGGATGTAAAGCACTATTTCAGTCATGGACTCCATCCCTACAGAGCTCAATAACAAACAGGGCAAGGCTGACCTCAGACACAGCTCAAGCTAATCCCACCTCTCTTCTGTTACACTACAACTTGGAACTTTAGGCAATAATTGCATTTTTGTATTATTCCAAGACATAAATAATTTATACTACACTGTGAGTATATGATATACTCCTGAGCCTGTGTTAGCACTGAGATGCACCTAATTTCTCCCTCTTAAAGTGCGACTTCTGACCCCCTCAGCCACCTCCTTAGCAGAGGAACACTGAACACTGAATTAGGAGCAATGCAGGCTGTCAGTGTTGGTTTGGTAAGGTAAAGCAGATCCACCAATGACTGCCCTAAACCCAGCCATTGCACACAGCAGGGGCAAACAGTTATTAAGCACCCATGACTTCCTCCTCATCAGATCTGTGTTGCCTTGTCAGAGGATTCCTCCTCTGTGCATTCCACATTCTTCCTTTGGGCATTTGTGATTCCTGCACACATCCACAGGGCCTGACACAAGTGGAGATTAATCTCTACAGGATCTTTAACTCCAGACAAAAAGGAAAAAGAAATTTTTATCAGCTCTAAAAAGTGTGATATAAAGTTACCAGTAAGCTCATACCAGACATGTCTGAACATTTTTGGGAGTCCACCATCAAAGCATCGAACACTTCGAAGTCAGTTTTCTTCACCTGGATGATGTTGTTGACAGTACCCAGCTGGCTGGTTACTACTGGCTGGCAAGAGGCAAGATACAAAAATCAGATCAAAAAAAGCCTCTGGGACTAATAGATTCTCAGAACTACACAATCAGCATTACCAAGAATGAGGTATATTGCTTTTGAAATATGACAGAAACAGATCTGAAAACAGCTCAACAAGTGTTAGGTTAAGGGGAAGTGCAGGATTTTAAGGACTGGGAGGGGGAAATGCCAGTTGAACCTCCCAAGCCCACAGGGCTGCAGATAAGGCGAGGGTCAGGTCTGGGCTGGAGTTACCTGTGACACCAAGTCTGCATGCTGAGCTCTTAAGCATGTGGGGAACTGCTGGGCAGGCTGGGGTGAAAGCTCATTTTATAGCAGAGGAGGAAGAACAGGCCTGGTAGATTTTGGCACAACTACTGGACTATGAAAAGATCTAGAGCAGCAATAGCAACATCCTGGCATAGAGACCAGGACAGCACAGTGAGCTCTGAGCTGCCAGCAGTGCTACAGTACTCTAAAAGACAGTTTGGCACTACACAAGAAAAGCTTGGCATCACTTATAAACCAGTGGCCCAGAGATCCTGTCCCTCATTGCATCTCCTGCCCTCTGAGCTCAGTTTGATGCTGCCACCCAGGCCAGCAGGGATCAGAAACCTCTCTCTCACCAGCTTGAAAAGCCACTTTCTCCCCTTCAGATATCTCAGTCAGTAACAGTGATTCGAAGCAAACATTACCTCTGCAGGATCATGTGTCCACTGCCCATCCACAAGGAACTTGTACTGGTGCTCTCCTTCTGGCAGGTCCAGGATTGCCACAAAGTTATTGTGACTGGAATTTAAAACAATCAATCAGCCCTGCAATGCTCTGAAAAGTACTTTGGTCTATAAACTGTGACACACACTATGACACAAAGCACAAGCCTCCTCAACGTGCAAAACCTTTAGAAGGCACATTCAGAGAATCTCTGATGCAATCTAAAGAGTCAAATTATGATTAATACTCATGATAATTTCCTCTGTGACAGTGAGTCCCTGCACATTCCTGACATCCCATAACTGGCACTGAGCTTTTGTAAAGTCACCCTCACATCTTCATGTTACTTGTTAGCACTGGAGACCGCATTTATCTGCTGATGGAACAAGATTAGCTTTCTCATTATTTCCTTGCCTTTCAGTATTTGCCATCATAAATTGTATTTCCCAAATGCCCTTGAAATAAATGAACAATGAGCAGATAAAAGCAGCAGCTAGATACTTCTGGGTTACTTTGGGTCTGAATAGCTGCTGCTTGGCAATTTCCATACTCCTGGGCTGTGAACTCTCTGATTCTTCAAAAGGCTCTACCAGCATCTCACAAAAGCTGAGAAACAGTTGGTGCTGCTCCAAACAGCCACAGTCTCTGGGCCCTTTGAGATGGGCAAAAGCCACTGGCATGACAAGGATGTGTTATCAGAGACACTGTGCTTAGAACCAGCTCCCCTATACACACCCCAGCACCACTCTAGGCACAGACTGCACAACAGGGATATGTTTTGGGTAATCTGCGTGTTGTGCCCAGTGAACTGACACACTGGCTCCACTTCCACCCTGTGCCATCCAAGAATGGAAAAGTAAGATTGTCATCAAGGGCTTGAGGAGAGAAGCAGGACAGTGGTGAACTAAGCACAATCCCATCTCTCAAGTGACCACCTTCCTCATGGCATTGAGCACTCAACAGTCCATAAGGAACATCACTGCAGCACCACCTCATTACCTCCTTGTCAGAGGAATTTTACTCCAGTTGTTGAAGGACCCTGATAAATAAACTTCTTTCCCTCCTCCAGTCCAGCGAAAGACTGTTGGCCGAGCTTGGGTGGGGGTTTTGTCATTCACTTCCAGATCTTGCTGCCAAGCTAGAAACTCTTCTTTCTCCAATGGAGCCTACAAGCACAATGTCTCAATCAAAAAAGTTTATTTCCTGGCAGACTAAGACAACCTGTGTCACACTGAAGGCTTTTTCTGCCCTCAGGCATGAGTCTCTAAGTCTACTACAAGTAGCTTTTGTCAGATGCAGAATATAAGCTGCATTTCTAGATGCCATTCACAAGCTCTTTTGCAAAAATTCCACACAGGTGTTAAAGCCTACCAAATGTGCAGGAAGAGTGGAAGGCAAAATAATGCCCCTCCCTCCCAATTATACCTGCTTAAACATCAATTCACTCTCTCCTTGGCATAGGAAGGAAGGGGGATGGTCAGCTTTGTATAAATGCAGCAAACAGAATCCCTGCAGGTTGCAAACAGCCCCACAGCATTACAAGCAAGCAATGCTGGGAGAACAAACCAGCAGTACCTTCATTTCCTCTGAATGGAATAAGTCTGCATCTTCAGGACTGTCCATTAAGATTTTTGGTCTGTCACCCTCTTTGGTACTGATGGCTCCTCCTGAGCTGTCCCCTCGGGAGGCCTTGTGCCCATGGCGCTCCAGCCCCACTCGCTCGCTGCTCGTGTTCCCCATTTTTATGGATCTAAAAGAGCCAGAAAAGTCAGATTAGGACACGTACTCCCGAAGCTGGAACACCAGCAGGCAGGAAAGAAAACTCATCAGTAGACTTGGTCCGTGTTTTTGAGCTGAAGAGCCTCAGAAACTTAATTAACCCATTTTAAAGTGATACCACACTCTGAATAAAGGCACTAAATGACAGGTTTTATCTTCTCCTGGTAATGTCCTACAGTCCAATATACGAGCACCTCTACCAGACTCAGCCACTCAAGAAGTTGACCAAGCCAAGCTGGTCCCTGCCACACAGCTGTTGTGTCTTCCCAAGCTAAGGGCTTGTTCTTTGCCTTATGCCTCCCCGTGCACTTCACCAGCTGGAACAGCAGGGGAAGTTTCTGTCAGAACGCTCCAAAACCAGGCTCCCTGAAATGTGACTTCACTAGAGTAACGTTATCTCACCCCGCTGAAGATGCCGAGAGCAGCTGAACGGGGCCCTAAACATGGAACCACAGAATGTCCTGAGTTGGAAGGACCCACAGAGACCATCCAGTCCAGATCCTGGCCCTGCACAGAGATGTCAACAATTCCACCAAGTGCCTGAGAGAGTTGTCCAAAATGCTCCTGGAGCTCTGGCAGCCTCGGGGCTGTGACCATCCCCTGGGGAGAGCTCAGTCCCGCTGCGGCTCCACGGACGCTCCCTCTGTCCCCCCTTTCCTCTGGGAGCCCCAGCCCTTGTGCCGCTCCACAGCCCTGCGCGGATGCGCACAGAAGTCTCTGCCGGAGGGGGGCCCGCGGCCGCTCAGCCCCGCGCACCGGGACCTCCGCGGGGTACGAGGAGCACAACCCGGCCTGGCAGCCCCGGGATGCCTGACCCCAGGACCGCCCCTGCCCCGCTGGGCCCGCACCCGGCACCCACCGCCCGCAGCGCTCCCGCCGCCACCGCAGCGCTTCCGCTTCCGCCGCGCCTGGCCCGCGGCCGCCGGGGGGAACCGAGCCCGGCGCGGGCGTTCCGGGGCTGCCCCGGCCTCCCACCCGCGCCTCTTCAACACCGAACTGGTGCCCGGGCACGACTCCGTGCCTGCCCCGGGAGCCGCCGTGTCCAAAGCAGCGCCTGGAGGCCGTGTTGGAGCCACGCGGGAACGGCGTGTGCCTGCGCCGTGGGTCGTGAGCGGCGGATGGTCCTCAGCCCCGCGGCCAGAGCGCCCTGGAGCCATGAGCTCTTGTGTCTGAGGGAGCACTGACCAAGTCTAAGTCCTTAACTGATAAATGTTTCCCAAATGAAATGACACTGATGACAAGAAGGGTGACGTACGCAAGCAGCACCACTCACTCTTCAGTGCAATGACAGCCCTTTATTATACAGCAACTAAGCCCAGGTACCACCGAACCGAACAGCAAAGCACAGGCAGAACGGCGTGCACCGGATAATGCCCCTCGTCACGGAAAACGAGAAGAAAAAACGTAAGGACGGCCCCCAGTCCAGTTTTTATCTCTTGTCCTTTTAAGTCCATTGGTCCGCTTTGGATCCTTCCCCCTACTGGTTCATTCCTCTTGCTGCCATCGGTCCTTTTAAACGATGCCTTTTTCACCAGTCATTTCTGGAACGCGGTTGGCCGCTGTCACGTCCAATCCACATTCCTGATGACATCACTCTCAGCTGTTAGAATAACCAAGAAACTTCCCCTTTCTCCATCATGTCAAGTTTGTCTCCCAGAAGTTACGTGCAGGTATTACACCTGGTACACTGTTCGCAACTTAATATGATAATTAACACCAAAAACATCAATAAACCCACTTCCCTCATTAACATATTTGCTTACTTAACTAATTATGGAAACCCAAAAACTTATTTATGACAACTGTTACATTTCTCAAAGCATTCCCACTTACACTATCTGGTTTTACCTTTGGGTCTCCCCCAGCTGTTGCTGTTTCTTCCACTTCCCTCACAGCCACAGAACTGAGGTCTGCAGGTGTGTCACAGTTTTCTTTACAGGGAAACTGCTTTTTCCCCCATTACAAATAGAATCAACCTGCACACAGACAGAAGGATTCCTACCAAATAGAAGTGTATCCACATTCTGTAACACTGTGGGAAGAATTCTGCTGGGATGGACAGACTGGCTGTGCCCAGTGCAGCGCTGGCTCCTGCTATGTTTTGGGGAACAGCTGCTCCTTTTTTGCATGGGACAGGCTGGCAGGGCCTGCCAGGGCAATGTGTGCAGGCAAGTCTTCCTCAGCCTTGCAGAACAGCCCCTGCTATAAAATGCATCTGCTGTTATTTTGGCATTTCACACAGCTTAGTGCTCCTAAATTCCTTGACTCCAACCCCAGTTGTTTTGTTCTCCCCAGTTTTCTTGGCCAGCACTGTTTGCAGTACAGGGTCCCACGTCTTGCTCATCAATTGCCCATCAGAACTATTGTGAGGATCTGCACAACAGCCACATAGACCCACTGCAGGCTATGGTACCTTCACCTGGCCTTTGCAATGTTTTTTATTCTTCTAAGAACCACAGAGTGGTAACAAACCGCAGGGTAAGGAATGCTAACAGGTCACGAGGCTGTGGTAACCAGTCCGGGGTAGGTACAAGCACTCATTTTAAAGTCTGGTGTTAAAATGTGATGGTTCCCCCTTCCCGGTGATGAACCAGCTGTGATGTGCTCCATGCCAAAACCTTTGGAAGCTGCTGGCCTGTGGACAGGACAGAGGCCACGGACAAAGTATCTCAGCCTCACTGTTGCTGCCATCTCCTCCCTGTTTTCCCTGTGTCTTCTCCCTTTTCAAGCCTGATTCTTGTTTCCCCTCGCCATGACAGGTGGGTGTAGCACAGCCCTGGAGCAATCAGCCTTGTAACTCACTCTGTCAGGTGCTGGTCCCTGAGAATATTGAGGGCTGCATGACATTACACCATGAAAAACTAAATCATTCCCCCACCTCCTCACACACGTCTGTGTGCAAGGTCCTTGCATTCACTGGAGTGTTGTTTTCTCCCCTCAGCCTGAGTGTGAGCCCAATTCCCTCACAGCTGTTAATGCAGGAGATGTGGGAAGTGAGAGATTAGCTAAAGACAAGCCACAGGGGCTTGGCAGAGCTCAGCCACCCACTGATTCTCTGGAACCCTGGAGTTTTGCTCCTCCCTTTAACAGCATCTGTGACTTTTTGTCTCCTTCTATGCTCTGCAGCCTGAAGGGCATAAAAACTCCCCCTCTTCCACCCCATCTGAACCAACGTCCACATTCCGAAGGAAGTCTACAAAATAACTTTTCTACTTCTGCCCCTATTGGGGTAAAAGGTCTGGGGAAAACACAGCTGAATAATTCTTTAATAAGAATTAGAATAAGAAATTCTCTTTAAAAAAAAAAGAAAAAGAAAAAAATACACAGTCCACTTTGAGACTGTTCACAGCCATAAAACAAGATAAAAGTAATTGATGAAATGCTTTACCTCGTGTCACGACTGTGCCACACCATCTCCTAGGACAATGTGAGGTTTTAAAAGCAGAGGCTTGTAAAACACCTGCAGGATATGAAGAGCCATGTGATCTCTGTTAGTTGCCATGTCAGTAGCCACAAGCAAAGCTCAGCTCCTTTTTCCCTCACTCACAGATACCTTCTTTAGCAAACAAGAACTAGACCCGGCCTCACTATTAAATCTTCTCAGTCAGAAGTTAATTATAAGACAGTTTGGTTCTTGGCTCTTAAAACAGTGAGACTCAGCAGAGCTGCTCAGAGTTCTGAGAATCACTACAGAGTACTTTTGGTGCTGTACAGGCTGAGGGGTCAAGTGAAGTGACATCTTTGCTACTGAGTGATTCTACCCCCTTGGAGATATCCCTCTCCATCAGCTGACTCATTTGAAAAGAGAGTAAGGACTTAACATGATAGGTCTGAGGTCAGGAGAGACCTGTATTAGGGGAATGCATGTTTCGGATTAGATGGGATAGGTGCTGTTGTATTTCCCACTGATTAATTTATTAAATGCCTTTCACCTTGCTCCCCCCAGCACGTCCCCCTGCCCCGAACCCTGACCACTCCCCTAGGCTCTCCCTATTAGTTCCTGTACCCCTACTGGGCCCATACACTGCCCCTGAGTCCCTGGGGTTTCCCCCGACAAAACCCCACTGTGCCCAGATGACAAGGTCTCTGCCTCTGGTGGTTGCTGGGGCAAGATGTGGTTAAAAGTCCTCTGAAACCCTCATGGGGAGACCCTTCTCACCTCCTTCATCATCAGTGGTTGTAAGGCTGATAGCTAGCCAGAGCAGAACCGTGGGGCCATCCAAAATGGACTACAGGAGTGCAGCAATGGTCACACTGCCCTAAGAAGCTCCGCTGAGCTCTCAGGGAAAGCTGCAGCTTGCTAAACTACATCTAGCATTGCAGCAGAGGGAAGGAGTGACCTTACCAGCTTTTCAGGCACAGAAGTCAGGGATGACACTCATCAAACACTGTGCTCTAGGCTAGAATCTCTCATTGTCACTATTTGGATATCTTTCTTACTTGTTTGATTAAAATGAAAAGGCAATTAAGCCCCCATTGAATACTGGTTGAAATGTGAACATGAAGCTGCCACAGCTCACCATGACCACACAGCCTGCTTTGGTCTGTATACTTTACTTGCAGTGGAGTTTCCCTTTCTCTTACCTTGATGTCAAAAAAGAAAAGCAGTGTCCTTAAGCCTCAGGCTGTGCAGTTCAAAGTCCTGAAGAATCCATGGATACCTGGCAAAATTCTTTTCCCTTGACATGACACAAGCTTATTTAGCCAAGGAGAAGTCATTGCAAGTGAAGTGAAAGCTGCCTCAGCCCTGCAGCTCATTTACCAAAATATGGGCATTGATCTAATATCCACACCCAACTAAGACGGACAAAGACTCTCTAACAGTTTAGAGTTAGAAAGTGTATGTTTATTCCAGTGCCAGGCACCTGCGTGGGATAGCTCCCTAATATGCAGTGCAAAGTTACAAGCCAATACAGAGTCTATTTATCTATAAAAGTTACGAATATCCAAAATACAAATGCATATTTATAACATCAATGACTTCCATTCTCCGCTTCATGTGGTAATTAGCTTAAAAGTCATTAAGCTGCGTGGTTTATTCTTTGAATTGGGTTGGTGTTCTCTTTATTTGGGGAATGGTCCTAGAAGATGAAGTAACAGTAATTCCCTTGCTCTGAACTTTCTATCTTTCTGGTTTTTGACAATACAGATTACTCTTGGGGAACTTCCAGGTCCTCTCTGTGATTTCTGAATAGGTTCTCAGATGGGGGAGATTAGTAATTGTCTACATTTCTTTAGATCTATTTATCAGTGTTTCTGTTTCTCATTATAAGCACAGCTAAACAAATATAAAAGTAACAAGCAATCAGTTAACGTCTTGGAAGCTCATTTCAGGTGTGGCTCTTCCTAACAAATTATTAAATTTTAATTAATACCAGCCAGGTTGACTTATCTCTTTTGACTAATTTCAACAAAGCTAACCTTTAGGTAAAATCTTAATGTTTCTTTTAACTTTTAATTTATTACAGCTGGGTTGACTTATCTCTTTTTTACTAATTTCAGCAAAGCTAACCTTTAGCTAAAACCTTTATGTTTCTTTTAAAATCCGTGTCTCACAGTGAGAGATGACAAAGCCAGAAGAGACATCCTCAGACATGAGCTGGTAGATCAGATTCAGACATGCCATAAATCACATTGTAAAGGACACATGAGCAGGTGCTTCTTGCAGCTTGCATGCTGGGAAGAGTGAGCTGTGTGGGAGCAGAACAGAAGTTACTCTGGAGCTCAAAACAGGATAAATTTAACTGCAGAAACTCTCTCGGTAAATTTCTTACTATAGTCTTCCATTCTACCTCTGGGTCCCAACTTTGTTTCTCCATATTTACACTGGCTGAGTTTTCTGTTTCCAGACCCCCTCCTCCTTTTCGGTCACTTCTGAACTTAGGCCCCTTTGCCAGGCCGCCAGGAAATGCTGCAGAGGAAGTCAGGCAGCCTCCTCAGAGGCTCACTCCCATTTCAGGACACTTGTCCTATTGTGTGTGCAGAACATGCCATTGTGTGGTAGCCAATTAGCCTGTGGCACAGGGGACAGAGAGAGCTCTTGGTAAGACAGTCTCTGGTGCCAAAGACTTAGTGGTTATGGTGAGGGAAAGAAGTCTCTCCCCACAATGCCATGTTCGGTTATGATAATGTAACCCGGTTCTGCTTCCCTGGTTGGCTCCTGGTGCTAACCACACTCCTGTACTTAAGCCTGTGCTGTCACATATTCAGAGTCATTGCCTCTAGAAACCTTCACAAGTTGGAGCAATAGACTGCTTTCTGTGGAACTCTACTGAGGACCCTTCTCAGCTCCTTGCCGTTG
The DNA here is from genome assembly GCA_020086605.1 of Lanius collurio. Lineage (NCBI taxonomy): Eukaryota > Metazoa > Chordata > Aves > Passeriformes > Laniidae > Lanius > Lanius collurio. The sequence goes on along the minus strand of JACBWW010000031.1, from coordinate 691,730 downwards.
GCTTAACATTACTGAAGCCATCCCTGCGTCTGTGCGTTCCTGCAGGTGAGCCACAGAGCCCGTGGGGACTCAGCAATACTGTTGTGCTTGGGAAATGGAAAGCTGGGAGTGCACGTAAGAAATCCCTCAAACATCACTGCATCCCTTCTCTGATCCCACACTGCACACCTACCAAGACCTGCTAATTAAAAATGAGGTTGGATGTGGGACGATTGTAAGAGGAAACCAATATTTAGATAGTTTTTGAGCCTGAAGGTGCTGCCTGAGGAGGCTGAGTCTCAGAAAGCTGGGGGGTCAGGCAGCAGCCCTTAGGGCTCCAGCCTTGCCTGGAGGTATCTCCTACAAAGCCAGGGTAGGGTTCATATCTGTTCAAGGTTTGGTGATTTGGACTCTTCCCTCCAGGAAACAACCCCATCCACAAAGACTCCTGAACAGCTGTCAGGTAACCAGGATGCTTCTAACCAGCTTGGCCCCCATAAATCCAGTGACTTTCTTTATATTTGGGAATTCAGTCCTTCAAATCCGCTTGTGTGTGTGTGCACACACAATCACACAAAGTAAAAACAATGGGGGAGATAACTCTATCTTCCCCCTTCTGAGGCAAATCAATAATAAAATCCTATGGAGAATTAGAATTGGGTTGTAAGCTGTAGAACCTGCTTGGAGAGGCACAAAGGAGCACATGGCAGCACACAGGGGCTTGTCTCCACCAGACCCTGGGGGGAGGAGGTGTCACACAGCAGACCCCTACGGAGAGGAGCCTGCTGGGAGCTGATGGCGGTGAACAGTAAGTGACCACCCCATAAAAGGACATTTAGAAAGTGTGTTGCTGATGTGGCAACCCAGGGTAGGTCACACCACATAAGGAAATACTGCGCCTTAGAAAAGTGTATTAAACCGACTCATTCCTTTGAATAAATTATTTAGATCCCGTGCTGGTCTGGGTCCGTGATTCAATCGCCAACAAATCCACGTTACATAACTGGCAGACCAAGTTAGGGCCCAGGCAAGGAAATGAGCCTAGAGAGAAATGTTTGCTGTTTCAGCAGAAACACTTGAACAGATGCTGAGAGAGATGGACACTGTGGCAGCAACCAGATACAACCTATTTCCAGGCTGAGAGGCAGAATGCGCTGTGAGCACATTTCCAAAGATAGAGGTACAAAAGCAGCAGCTTGTGGAGCCTCACCACTCGTGGAACCTGGTTGCAACCACATAAATTGAAGAGCCGGTGCTGGTCTTCAGGTGAAAGCTGTAAACCCCTAGGTGCACCTGCAGGGAGGCATGCCAAGAATTTCATTTCATGTTGTCCCCTAGATTATGGTTTTCTGCTGTGCAATCTGATGGAACTTACACCATGTGTTGAGTGTCTGGCTGACCCCCTTCACACAGCAGCAAAGAACTCCCACTTATATTTAGAAGCCTCTTCTAGGGTTACATATCAAGATACACACACCGGGCTGTTTTGCAGAATGCGGCTGCCTTGTAAGAAGCCAAAGGTGCCAACACGATCCAGGAGCTGAGGCGAGCAATTTCAAGTTTCCATCTGTCTCTGCCTATAATATGTGCAGGAAAAAAACAGAGCTGAACTTGGTGCCTTCAGCATGCAGGCATACTGCTTCCAAAAAAATGGAAGCCTGAAGCAGCTTTGCAGAAAGAAGACTCTGTTCATGCACCCAGGACACAGATGTTGAGTTGAAACACATTTTGTCGCTTCCCATCTCCCTCTGTTTCATCAAATAACATCATTCAGCACTATATATAACAGGGTTTTTTTCCTACCAAACAAAGGTAGGTCCAATGCAGAATAATGGACCAAATCCAATTCTAGCTGCACGACAATGAAGAACAGGTAATTTCTGGAGCCTGTCAGAGAAAATGAAGTTTGTATACATGCCCCTCAAAATATGGAGCAGGTACAAATTCCTCAGTCAGACACCTGCATTCTACCTTCCATACCCACTGCTGTCACCAGGGCCTTGCTGATTTGGGCCCTAAAATGTCATTTAGGCTCCCTGTGTTTGCTGCATGCTTTGGATGTGTCTGTCAGACCTACAGCAAAATGATGTGGTTGTACAAGGACCATACCCCTTTCCAGCACAAGCTGCACTTCCCAAACGTGGTTGAAAATTTATGTAAACATAAATAAATGAATACCAATACATTAGTAAAGCAAAAATAAGGTTACCTATGACACAGAAGTAGTAAGGACATTACAGGAATCACTGCATTCTCCCCTCTCTATCACATTAAGTGGTTTAATATAAAGCCTTTCTTTTTATACTAATCAATAACACTGTAAGGTACCAACATTTATCTTCAGAAGCACTGAAGGTACAGTGGCTCAATTCTCAATTATATTAAGAGCAAGACTTCAAAGATATTTATGAAGAACAAGATGTAAGTTAGATTTCCAGTATGGTTTTTTAAAAGCCTCTGAACCAGTCAGGTGTCTAACTCCTATTGATGTCAACCCTTGTTGGGCAGTTTAAAAAAATACTTCGAGTCGCCTATCCCTGTCCTCTGGTGTCCACATAACTTTGGAAACCTCCTTTTGCTGTGATTCACTTTATTCTGAAACTGTCCAAGAGATTAGAAAAAGGGATATTACTCTTTAAAGTAGAAGAGGCCACAAAACTTAGTAAAGACACTTCCCACATACCAGAATGGACATGAATTAAAAGTAATTTTATTCCACTTGTCAGTGACATTTCTATCATATCTGATAATAAGGCAAGCTACTAAAGTCCCACAAGACATATCAGACCATTAAAATAGTACTCAAAAACCAAAGAGGAGTGCACAGAACAGCCAATTCTTGGGATCATGAAAATGAGTCACAAGATTTCCACGTGAACAGATCTGATCAGTGTAAATGTTTAATAAATCAATTGACTTCACTAGTGTTTGTGAAGTTTAATACTGCAATAATTAAGGAGAAGCGATGCTTCAGTGACTTCAATGAAAAACAAAATTTGGCAGGAAGGAAAGCAAAAAAAGCACGTTGAGAATATAATATCAAGGCACAGAAAATACATGCTACTTCCAGGCATATGCTTTAACAGGTAAAGGTTTCTGGGAGGATTCTTTTTTTAACAGGTAGTTGAACTCCTTGCAGATGATTCTTCTCTCACCTGCACCTGCAGAACTCCCTGGATTTCTGGGCAGTCACTCCAGGCTGATGTTAGTGCAGGGAGAGGCAGTGGGAGTTGGCACAGCTCTCTTGAAGGTGTGGTGATAAAGCAGAGCAACAGCTGCTGAGCAGGCAGCCACGCCTTAATGCTCACCAGAGCTTACTCCTTTTAACATGAAATATTTGTGTGACAAAACAATTGTATTTTATGAAACAGTTTCCAGCTAATAAAAACAGCTGTCCCATACTAAATTTTCATAAGGTATCAAGAAACTGCAGTAATTTAGAGGCCATCAATTCTGGAACCTGAGGCTGCTCAGTGAGCAGTGTCTTAGGATCAGGAAGTATGTCTATAACTAGGAAAAGGTGCAAAAGTCTGCCTGTCTCTTAAGTGCAGGGATACAAAGACCAGTCACAGAGATGAGAGGATGAACTAAACAAAACCCACATGAGAAAAGCAGAACTTAGCAAAACTATGTGCCTTGCTAGAAGAACAACAAAAAAGGGATGAAGACATCTGTTTAAAAAGATCTTTTGTCAGATAAAAAAAATAGGAACTTTTTACATATGTGAAGTTTAAAGAGTAAAATATGATCAGTACAAATTCAAAGCAGGACTGGAGCTAAGTAGAGGGAGTGCAAGAATGAAAGACAACAAAGCAAAAATAAACCATTAAGAAAAATATGGATGCTATGGAAAAAGAGTCTCTCTTGATAATAAAGTGATTGAAATAGGTCCCAAGTGGTTAAAATCTAAGGTAAAGTTCTGGAAGCTGAGGATGACAAAAGAAAGCAGCTGCTGAGTCAGAGTGTGCCCACAGCATTATAAAATCACAGAGCAGATAAAATCACAAACCCATGGTTACAGTTGTGTCATGGTCAGACTATTTTAAAGTAATGAAACAATCCTTAATGGCCTGATCCAAAATCTACCAGAAGTAACAGGTGTTGTCCTACTGGCTTCAGTGGACTGTACATCAGATTTTACACTGTGCACTATAAACAGTCTGGATACATTGGCTTTGTCTGGCTGGGGTCAGCCAGGGAACATCATGGATCCAGCATACATTCCATGGAAATGAGAAAGAAAAGGGATTTTTTTTTTTAGGGCAAGATCTCATTATACATTAGGGTGAAGGAGAAAATGCTGCTTTATACTGAGATGTCTCATAAATAAATAATTTTGAAAACCTGGCCATGCTGAACTGGGCTATCAGTTCATTTGCCAGCAACATGCCTCTGCAGACTTGTAGGGTCAGAGCTAACGGTCTGGAATGGTTTCCATTTCTTCTTTTTCCCCCTCCAGAGGTTTACATGTTGATATCCTCCAAGTGCAGTCCTGGTCTTCAAATAGCATTCTGCAAGGACACAGAAATATGTGAGTTTAAAGGAGGAGAAGACAGAGAGTTTGCCCTCTGAGCTAAATTATTAATTCTGCAGATCTAATGAGTGTGTTATGCCCCATTAGTGGCCCTTGTTCTCTTAACAAACATCCCTCTAGATTAGCAGCTCAATACCATTGTGAATCAAAGAGTTGATTTTCTAATGGCATTGGTCATCTGGAAATCCAAACTTAATTTTTAAACTGGGTTACCTGAATCAATGCAAGTTAGGGCCTTTCATTGCCAGGAAATGGGCTCTTATTTGACGAAGATTCATGAGGTCAACAGCACCTCTACTTTCTTGGAGCGGGACATAAATCAGTCAGACAAGAACAACTCTCCAGCAGTAGAGAACTTGGTAAATTCAACAGTAATTCACAACATGCTTTAAAAAGGACTGGAAAACCTGTCTTGTGCATCTGCATTAGGAGAGGAAGGATCTGAGAAGTTCCCTCAAATTCTTGTGTAGGGTAAGGTCTCAGACAATACCTATGGATGCCCTGACCTATCCTTGAATTCTGGATTCTGCTGGAGTCTGAGATAGCTCCTCTCTCAAGCAGCTACATTCTAGCAGCTCCTCAAGGAGGGGTCTAGGACCTGAGGCACTACACAGTAAATACATCATGCAGACAGCATTAATGCCTTTTCTGATTGTCTCTTGGATGCTACTCATGTTCCTCTCCACTGGGCAGAGTCCAGATGTAGGAACATCTCCTCTGTGCACAGATGAAACAGCTGGACCAAGATTTTTCATGTGGTTTGCTAAGGAAGTGAGGCTGCTGTAGCCACATTGTCTGTGCACCTGCACACGTATGCCACTGCTCAGCCTCACAGCTGAGGGAACTCTTTGAGAGACAAGTAGAGGACTTTAGGCTCCTATGTTTTCACAAATCCAGTAAAACAAGGTGAGGATCAAGGAAATGATCAGTATGTGTCCTTACCAATAGAAAAGCAGCAGTTTGAGCTCCCTGGCTGGGTGGACAGCAACAATTAATGTGGGTAAACGAACAGGAATGCCCTGACTTCAGGCTTGAAGTTTTATCCCTTACTGGCAGGCCAATCCCTGCAGCACAAGACCCTGTTTTGTTTATTTTTATGGTAAGGTGCAGAGGACAGGATGGCCAATGTAAAGATCTGGAGGCTGGGTGAGTAATCCCAGTTCTCATGCTGGTCTTCAGCTTATTCTGTTTCTGAAAGAGAGGCAGTCACTAAGAGAAATGTCTGCAAAGGCTTCTGAGAACCTCAGGAACAGGACAGAAGAGATGTTAAAAATACTCTTACATGCCTTTTCCTCCTGAAGTCAGTGAGGAAACTGTATGTGTACATCTGTCCCTGGTGCACAGTCTAAACACTTACTCCTTTTCCTTCTGTCCAGAATCATCGATGCTGCATTACCACACCTGTGCTTGATTTAAGACCTTTCTGGTTCTGAGCAGTGCAAGCTGCTCTTTCCACACAGCCTGGCTGGCTTTGTGTTCCTTGGAAGCCATGCTGACATGTAGCATTTCTGCAGCTTCCCTGGAGCGAAGCTCTAAATCAAGTGAAAATAAAGAAGGGGTCAGAAGTTCAGGCTCCTCTACAAAAGCATTAAAATATCATGATGATTTGCATAAAATTCCAAAATCACAGCGTTTTGGCTACCCTTCCTCAGACCAAAACTGTTGCTGTCTGAGTCTACTGAAATTTTTACTTCTAACACCTCTCACTCATCCTCCACATTTCTACTTGGCTCACTCCTACTTGTCCAGACTGCAGAGATCCACAAGAGAGGAGCAGAGAAGATGTGGGCTGTATGTAAAATGCCTTGTGGCTCAACTGGGTGGCAAAATTCATGTGAGCTCTAGCTCAGCCCTGAGAAGCATTGTAAAGTCTCCCTCAGACCCTAGAGATGGTCTGAAAGTAAGTGCTGTGAGGAGCTGAATATTGTTCTAAACTACTCACATGGCAGCATGAAGTAGAAGATGACATGTTTAGATCCAATTAAGAAAAGGGTTTGGGATACCTAGCATCTCCTTCACTTAAGTAAGGAAGGATCTAGTCCAGGCTTATGTTTCCTTAAACCCTGCCAGCAGAACTCAAATATAATCCGAGGGTGTCTCATGTCAGCAAAACCCAAAACAAAACAGAATTTGGAATCTGCTTCGAAAATGTTGAGGCTGCTCTGAAAACACAGATTGTAAATTACTTGAGAGCCCTCACTGACTGACAAAATTACAATCTTTTGCTGAACAAGATGCTTATAGGTTGGACGGCTGACTCCAAGTCTGTGCAAGTGTGTGGAAAGGTTGCTAAGAGGCTCCATGAAGGAGCGTGAGGACAGTGGCACTGGGTGGGAGCAAACAGGGTATGGCACACACAGGCTGTGGCACACAGCCCTGCACTGCCCCAGTTCACAGGGGTGTCTCCCCAGGGAAGGCAGATGTGTCCCATTTCCCACTGCAGTTCTTGATGGACAATATGCCTGAGGCATCTATGCAGGGCCAGACTGTGCTGGCACAAATACCAGCTAAAGTTACATCTGAGCAAACTCTGGGAATGTAACTCAGCTCAGGACTGGCAAAGCAGAGGCACAGGGGGAACTGACAGGAGAGGGGAAAAGTGACTGGGAAAGAGTAAATTTGGTCCAGTGTGGAATGAGGCATAGCCCTGATTTCACACACAACACAGCCCTGCACTCAGAATCCTCAGCACAATGAGAAACACACCACTTATCTGATCAAGACATACAAGTTTTATTGTTGGGCTGTCGACTCCAGTGATGCAAGTGATGGCTTCCCCTTGCCTCCCTTTAGGGACATGACTGCAGAACAGAGATGGTTCCCAAGTGTTGGTGAGTGGGCCCCGTTCCAGGATATATATATATATGTATATATATACGTATAACTCTATATTTTAATATATGTTTGCTAAAAATAACATGCCACTGTTCAAGACAAATGAGGCTCTCCAAGGGAGCAGGAGAAGCCCCGAGGTGACTTAGCTCTGAGTAAATCTTCAAAATGAGAAGTCAAGGCTGTTTCTTCCCTGCCAACATAGGTGTTACTCCTGTGCTACTGTTGCTCTGTGACTGAACAAACCAAGGAAGGCCCATGAGGACACTTAGAAGTAGGGGTTTTCTGAAAAGTGAAAGGGTCTTCCTCTTCCCAAGTCTTCCACTATTATTGGGGGTGCATTTGAGATTGTTATTTGTGATATCAAAAATCGTTGTTTGCTCAAAGCATGAATTTCCTGCTCTTCCTCTTTATGCAGCTTCTACCATTTCTACCCTCAACACACCCAACTCGATATTTCTCTCCTGGCTGAGGCATATGGAGTTGTTTTGAAGGAGGCTTCAGAGCCAGCTGAGCCCAACTCAAGTTCCTGTACCAAGAAGAAAAGTTTTTTAACCATTGATAGAGATTCCCTCCTGCCAACCTGACTTGGATGTCTCACTTTTGTTGCTTTCCAGAGGCTGGATATTGTAGAAGAGAACTCAAGTTCTCAGTACATCTTTGACACTGGCAGCAGTATCTCCCAGTGGTAATTTGCAGTGAGACTTGCTACCCTTTGAAGACCAAAAGAAGCTGCAAGGAATGTCAGCAGCAAGAACTAGGTACTGTGGCATCTGATTAATTTCAAGTGGATAAAGTACACAGGAATCAGTCTTGGAAGGGTCAAGTTTTTTATACATATTGCTGAAGTCTAACTTTCAGGAAAAATGCATGTGCAGGTCATGGAAACATTAAATCTGTGCTTAATGGTAATCAAATAAATCTGCCATATTATCGTATCAAGCCTATTTTGTGCTACCTTACTAATACTGAAACATATACCAAAGTTAGCACAAAATTAATTTACAACCACCTCACTTCTGCAGAGGCAAAGTGGCTGTTTGTAAATAATCATGAGCAAGGCCCAAATGGGTGTGAGATAACTGAATGGAGTGTGCAAAGCTATTCACACCAAAGGCATCAGACTAAGACAATTTAGGATAAAGTTTAAATGTCCAAGAGTAAGGCAACAGAGGGCCCTCAGGTAACCATGGAGAGTGGAAAGACCAGTTGGGTTCTTCTGTTCACTCATTTTCATATCAAAATATTGTTGTTGCCATCAAATCCTGTCTTAGAAACAAAGACTTTTTAGAGTGTGACAAGTGAGAGGGAGAAGAGGAGCAGTAAAGAGGTTGAAAAGGCAGAAAGCAGAGTGAATCCAGTAAACCCTGAATCCTCACAAAACTCATGGTACCATTTGGCCAAAAAAGCTCTGTGGAACCTATATACAGAAATTAATATCCCCACTGAGGGTTCCCAGGCACCTGTCTGCTTCCACCCAACAGAGGGTTTTCTCTTCAAAAGCAACCCCCAGAACCAAAACCAATTTTAAAAATCCTCAAAACAAACAAACAAAAAGTTGTATTATACTGGTTTACTGCTGCTTGGTCACTGTGAATGCTTCAGGCCAGTGGTGCCTGCCACTCCTTACACTGCCCTTCTCTCCCCTACTTTGAAAAAATTACTGAGCTGGTCTCCTTGCCTGAGAAATTATAAGTAAGGTGGTGGAGGCAAACAGGAATTTACTGCTGCTGTCAATTATGAAAATTGGCACCCCCAACCTGAAGGGGCTTGGGTTTAAATCTGTGAGGACTGAATGAGCTGAACACAAGCTAAACCAGAGAGAGACTCAGGCTTGCAAAATGCATAGAAAACTAATGAATACACAGGAAGCCTCAGATGGCACAATCTAATAATGCCCTGCAGAGTTGCACCCCCCGTCCAGGAACTTCTCTGCAGCTCAATATGTTGCACTTCAAATTTTGTGTGAAAGTGCTGTACACGTTTAACCATCTACTCCACCCCCCCAGAGATGTCTTCATTTCAGTAGTAAATGAAGTGTTCTCTGTTTATAGTTTGTGCAAAAGTTTGTACAGTGCACTGAAAGGCCCTCCAACCAAACCAGCCAATAATTAATTCATATAAATTGGTTATTCTAATGGGAAGCACACAGTACTGTGGAGAAAAAAACATATTGTTCCACAGCCTTAAAAAAGATTATCAATACTCTCAGTTGCTTTCATCTTCTTTTCCAGTAATCCATCTGGGTAACCCCTGTGTTACAGAGATTCATTTATTGAGCTTAATTTCTATTATTGCACGTGTAGGAAGGCAGAATAATAACAGAGCACAGAGAGTGAAGGTCCTTACCCCACAGAGACCCAAGTCAGAATGACATTTGTGGTCACTTTTGATATAGTTCTGGTCACCTGTTTTACTGTCAAACCGTAGAAGAGTAATTGACTGTTGTCTCCTCCTTGCAGAGTTAAAGGATCGGTTGGCCAGATTGTGAGACCGAAAATTAGCACCTGGGGACTCTGTTACCTGAAATTTAAAGATCTCAGGTCACTTGGTCTGACAGATGGTAAAGCTGAGGAGGAGAAAAACCGAAAAAGCAACTGGCCAAAATTGGAAAAACATATTGGAGCTGCAAGAGTTTCTAGAAAATCCCCTGCTGCTGAGAGGGTCGCTTGTGTTTAACCACAGACAACAGAATTTTCAAAACTGTAATACATGAAAACCTCTTTTGGAAAGCATACACACATCCCTAAACAGATTAAAAGGGGTAGTTGTGTCAATCCTTAGTGTCTTTTTTCTGGAGTCCCTGCACAGAGGGCTGTGAGAGCATTTGCTCACCGTTGTGAACTGAACCACGCAGTAGATGCCAATGACGACGAGGCCGATGATGATGGAGGCCACGGCCACCCAGAGTGCGTTGCGACCCAGCCTCTTGGAGCCTTCTACATCCCCTTGGTTGTAACTGTTCAGAGCCTGCAGAGGGGAAACAGGGAATTCACAGCTCTTCCTTTAAAACAGAAACCTCTTGGCAAAGCAGCGTGACAGCTCTGAACTAATGGAACAAATCAATGTCCGCTGCCAAGGTAAGCAAGGAGTCCACTGTTCTGTCCCACTAAATTTCAGTACCTTTCCTTGAAGCTACACATCTTTTTTTTTTCTTTTCTTTTCTTTTTTTTTTCAGTGGTGAGGCTTTGTTCATATGATGCACACCAGCATAAAAGCTGTCAAACCAACATCCACCCACTTGCATAAACAAGTGGCTTTTATCTTTGGAAATAGTTTTGTAGTGCATATGAATTGTTAGTTGGCCACTTCACTAGCAGTGAGATAAATTCTTATGCTTTATTGGACTATAAGCATAAAAAAGAGCATAAATAGGCTGCATTTTTACAGAAAGTCTCAGCAAAACTTAAAAAAGCATTCTAAATTCCTATTTTTCCAATATTTTACTTTTGCAAACAAAGTTTGAAGAATTAATAGGTAGTTTGCTAGTGGTGGTAAAAAAAAAAACTTAGAAATACAGGCCATCTGAAAAAACCATCTGAGTGCCATCCTAATAGGCGAGAAATTGTGTTCCTTTTCATTTCTGGAAGACATTGATAATTATTATCATATCCATCCTGAGGTGTGCATCAGGTATACCCAGATTACCTCAGAGACTCGAGTTTCTCTCTACCCACTTGTGACTGAGCAGATGCTTTACATTCATTACATGCTCAGATTGCAGTTTGTGACAGGACCACTCTGACCTTCTAGCCTTTTGTGAGACAGACTGTAGGATTTTCTGAATTAATTTTGGGTTTAACCAAACCATTTTTAAAGGAAAACATTTAGTGAATGACACTTAAGTACTGTAGTACATAAGTCTAAACACAGTTTGTAGTAATTTTTTCCCAAGAATGAGATGCTATCAAAGGATTAAAACCAGCATTATTCCTAAGAATTATTTTGTAAAATCATGAGGATTTGAGTGCATAGACCATAACACTGAGCCCAGATTTCTTGATCAGATTGCACTTTTAAACTTTTCATACTTCCTCAGGGAATCAGATTAGCCATAACATGGTTTTTAGTATCTTGTATATATTTCAGGAAGTATCAGAGAAATGGGAAGAGTAGAGGGAGAAATGTGGGGACCTTATGAAATTAACTGTTCTCTGGATTAAAGAATTCAGATTCTCTAAAAAATTGCTGTATGAAGTATCACCAAGTGCTATTATGAAAGTTCTTCAGGTATAAATCACTTTTTGCAGCAAACACAGAACAACAGACTGAAGAGCTGAAACTGTGGGGAGCAGGAAAGGGATGAAGTTCAGAGCATACCAGGCATTGCTGTAGAGCCATTTCTCCCAAGCAGAAAAGCAATGATGGACATGATGTGTGTGTTGTGTCAATTAGTGAGCACACAGAGCTAATGGGCTGGGTGCACTCACGGTGTTAGCACTGCAGGAGCATCAGTCCAGGCAGTCCCCAAGCAACACAGCCTGTATTCCTAGAATTGCATCTCAAAGATAAGTGCAGGTACTTATTCTCTGGTGTCTACAAAAGGCTGAGATGCTGATGCAATCATGTCCTTAAAGAGAACACTGATACATTTCTTCCGTTCCTGGAAGCCCACATGCCTAAACATTTCCCTGGTTTATGTCCCCAAAGAATAGCATTAATACCTCTGCTCTGCTGTCAGATTTCATTGAGGTTGGCTGGTGGTGGAAAGCACATAATGGGAAAGAGGGAAGACAAGGAAATGAGAGATGGACACAAACACATGGTCAAACGAGAGGGACGGCGTCACCCCCTGATCCTGACACAAAGTGGGCTGGTACAGTCCTCTCACCCAAGCACTGCACTGTCCCCAGCAGTCCTGGCTGCAGAAAAGCTTTCTCAAAGTACCTTTGGGAAGTCACTACAAAGATTATGACAACAAACATGGCTTGGCTTGGCCATGAGCAGACTGACCTCCTTCTGTCTCTGCCAACACCCACACAGAGAAGCACCACAGACACCGCGGGCCTGGACTTTGTGCTCTCCTTTTATCAAAGGACTCCCCTTGCGTGGCATCTACAGAGGGGTTCTGCAAACACCATCAACTCAGTTCTCCAGGCTTGTGGTCTCAAAACTGAGACAGAGTTGTAAGCAAGACCTGACAGCACCAGCTTGCAGGTCTGGGCCATTTTACTGATGTATTTAGGACGTCTGGAAAATGTCCATGTGATTTCTGCAGGTACTGCATGAATAATTCACCATGCAGACTTTAATAAATAATGTTATTTTAGTACAAATCCACGATGAAGAGGATGAAAACAGCATTAATGATAAAGAATAGGATTTGGGAGAGACAGGAAGGAGACCAAAGTTTCTGTATGAAAGAGTTTAAATTAAACAAAATAACTTATATAGGATTCAATAAAAAGTAAGAGGTATGAGGGAGTAGTTGGGGTCTGATGAAATTTTTGAAATTCATTACTTCCATCTGCTTCAAAGGGCTCCTGGTCAAGCTTCCAGTTTTACCCATTAGACAGAGATAACGTCAACTGTAAAAGCCTTGAATGTTACATCTATTTATTTCCAAGGGCTGGGCAATATATTGAGAATATAGCATCTGTATGAGACATTTGCTCTGTCTGACTTTTAAAACAAATTTCAGCCCTTTTTAACCTAACACCATATGATTTCTCAGGTTTCTGCTACCTTGCTTTCTATGAAGTCATAATGTAAATTAAAGCCCCAGTTCTGCAGCTGTTTTTTAGTTGAGTAATTTAATTGAGTGATTCCACCAGGTTCACACACATCTATTTATAAAAATTCTCATTTCAACAATAAAGTGACTTGACCTCATGTGAACAGAAATGTGCTGAATTAGCTATAAAATATTAATCCCTTTTTATGTGTATTTTCTGTTCCACACTCCCAAAGCACTGATCATGGCAAAAACAGAAAGAACACTGAGTTACTTCAGAAATCTTCCTCTACATCTTCTACAGATCTGGGCAGACCAGACTGTGGTTCTCTGATCAGCCTTTTCTAGGGTCTATAAGTCAGGCTGGGTGAACCTTATTTGGCTGTGCCTGGAAAGGAGACACTCGCTAGTTCAGACCTAAGGAAGAATAAGACCTGGTAATTCAGGATGACTCCTCACTGTAGGAACAGCTCACAGGGAAACACAAAGGGGGGGAACTTGGGAAACAATTCAGAACAGGCAAGTGCTGAGCAGGACACATGAAAGGGGAGTTTACTCTGAAGAGTGTTGCAGAAGAAAAACAAAAACTCAGCAGTTCGCAAAGGCAAGGGCAAAACGCAAAAATGCCTTAACAGCAGCTGCTGAGCCCTGTTGTTTAATATTCCTGAAAATTAAATATGTTGTTTAATATTCCTAAAGTGGGTACAGGCTGACCCATATGGTGTTAGATATCCAGGTACCTTCAAGTTACCTAACGAGGGATGTATAAACTCTGCAAGTAAACTTTCTAACTACAATGACCTGGCCACAGCCAACACACTGCACATGGCTCACTAAGATACCAATTAGAAGAGGTGACTCCCTGGGAAAGCAAGGTCCATCCTTTCCTGTCCCCACAACTTCCACCACCCTCTATTTTGTTGTCTCTGCTTAGGAAAACCCATACACAGACTGAATCCAAGAGCAACAGATGCAGACAAAGAACTTGTTACTATCAGAGGCAGATGAGCCAACATTGTCACAGCTTGACCACATATGTTGTTTGAAGCATGGAAACGATTAAACAGAAATGTGTAAACAGAAAGAGGGAATTTGGAGCAAAAATCGGTGAGAAATAGCTTTGGAGACACTGTTTGGAGGTTGTTAGAAATGTAAGGCCTTATGGAATTACCAGACTAGTCTGATGTAGAGATCTTTGAAATAAAGACAGCTGAAGGGCAGGTACTGAGAAAGGCCAACACAATATGTTCAACTGTCAAACCTCAGTGCTGGCATTGAAAATATCCAATTCATTTCCCAGAGTTATTCCACAGCCTCCCTCTGGCTCTGATCCCATGAGCCAGACACAGCTAGTCCACCCAATCCAAGTCTCAGACACAACTGGCAGCTCACTGGGAGCTCTTTGGGTTCACCACTGCAGATAAGGAGACCAAGAGCTCAAAGGCACATTGCCTATCCCCAGCCTCACACCAGAGAAATCTCCTGTGCCACATAAGTCTCCTGACTTGGTACCTGCCCCCAGACTCTTTCCCCTGATGCCTGTGGTTACACCTGTATGAGAAAGAATAGGTCAAATCTGAGTGAGCCATCCCTGGGGCTGAGTGAGCCATCCCTGGGGCTGAGTGAGCCATCCCTGGGGCTGAGTGAGCCAACTGACAGCACAGCAACATGACACAGCAGTGATCAGCAATGACCCAGCTGCTGGAAGCAACAAGGAGCAGAATTGATGGCATCAAGGAAATGATCAGTGGGATCAAATGGCTGGGACTGCAGAAGGGTGTTGAGAACAGTGATCCTACAGCCAGGAGTCCCGGGGAAAACAGAACTCCATTTGCCAAAAATGCTGAGCAATGGTCACACCTGCAAATGGCCAATGGCTCGTTGGAGGGGGGCTCCTGTGATGCCAATACAGCAACACACTGATGCCATTAGTGTCCATTCTACCAGCTCTCCTCTGACCCCTGGATGAGAAACAGAGAGATAAGGAACAAGGAAAGGTTATTATTGCAATGAGGAGAACTTGCAAAAGGTTTATTCTAAAAATAAAGGAGGTAAGATCTGTAATGGTGAGGTTTGAGCCTTCAAAGGTGAGAAAGAAGTGAGGAAACCAGTGCTGGAGTTGTAAATGGGGCAGCAGAAGAGACAGAAGAGATTGAACACAAATCTGTCATTTATTTTGGGGATGTGTTAGAGTCCAGACTCTACTTTTAGAGTGAAAACATTGTCTGAATTTAAAACAGTTAAGGAGGACATGACACAGGTACACAGGATGCTGAACCATGCCCCCTCTAGAAGCCAACAGGACTTTTAGGCCCACTTTAAGAAGTGGAAATTTGTAGAGAATCCACTTGTAGGGGTCTTTAAATCTGACCCAAGATCTCCAGCAAGCTCTGCAGACTGTAAAGGTATCCTCTGAAAGAAAAGCAAGTACCCCACTCTTGTATCTCAGTGTTAACCCTTAGCAACTCCAGCTGAGAAAGAGAGGGAGGATGCTGATCCCAGCAGAAGTGGAAATAAAACTAGCACAGGCTAAAATGCAAAACTTGCAGCTGAGGATAATGCAGTGGTTACAGGTTGCAGCTTGGAAAGGTAGGGGGGGTCAAGCTGTGGAAAAGAAGTCAGATGTGTTATTTTTATGTAAAATGAGATGTTTTAGGTAGGATGGTGTTGAAACAGAAGCTGTTCACAGGGGAGGTTATTGGTTTGGTTTTTGTTTCCCCCTGTAAGAGAGTGGGCAGCTGAGACCTGTGCAGGCCTGACTCCAAAAGCCTTCGTGAACTTCAAGGAGGCTGTGGGTGGAGATTTCTCCATATGGGGTGCAAAAATCTTTAGAGGCCAAATTCTGTCCTTCACAGTTAACTTCTGTACAGCCCCAGTACCTTGATGAAAGCATTGTCACAGGGAACAGATGCTCCCAGCCCCAGATCATCAGCTCTCATTACTTTATATAGCAGTATCTCAGTATCCACAGACAGAAAGCATGCTGAGTACCAACAGAACCAAATTTTCCCAAAATAAGGAAAAGAGAATATTTTGTAGTTAAGGTAACAACAAAGAAAATAAACACAGAAGGAAAAGAAAAAAAAAAAAGAACAGCTAATACTTAACTGCAAAAAAAGGACTTGAACAATGGTTTTAGAATAGTAGTTTTCAAACTTCAGCAATGTGATTTCTCATCAATCTTACTAGTTTTACAAGAGTGTGTTTTGGGATATTTTAGACATAGTTAGCTATTCTTATACTTAATTGCAAGAAGAAATAACTACATTTTTACTTACCTTCTCAGCTTGGCTGTCAGAGAAAAGGATGAAAATACACAACATGTTTTAAACCTTTTTCAGCTCCTAAACAACAGAAATACATTGCAGTATTACTGATAACACTGATCATGTATGTGACTGAAAGTCTCTGGATCTGACTGCAACTTTTAGCTCAGAGAAGGAGATTCTGTTCCAACAATCCTTTGGAAGTAACCGGGATTGCTGGGTTATTAAGGACAATGTGTATCAATTACAAATTGTAGGAGTAAGGCTGTTCTCTCAGTGTGTTTGATACTCAATTTACATGGGCAATTGCCAGCAACGCACAATCATTATCATTGCCTGTATTATTCTAGTAAATATTATCAAAGAACCTGTTTACTGGAAAAAAGGCACTCCTATTATATTTGATTAGCTAAAGCAGACACCAAATCTGGTTTCTGTTCTCCAGCTGACAGTTTCACACAGATACTGTCTGTGTCCAGCTCAGCGTGAAACTTAATTGATACAACAAACCACATTAACTGGAATAAACCTGCCACCTGATTGCCTGATAGTGAAAACTTGTTGGAAACTGCCTTTCACTCTGCATTTTCCATTGCTTCTGGGACAGCGCGGCGGACCCCCTGCCCGCGCCTGCTGGTGCTGCCGCTCTCGCTGCCTCGCCCAGTGTCAGCAGGAACCCGGGACGGGCTGGCTGCCCCTCTCCCTGCCGGGGCTGGGAGCGCGGGGGGCCGGCGGTCACCCTTCGGAGCCCAGGCTGGAGATGCTACTCACCATGACGGCGAACACGAAGGCGACGATATTGATGGGATACGCGGGACAGAAGCAGGAGAAGATGCTGAGGAGCAGGTAGTTCTTGGGCCGCGGCTGTGGCGGTCCGTCGGGCAGCTCATCTTCGATGTTGGTCTCGGGGCTGTTGTCCAGAGCCCGCTTGATGTCGGCGCCGGCGGGGAGCGCAGACATGGGGCTGCGGTGCGGCGGGCGGGCGGCGCGCAAAGCCCGGCTCTCCGGGCAGGCGGGACCGAGCGGTGCCGAGCCAAGGGAGCCGCCCCGGGACGGGGCCGAGCGGGGGGGTCTGCCGCGGGGTTTCAGCGTGGGGCTGCCTTCACGGGCGGCGATGGGAAGAACATCAAGCCCTACGACCCTCGATGTTCCCAGCGCGGAGTGCCCTCGCTGCCCCTGATCGGCTCTGGGAGCGCCCTGGGAGTATTTTCATTTTCACAAAGCCTGCGGCTGGTCCAGCCTTTTCGGAACTTTTTCAGCCCTTGCAGTTAAAGGTTTTAAGCCGAGTTTGCATAACCCCCGGGAGAACTGCTCTGCATTCTTAAACTCGCATTTCCAAGTGTCTGAGCTGCTTCAGCAAGGGGGGTAAAGCCCGCAAAGACATTTCCTCCCCTCTGGACTGAATTTGCCATCTCCTAACCCCAGCCTCCTGCTAAACTTAGCGAAAGCATTGAAGACCAGAAGAAAGTAACTAACTTCAGGCATTATGGTCAATTTTTTAGCAAATTATTCAGTCCTTACTGAACATGACATCTGCAAGGTGAAATCCACTTTGGAGGATGCATTAAAGGGAGCAAGGAAAGGAATATTATGTCCAAAACCTAACATATGGGCAAAAACCCCCAAACAAACACAAAACAAATAAATAAAGATCTGCTTCCATCATGGTTTTCAAGTTGATGAGGAAAAATATGGCAGCCTACACTCAGAAAGGAACAGGCTGATTCTGCTATTTGGTATTAGGAAAACCTTCACACCTGTATCAGCAAAATGAAGACTTCTGGTCAGAGGAAGGCTGAAGTTGGGATTTTGCTCTCTCTGCCTCTTCCTGAGAGCATTTAATTAATTAAAGTTACAAAAAATAGTAGGGTGTGCTTACAGCTTTATGAATGAGACAATTTTATCCCTGGGAGTTTTGCAATAGACTTGAACAAAGCCAAAGTTTCTGTGTTCTGGATGTTATCCTACAAGATGTAACACAGTAAATACTTTTATGAGGAATAAAGGTGCAGTATTTTCACTTTCACAGACATTAATCATCTCTCAGCTGCACATCAGGAATATAACATGAAGTGAGAATCTGCTGATCTATCAAAATGTCAAAAGAAAAGGTTGTACATCTTTAGGAAAGAGTCAGAAAGACCAAGTTCCTTCTACTTGACAATGTAGCCATTAACTTTCAGGCACAAGCTCTGTGCAGCTGTAAAATCTCTGATCTGTTTGTTCTCAGGGGACTTTAAACACAGTCACCAGACAAGTACAGAAAAAGTAGTTCACCTCACATCGCACAATTACTGCTGGAGTTGATTCCAGTAGGGATGGAGTCCATATTCTCTGCATCTCAAGGGATCAGCATCTTCCAGGGCCACTCAAGCCTTTAATCCACAAGTGCACATTCAGGGACCATTGTGATGGCTTAGACTTTGGGTTTGCTGCTGGTGGTTAAAACACAGTTAAATAAGAACTTGTTACCAGGCTCATGGCTGAGAAAATCCAGCTGCTTAGGGCAGTTTGAGCCATCCAAGGTGGACATAAACAAGGACAACAAAAAGCTGTGGCAAATCAAGTCTGCAGAGAGGGCAAAGTTGTGTGTGGAGATCAGCCAGGGAAACATGACCCTGGGCTGTGAGGAAAGGATGTAGATTCTTGCTGTTTAACATGAGAGACTGAGGTTTAGTGCCTTTCTAGGGGACCTCCAAGAGAGTGATTCGGAGACTGGCAGAGCTACCAGTCACATCGACAACCTAAATCTTTCTCTGAGGACAATGAAGTACAGGTAGAATTTGGGCCCTGTTAATCTGTGTGAATCCCATCCTAGGTCTCTCAAAGACACAGACCTAAGAGTAGAACCTGGTGATTCTTGGGTGTTTCTAGAAACTGTAAAGTTTAATTGTTCAAATGAGGCTGCTAACAGATACTAATGGATTGCAGACAAAGCAGGAGATAGGAAGTGGTGAGATATTCAGGGCCAATTTGTGCTAATGAGTGCTCATTAAGAGGTTCTTGAGATAAAGGTTCTGTCAGGAGGCAGTTAGTGTGGCTGAATTTAGTGGTTTGTGTAGAAGATGGGTTAAAATCCATGAACTATATCCTGTTGGGACAAGTCTGATTAAATTTTAAACAGCACTGACTTGCAGCTGCTTATCGAGGTGAGGAAAAGGAAGCCTCAGCCTCAGCCAACAGTTTGGTTTCAGAGGCTGCAGTAAGAGAGGGTAGTTACAGTCTCAAGAGCCTTAGAGAGGTTGTAAACTCAGAAGGAAGAACCATTGCCCTGAGATGGCTCAGCAGAAAGCTGAGAAAGTGATTTAAGAACATGAGAGTTTTAAGATATAGTTCCATGAACAACCATAAAAATAGCCCTCCAAGGTAATGAGTCAGAGTACCCAATATTGCTGCTTACAGCCTTGCACTTCATGCTGAAATTTGAAAGAGGAACTGATCACTCTGCACAAAGCAGTGATTTTTCCAGGGATATGAGTAAGATAATGGAAAAATTGCTTATCATGATGGGCAAAGCAGATGGGCCAGAGACATGACTTTTTCAAAATACTTTTTTTAAGGTCTTCTCCTGATTTCAGATGCTATGGCTTGCATCATGGCACCAGCATTCCTTGTAAGGCGAATATGGTCTCTCCACCACATTTTGCTGTATTCCTGGCTGGTAGGACTCTCCTCAAAGGCATGTTCACAGCTCACAGGGGTCTTGGAAAGAAGTTCCAGTGTCTGCACACAAGTCCACATAAAGACCCAAAATGGTAGTTTAATGCCCAGAGGTTCTTTGGGACGTGTATGTCCATACATGAAACAGTAACAAAGGGCACATCCTGAAGCTACTTATCTGAAAAAAAAGTACTCTCACCATCTTCCAACATTTAGCTATTCTCTTGTCCTTCCTGAGAGAACAGTGAACCTCTCCCTACCTTCTAAGGGAAGAAAAAAAGAAAAATTGGAAATCAGGTAACTCAGTGCCCAAAATTCTTATACTGCATCCATTGCACAGTAATTTGAAGTTCTTATATACTTCATCACAGTATCTCATGATAGTAAAATCCATCCCTGTTTTTGAGGAAAGACCATGGGGTTTGAATTATGCATACAGAGTAGGGCTGCTGCTTCTGTCACACAGCTCAGTGTAACACTTCCCTTTACCCAAAAGGGGGATCACCTGAGACACAAGAGGTTGGATGGAGGCTTCCCATATTCCAAAAAAATAGTATTTTGGCTTGGTTTAATAAGTCCTTGTACAGAAATATTCTGCAGGGGAGCAGGAGAAAGCTAATCTACCCTTCTCTTTTCAAAGCCAATTCTGTATCTGGGTTTTCTGGTCTTGCCAAGTGTGTGGGAACCTCCCTTCTCTGGTGGCTGTCCATCCTCAGGATTGCCAGGCCACTTAGCAACCCTTCCCAAACTCAGGGACTGTGGCCATGAAGGAACAAACCCAGAGCTGCATTATTGGTTCTTGGTCCTATGGAGTTATAAGGAAATCTGTGTCCCTCCAGCAGCCACTGGAGAAAAATGGCTCCATGTCTGTTCCCAGTCAGCACTGCCAAGTGAACCAGGGACTCCAGCTTTTCCTCTTTGCAGGTCCACTGCTAAATCAATCCTTGCCTTGGTACATTTTGTATATTTTGGTGTCCAAATTTGCTTTGCACAGATAGGTTTTTGCTTAGATGCCTCTATTTACAGTGAATTGAGGTGAACTGTCTTTTTAACTTCTGCCTGAATTTCAGCTGCAGAAAACATTCTATTGCACCCACCCCCATTTTTTTTTCCCTGAGGTATTAAACACAAATACCGCCACAATTTGGTTTTTTTTAAAGTTTTGTTTACTGACAGACTTTGGAAAATAGCCATTATGCTTTTGGTTTTAGACGTTTTGGTATCTTTTAGCTGCTCTTCAGGTGATTATGTTGTTTATAAAGTGAAGCTTGTAGATAGAAGCATTTTGTACAGGCATGTTGAGAGCACTAAATTTACAAGAGAAAAGAGAAAAAAGAAAAGAAAAGAAAAGAAAAGAAAAGAAAAGAAAAGAAAAGAAAAGAAAAGAAAAGAAAAGAAAAATTTGGGAGGTTACTTAAACCACTTCTCATTTGGTAATTCCAAATAAATTTATGAATTAAAATATTTGTCAACACTATGCAAAGGAAACAGCTCATTTTTCTGCTTTTGAAGTGGACAGAGTTTAATATGTGGCATATCAAACAGTGGAAAGTGTAATGACTGGAAGGATGCACATTCCCTTCCTTAAAAATTATGGATCAGGACAGGTTTTGCTGTTGTATTTCCATGAGTGTTACTGAGCCAGCAACAGCTGTGGTGCTGTACTCTGTACACTTCTGCTACCATAGGTACTGTGAGAGACCTGCCTTTCTTAAAGTTTGCAATTTTACCCTTGCAGCTGCCAATTCCCATTTTTCATTGTGGGCCACTGCTGAGGGCTGTGGCTTTGGAAACACCAAAAATTTGTGATGAGCTGCTAACATTGGTAAATTATTCATGGTAAATAAATATGTGACCAGTGAAATGTTCAGATAAAAATGGAAGTTTCCTTCACAGTCTGAGATTGCTTTTTCATTCACTGATAACCTTCTGAAGTGCTATCACCATCTGAAGTCAATAAGTGAGTCGACTGTGCAAGCCTGCAAGAGCTCCAACACATGGAAAGATGTCTTTGGGTGTTTTCTATGATCTGTCCTTTTCCATTCTGTCTCCTGGCTTCTGACCTAACTTATCAAGTCAGATATCATTATCAGAGGATCTGTTCCAGCAGCTCAGACAGTGCTGGGCATCTGCTCAGTGCTGTGGGTGACCTGTGGTGTGCTGGGAGGAGCCCTGGTTTCATCTCAGTGCTCCATTTCCCTGCAAACGAGTTCATGTTCTTGGAAGTTTTTCTCCTTGTGAATGGCAAGACAGTCTGTTGTAGCACTGAAAGCACAGGATTTTATCTTACCTCACTTTAAAGCTCTGAAAACAGAGCATCAAATCCTCACTCAGTCAAATTTCCTTGAGAATCCATGTGGATTAAACTACAAGGGAGTTTAATAGCAGATACATTTGCATTTATATGCTTCTTTTAAACTGGACACCTAATTTTTCAGATTTCCTGCTATGAGGATTTGTGATGGCAGACCATAGGGGTAGCAGGCAGAGAGGAGGAGAGAGAGAAGGACAGCAGGCAGCAACTATGCTCCAGGAATGATTTTATTGATTATCTCCCACTCTATCATAGACCTTTTCTTCATAACCTAATTGGTCAAAGACATGCCACCCCCTTGGGGTCATTGACTAAAATCCTAAAACATCCATTATCAAAATATTTTTCTGTTGTACTATAAACAAAGCTTTACAAGGTCACAGGTGTTCCACAGGTTTACAGAACTTACTAATAAGCTTCTGTGAGAGAGAAAAATCTCCCACAGGACTAGAAAAATAGCAAGGATTTTTCTTGCTAGCATCATTTTTGTATCCACAAGGATTCATTTCAGATGTAACTATGCAATGCAGTGCTGTGAATTCAGTCTTTTGGAAATATTACTGAGCATTTCTTGTCTATGAGTTCATGAAAACATTCATAACAAACTTGTTAGTTTAAGAATTTGAACAATTTTGCCAACTTGAGTGGGATTTGTATTATCAAAGAACTTACTGATTCATAGTGGCAAATATTGCAAGATTCCTCATTTGAATGTTTTTCATAAATTCAAGTGTTTATGGAAATATTTGGGGATTTTTAATGTTATTTCATATTCCATTAATAAAGGTATTTGACACAGACAATTAATTTAATTAGTTCCCACTCCACAGTCAGTCTGTAATCTTTTCATGGACTTCTCTTGGTCAGCTCCAGCTTCCCACAACACAAACAAGGCAGAAATAGGCAGGGCTGTGCATGGGGGTCTGTGGCTGGACTAAGCCAGTTATGTTACAAGCAGGATAAGTCTTGAAAAAAGGTTAAATACACCCATTAGGGAAATTCTGCGTCTGGACTCAGATCTGAATTTGTGGGATGAGTTGAATACTAATTGTTCTATAAATATTTAATATACTTGGCACTTTCCCTTGTGTAGCATCCCAAAGGAACCCTCTTTCCTTCTCTCACACACACACCCCCGTACTCTTCTTTCATTAAGGGTTCCCAAATACAGTATTTAGAACAGTCATCAAATTTGCATCTGACTGATCAACACCATTCCAGCTTTATTTCAATGTAATTGCAGTGGCCTCTGGTGCACTGGTGAACATGGCCCAGGTTCAGGTAATTATTATATCAGAGACCACTTAATGAGGAAAAAGCAAGTGAGACACTTTCTGGAATAGGAACCCCCCAGGAAATAACCTGCTTGTAAACATAACAGGACCTTGTTCTTTTTTCTAATTTATACATTACACTTATCACAATTAAAAAAAAAAAAAAAAGTTTAAATGCATGAGTTCAATGTTCACTTTTGTAGTGTGATACCAAGACAAGCTGCAGTACAGACACCAGCCTATCAGATTGATAAATAATATCCCAAAATATTCTGTTTAGGGACAGAATTGCTATGCTATGCTCCGTGACTGTCAAAAATTGTCACAGAGCAAAAGCTCCTTAGAGAGCTATAGAGGGTATAGAAACTTGTGGATTTCTGTGAGAATGAGGGGCTTTTGGTCCCCTTTAGCTATAGAAGCTGCAATTGTAGAGAAAGATTAGCAGCTCCTTGCCCATGGCTGAGGAGTCTGATTGCCCACTGCTCAACTCCACAGATTGTCCATGCTAAATGGTTGTCTTGTTTAACAATTTCAGTATTTTACACTTCATGTATCAGAAAATCTGGTAACTCTCTCATGGAATTTGTAGAGGGCTTCCAAAAAGGTTGAACAACTTTCAGCCTTTGCTCATGCACTGGATTATTTTTAGAAACCTGCAGTAAACAAGTCTATTTTTTTACAGGAGCAAAAGCTTGGTTTTCTGACAGTTTTCTCTCAGCCACATAGATTATGTGTGTCACAGTTCCTCCTATTTTCCTACAAGAAATGGGAACAGCTGGACATTGTAATCTTCCCTCCACACTTTTAATGCAAAGTTTTTATTACAGAATATGTGTATTTCCCTTAGCTTCAACCTGCCCTCTCTGTAAGCATGGTTTGAAGAGCCATAGGTGAGGAACAGGAGCTTTTGAAAGGCAAGGATTTGCTGGAATATTCTGAGAAATGTTCTAATGAACTCTCTATGCAAGACAACGTTTTGATGACTGTTTCAGTGACCTGGTCCTAGAAATAAATTAGATGCTGGAGTTGTCAGCCATGATGGGTTCTTTTAAAAATCCACTACAATTTATGGCACAGTGACCAAATCTGTCATATAATAGTTGGATGTAATTTCCAATGTAATGTACTAAAATACAGCCACCCTAATATCAAACCATATGAATCACATGGGAAAGAAACATTTGTCAGGGAAAAAAAAAAAAAGGAAATATGTCAACAAAGAGAAAAGGATTTCTCTTCAGCCTTCACCTACATCAGGGTCTAATCTTGCCCTCTGTGAAGTGCACTGCAGAAGTCTGGATCAACAATGGAAAATCAGAATCTTGAAAACAGACATTGTTAATCAGGGCTGACACCACTAAAAATAATTCCATTGTGTGGGGCTGATGCAACCATCAGCCCAAAGCCTGCAGGAGGTTTGTGTAGCTGGAGCATTCCAGCTCCTTGGGGAGGCACATTCTAAGGAGAAAGAGTTTCAAGGTTGCTGTGCTTTGTGCAAGAGTGAGTTTTTCCCTTCCAGTGGAACACATCCTTTATTTCCCTTCTCAACTGCAGAATAATCAAGGATCTGACTTCTGCTACATCAGGTAGGTCAAAATGCATCTACATCTCCTTTTTGATGTTCACTGACAGATGATTAAGAAGAGTACAAGAAACGGGGCAATTTCAGAGTGTTTCCAGCCCTGGTACCTCCTCCCAGCACCTCGTGATCAGCTGTTCATGTTTTAAAATCAACGAAATTCACCTTGGAGCACCTGAGAATTCTTCCCAGCTGCATTTGGTCCCATCTTTCTGTCTGTGATCACTTTCTTGTAGTGGTGGGTCAGTTTTCCTGCTGGGAAATGTATTCTGTGTGTAGGTTTGTCGCTACACACACTCAGTTACCGGATCAAACTGCTGGTTACAAGATCAGTCATGGCATCTATTCTGATTTTACAGTCATCAACACTCATCAGGGTCAATAAGAATCTTTCCACTGACCTTATGACCCAGTTTGAAAGACCAGTGTCTGCCAAGGAAGGCAGGAACCTCCCTTGAAATGAAGAATGCAATCCCCTTCCCTCCAAATTATTATCATTTCTAAATTAAGGGGCTTTCCGGCAAAGGTATGAGGAGTAGGAATAGCAGTTCTTTACTATTATATACATGTGTGTGTGTGTGTAACAAGTCAAACAAACAACAATAACTGTGGCAGTGACAGCAAACAAAACCACAAACCCAGCGCAGCCTCTCGCGGCTGTCAGGCCCTTTCCCCTCGGGTGCAGTTCCAGTCACAGCCGGCAGGGGCGCTGGCGGCTCCCGGTGAGCAGGGCAGGTGCGATGGTTCCCCCGCGGCTGCAGGGGGCGCTGCGGAGCGAGCTCGGGGGGCACACAGCAATGGCGGCCTGGGCTCCGGGAAAGGGAAGCAACAAAGGCTTCACAAACCCCCTGGGCAGCCGATCCCGGTGTGCGGCCGGACCCGCAGGGATGAGCACGAAATCCCGGGTGGCAGGATCTACCCACCCTACAGCCGCAGTGGGAACCCCCGGAGGTCACAGCAGGCAGGGCCTGCGGCAGCTGCAGAGTAGCGAGGGCTCCAACGCAGCAGTGGGGGCAGAGCGGCCGCAGCCCCGCAACCAGAAGCAGGGAAAAACGGGCTTGGGATCCCGCGGTTTCTCTGGTAGGAAATAAAAAGAAGGCAGCCAAACCCAGAAAGCCTGCAGTGCTGACAGCTGGCAGCCGCCTCTCTACCCCCGTTTGAATGCTGGGAATACCCAAGCCCAGACCCCGGTGAAAAGGAGAGGAACCTCTTCGGCCACACCTTCTGTGGCTAGGTCTTTTGTGTAGCTTAATCACTCAGCTATTTGTCCTCCCAGCAACAGATATGGGGAAAAATTCCTCAAGAGAAGAGAAACAAAGAACAGAAGGGAAACTTCCCCAAAACCCCAACACCTTAGCAGGAGCTGGAGCTGATCCCAAATATCCTGGAGTTTGTTAGCCTGAGTTTTTATCTTCTGCAACTCTACAACAGTGATGTGATAAAAAAAGAGTAGTCTTTGTTTTTTGTTCATTAACCCGAGACATGAATTGAATCCCAACAAACAGAGGAAGGTATTACTGAAAGCTGCAAAGGAAGACAAACAGCATAATTACACAAACCCTGCTTGCTCAGCAAAGAGACCGGTATAACCACATATGGAAAAGGTTATCCACAGGTCAAAGCTGCCTGTGAGGAAGAGGATAGAGCCTTCCTCCCGACGACCACCGAAGGGCAGAATAAGACCCCCCAGTAACCCACCACGCAGACGCAGAGAACATCGGAAAGGAATCACGGCAACCAGAAGAGAAAATGTGTAAGAACTGGGGTACTGGGGGGGAAAGGCGCCGTTTTTGGAGCTGAGACTGCCCGGCCGCCCAGCGCTGTTTTGCTCGGTGCTGCTTGCTTAATGATTCAATAAATTCCTGATTGATTTGTACCTATATTGGCTCTTGGTCATTTCAATCTACAACAAGTAATATTTATTGAAACTTAGCAGAAAGAATTGTTGTTATTAGTGTGCCAGGCTAAATATAATTTCATCTCTTTAACATGCTGGTGTGGCACATTAATTTACAAGACAGCAGAACAGAGTGGTGATAAATCTGAAATTCTGATTAGGAAGACGCAGTCTAGTTTCTGAATACCTCTACAATGACTTTTCTTTCCAAGAAAACAGCCTATCTTCAAGAAAGACAGAGATGTTTATTTTATCATTCCTATTTACAAGATACTGCTTTTTATGTTCAGTATAAAACACAGAAGGACTATTGTTGATGTAACAGGATGGTTGGCTTTTTTCCACCAGGGTGAAATCTTCCCTAGGAAAAGAGAATAGAGATGACAATTTCAGAACTCTTGCAAAGCAGAAGGGAAGGGTGAGTGCTGAAAGAGGCATTACTTACTCTTTTAATTGATGAATTTTCCTGTAGCACTTGCCAGCCCAATATCCAGGAAATGCTCATGCAACCATAACTTTCTTCCCAGTGATACCCAGACAAATGTTCATATTTCAGTGTCACAGACGAAACCTGAGGAGGGGGGAATTTGGGTAACACTGGGAATGGACAACAGGGAACAGATCGTTGTCTGAATCCCCTCCAGAGCATCAAGCAAGTGACCAATCCAAGTTTTCATGGCTTATTTTGGCAAATGGAATTTGTTAATAACTGGTTCTTTAGCTGAAATTCTAGAGGGTCAGAACAGAATGGGACAAAAGAGGAGTGGAGAGAGCACTGATCTGAGCAGGTCCATCACACACTCTGGTGACCCTTAGTGAGCTGCTTGGACTCTTGGTGCATCTCCAGGTATTAATGGGTTACTTTGAACCTCCCTTGTAAGGGTCTGCTGAAATTGAGAGTCTAAGACTGTAAGATTGTTCATGAAAGTATTTGGGAGAATCCAAGATACCTGCAGGAGAAAACTCTCAGAAGTTTAAAAAGCCCGAATCCTCTTTTATCTGGGTATTGGACTTCTTAGTGTTCTTTTTCAGTCCTTTAAATTGACAGATAAAGATTTGAGTAGAGCTGAGGATCTTGCCTGAGGAAACTAAGTTTTTCAGGAAGCAGGCAAAGGAAAGCTGCTATTTTGCTCCAGAGGAGCTCTTTGCAACCTCAAAGTAAATGAAGCAGAAATTTTTTCATTATGCTGATGCTGGAGAAGAAAAAAGAAAATCTCTTTTCGTTTTAGAGGAGATACCTCTTATTAGCTGGTGGCAATAGGAGAGAGAAGAGCCATCATCAAATAAAAGCATAAATAAGACATAAAACCTTTAGAGACTCCTAACATTCATATTGGCATCCTGCTCTGGGAGCTCACAGAGCTGCTCAGACATTAGCTAATTCCATTTGGCACAATCATCTCATTTTACATGCAGGCAGACACATTAGGTCTCCTCCTTAGCTAGCATAAAGTTTGGATTTTGGCAGCATGGCTCATGCCCTCCAGCTGAGGACAAGCCCCTTTGTGAAATTTCATTACATATAAAAAATTGAAACAAACTCTCCCTGCAGTTCCATGCAGGGAGGAAGGACCAAGATGAAGGTTCCACCCTCTGTAATCACAGTTCAACCAGGAGTTCCCAAGCTGCTAAATTAAGATTTCTTTTTGTTAGCCACAAGGTAACACAACAGCCCTGACAATGAAACTTGTTGCAATGGGGAATTCTTGCAACAAGTATTTGACAACGATGTTCCTGGGAAGGAAATATGGAATGATATGAAGCACTGCAACTGATTTCTCTGACCACCTGATCAGGCCTACAGAGTTTGTGGAGGGGAAGTTCTTCAACTGGATTTTGAGATGGAGGAAAAGAAAAGTGTGGAGAGGAGAAAATATTATTTCTTTACCTGTAAAAATGCTAATTTATCATTGCACATATAGAATGAGAAAAGCAGGAGCACAACAGAACTTTTAAGAACTTACTTTTCTTTAATGTCTGTAAGTCAAAGAATCCATGTTCTTGATCCTTTTCCCAGACAAACAATTAACTCTTGATAATGAGGGGGGACAAAATAAGGCCATTAATTAGTAACATATTACACATCAGTGGTCACTGTGCTCACCTGGCCTTGTTTCCCCTTATTGTGGCTGAAGGATCAATAGCATTTGTCCCCAATGGGCCCTCTGGAAGTTTTGACAGGCAACAAAGCAGCTCATTAAAATCATCAGCTAAGAAAGTCACTGGGTCACCAATTCCATCATCCAGCAATTGTCACCCACCAGGAAATACACATTTGAGCCCAAACAGGTTCACTTTCTAACATGAGAGAAGTAGGGAATCAAACTGTGCCAGGAAGCTCCAGAACTGTGCGAGAGCTGCTAGCCTCACACTGGTATCCCTCTGGGTGTCAGGAATTAAAGCCTGTGTGCAGCAGCAGCTCTGAACTGCAATATAACAAAATCTGCATTTCCAGAATGTCTGCTGGCTCCTGGGAAGGACAAAGATTTCTTCTTTCACCTTAATAAAAAATGCATCTTCTCCAGATTATTTTCATCAGAAACATCAGTGTATCACCACAACTAAAAAACCTCCAGTATGTGTGAGGAAATGAAGACTGGTGTAGCCTGCTCCTTTGTTTAAGGAGCCCTCTGTGCAGGAAGGCGTATGAGGATGGGGGTATACTCCTTACCTTCATTTACTGTGGGATGTCAGGCCCTGATTCTGGATGGAAGCAGTCAGTCTCACCATGTGCTGAGCACCTGGAATTCAGGTAATGAGCAAAAGCCTTCCCCCTCTTCTGTGGTATGTAGAAACTTGGGAGTTTTTCAGGGCTATAAACAATTAGTGCCAAAGATTATCTGTGCAACAGATACTTTTGGAAGGGTTTTCTGCAAAACATCTACTACACAACCAGGTGCCAAGTGAACCCCAAGGGTCCATTCCACCTGACCTCCCTGGTGGGGGGTACCTCTTGCTCACACCATGTTTCTCCAACCATCTGGCTTGCATGGGACTCGTTTCCAAGCATGAGTCCATAGGCACTTTGTCCTAGCAGGCCTGAGAAGCTGCTGGCCAGCTGACAAACTCAGACTGAGTCCCCTTGGACACAAGTGGCCTACCAGGAGCTGGCTTCAGCTAAAGGATAAGAGACAGGTGTTTTCCTTGCTGCAGGCACAGACCCAGATGCCAATCAGCGGTGTAGGGCTCTAAAGGCTCCAAATAGGCTCTCTCTAATAATTAGCACTCCCTAATAATGAAATTGCCTGGAAGAGCAATTGATCAAAGGAACACAAACCTGAAGGGGTGATAATAGAGCAGGGGTCACTTTATTGTCAGGTGGTTGAGGAGTTCTTCTGACACTGTAATTAGTCTCAAAGAAATAGCAGCAGAAGTGAGTTATAAAGTGACTGCAAGCAGAGAACACAAACTCCAGCATTCTCCCTCTGATGCTGCCCACCATGAGCAGTCCAGAAGGTGATCCTCTTCTAGAAGGACCCTCAGCCTATTGGTTGTTACCATGGTGGCAGCAACCTCCTGTTCAGGAAGCTCATTGCAGGTGCGAGCGCTCAATTCCCCAGATCCCCCAAGGTTCCAGCCCCTCTGCTCACAACTCATACAGGGACATCTCCTTTCTATGGCTCAAATTCATGGCTTGGCTTTCTCTAGCCCAGGTTCAGTATCTTCCACAACGAAGTCCTGACCCGCTCTGCTTCAACTCAAGGCTTATTTTTCAGTTGATGCCAGGTTCTTACTGAAGACAACCTGCTAAGCAGGGTGCTCTGGGCTCCCAGGTTTAGCATATGAACATACTCAAGATGCAAACTTGTACATCACTAAAACCACCCATCGTATCAGGCACAGCTCCCATTTCTTTTAAAAATAAATATTTATCAACAAAAGGAAGAGATTCAGAGAACTACAAAGTTGGAAATTTTCCTGCCAACAGCACAAATGTTTCTCATGTACAGTCACAGGAACAAATTGTACACCAACGTGAACACTCTCTCCTCATCAGCTGCCCCAGTCCACCTGCAGAGAGATCCACACCTCTCATTGCAGCAGCCAGCTCCCTCTGCACTTCTCATAGTGGAGCTGCTCAGTCTCCTTTCATTATCAAGTCCTCAATATACGCATCCAGTTCATCGTCTGTATTAATATCAATGTCCTGAAACCAAAGCAACAAGAAATACCAGTGAGAAGTGAATCTTGAAGAACAGTGCAAGAAATGAGGAGCCAGGGCAGCCCAGCATCCTCTTACACCTGGTCTGCTCAGCCTCTGTGCCCCAACCTCCAGCACCCTCCAGTTGCTGACAGCTGCTTTCCCTTTCAGTACCCAAAAGACAACACTGGAAACCCATCAGCACCTGATGCTCAAGCAATGCACTCAAGTGATGGATTTACTGTACTGATCTCAGTCGAGGTAGGTTTGGTTGGGGTTTTTTTAGATTTAACACATTTTCCTGACAGGGAGCAACTGCTTCCAGATTCTTTCAGTAGCCTTTCCATTCGTTGATCCTGATTTTACTAAAGTAGTTTTTAAATTTAAAGATAATTCATTTAAATGTTTTAACTGAATATATATTTTCTATTTAAATAGTATGACTAATATATCAATTTCACCACAAGATTTTTTTATATTATTTGTTTCAAGGTTTGCATTTCTGTCTGTGGAGTTCAGAATCTGCCCAAGAATGGGGCAAAAATTCCCTGCTGAGCACTGCCTATGCCTGGGGAAATTCTCCTGCAGCCTCATGGCAGAGAACAAACAGAACCTGTGTACTACATACACGCTGTGAGAAATCATTTTGTGAGAATTAACACACAGCAGGACTCTCAGGGCCTGGATCTCAAGGGTGGGCAGTGACAGCCCAAGCTGTTCCCAACTGAGGAAGCTGGAGCCCAGTGGGATGCTGGACTGAAACACTTGTAATGCCTGGAGGGGATGAGCCAGGCGGCTACTCTGAGGCAGTTCAGGGTTAGCCACTCCTCCTCACCCACCTCCTGCACTTTCTGCAGAAGGGCCATGATATTAGTCCTCAACTTCTGCAGTTTCTCCTCTGTTTCCTTCAGCTTCCTCTCTGAGTTCCGGAGGTTTTCCTCACAGGCTTTGGCCCGGGCATCAGCACGTGTCTGATATGAATTGCACAGGTTCTGCAGATCCACCTCATATTGCTTAAAATATTCTTTCTGTAGTAGACAAAACACAACAGATGACACGTTAAGAGAAGGCACCAAGCATCACAGAAACATGAGCACTCACAGGCTTGTAGAAGATCCAAACTCCTGGCCCCCGTGATCAAATCCTCCCCACAGCATGCTACTGCACGCCCCACCCTTGCTCATTTGCCTACTGCAGCCAGCATGGAACTCACAAAGGTTTTCACATTCTTCCAATATCAGAACTGCCCCAAAGCTGCTTGAATTTAGATTAAGGGTGCAGTGTGCTTTAAAAAGCCTGAATCTAGAGGTATGCTGCAGGCAAGGCTTGATATCCCCTGTACACTGTGAGTATCCTTGGTACAGATCACCCAGACAAAACAGCCTCTCACTGCAAGGTAGGGACAGCTACATTCACCAAAAACAACCTAGGTGTTCTGTGGAAAGAGCAGGAGTGGTAACTCCAGCAAATGACAGCGGATGCTTGAGTTAACAGAAGGGAAGGAGACAAGAGAGAGACTGCCAATATACACACTGTGAGAGTGGGAGTACAAAACAGCACTGGCTTTGGTCATCTGCAGGTGGTTTTTGTAATTTACATGTGCCTCCTGGAAAGGTCTCTCTTGGTGGTATGTTGGAGAAGCAAAAAGTCAGAGAGGCCAGTTCCCTTGCCCTGCATTCCAGCCAGCACTGGTCCTCCCAGTACCGGCCCACTGGTGGAAGACACTGGTGGAAGCTTAGTTCCACCTGTCCTGTGCTCAAATAAACAGAGGTCTAAAGTCTTGAGGTGTGCAGCTGACTCACTGGCAGTCAACCTGCTCTCCTGGGGAGGTCGGAAGGGGTTGGCTTTCATGTTCTCTCACACTAAAGTAAATGGCCTATAATGGGACTGAATCTGCACTAATGTTGTGGGTTCAATCCCTGTATGGGCCATTTACCTAAGAGTTGGACTCGATGATCCTTGTGGCTTCCTTCCAACTCAGAATATTTCGTGAACCTGGGGATAGTTATTTGTTATTATTTATAATTTTTAAGATTGTTTCCAGGTAAGTTATAAGGCTAGGAGCAAAACAAACAGATATGTCTACCTCCTGCTTCTAAAAACCTCTAACCTGGCCTCTCTTTTTTAGAAGTTTAACAGCAATGGTTAAAAATTTAGATAGTAGCAGCCAACAGCATTCCCACATAGATGCATGGTAATTAGAAAAATCCTCAGACAACTTTTACAAGACTAAAGGCATCTCTCAGAGCTCTCATTCTTTTCCTCAGCTATGTTAGTCTGCCAAGGATCCAAATTATCTATTTAAGAGTGCACTCTTGCATCAACAGGATGCACATTTGCCGTAAGAATGGAATATGTGCGGTGAAAACACACAAACTTACTTTTCTAGAAGTACTGAACTCACCAAGGGAAACGCCAACAACCCTTCTGAGCTCATGGAACTCAGCTCATTTTTGGAGATTGGAAAATTTGGAGGCAAGAAGTATCGCAAACAATTCCTGTGCAGGAGGACAAAACACAAAGCCAGAGTTGAGAGTTCAACAGACTGAAGCAATCAGTCTGTGAGCAGAGCTCACAAGGTCTGTGGTGAACCCACCGAAGAATCTGGACTAGCAAGTCAACTGTTTCTTGGCTGCTGCTGGGACCGGTGGTGTCAGGCTCGATTCTGATGCAATCTGAGGTAGAAGGTTCAGCCACAACCACCTCCTCTTCCTGCTGCGTGTCTGGAGCCTGGTACTCAGGAGAGGGAGGCTTCATAAGCCTTACATCCTCACTGCCCTTCTCTACCCTGAGAAAAAGCATTAAGGGAATGTCAGCAATCTTTTTCTACATTGCACATACGTGAAAGATGGTTAACAGTTTCGTCAGAACGTCTACCCAAGTGTCATTCAAACCTGTAGACACATAACAGCTGCCTCCAGGGCAGGCATCAGAGTGACAGACTGATGGAGTCTGACATGACCACTCCTTATGAAGCCCTGGACAGTCCTGACTTCACATTGTTTCCTGATGTGACAGAAGCGTATTTGTCTTCAACATCTACAGCAATAAAACAGGCCCTTCCTCCCAAAACCAAAACAAGCCTCCAAAATCCAGTAGTTTGAAATAGTTACCAGCGATCCCTTGGCGTGGTGTCTGTAGGGACATAATCAAACTTCACCTTCCACCGAATTGCATGCCTGCCCCTTTCCACAGCTGTGACACGGCCCGTGAACCATTCCTTGTTCACACGCACCTCCACATGCAGTCCCTTATCTGTGAGGGGGAAGCAAAAGTGTTAGCAAACATTCAGCTGCTGGAAACATTGTACAGGAACTCTAGAGATTCATGCATGCCAGCAGGGAGCACACCTGAACCTCTGACAATACCCTCAAACAGTATGGACACCATCAAGACACAATGGACACACAGGTCAGCTCCTGCTGAGAAACATGAAGATGCATGCATGGAAAGGAACTGGCAATTCCAGATGGAAGTTTTCTCCTGTACTCCAAGCTGTTTGACAGGGGCTTCACAGTCTCATGATGGGTTCCAGGACAATTTGCCACATGTCCCTAGTGGGTCACTTTCCAGACAGCTCCCTGGAAGCACACTGAAGATATGCCCTGCTCTGGCAGATGGTGCAGTACTACCCCAGTTATCACCTTTCCTGGGGTCTCCCAGCCCCTCTTCTCTCACAGCAGTGCAGCAGATCTGGATACAGTCCTGAGCATTTTTCAGCTGGCATGGCTGCATGATCCACTCAGGAAGGGTGAACATGCCATCAGC
This sequence comes from Lanius collurio, assembly GCA_020086605.1. Classification (NCBI taxonomy): domain Eukaryota; kingdom Metazoa; phylum Chordata; class Aves; order Passeriformes; family Laniidae; genus Lanius; species Lanius collurio. The sequence goes on along the minus strand of JACBWW010000031.1, from coordinate 656,812 downwards.
TGCACCCTGCAGCTCAGCCCCACCATCGATCACAGCCATCGATCACAGACCTTTCTGCACCACAATTGCCTCTGGTCTAATCAAAGGGTTCCCAGACAAAATGTTTCATGCAAATTAGAGTCATATTAGGGTTTGGGTTTCAAATTTACACTATTTCTTATTTTAAAATATCATTAATGAAATCACACGTTTAACTTCTGCAACATTTCTTTTCTATGTCAGATACTGGTGGCAGCCCAAGGGCTCATTTCTCACCTTTCTGTGCTTTCTTCAGTTCCAACAACTCTTCCTCTCCAGCACTGTCTGTGAGCTGGAAGCAGAGAGAGCTAACATTAGTCGCCTCCCATCAAGATTATAAAAAACTGACAAATACCTTCTGCTGGGGAAACCAGCATACTCTCACCTCCACCACCACCTCATTGGAATCCTCTTCTTTCACTGACAAAAATTTTCTTCGTTTTGTCCTCTCCTTTTTGTGTTCCTCTTCTTCCTCAGACCCATCCTCTGGGATGTTCAAGGCTCTCTTTCGAGTGCTGGAGGCCTGGAGGAAGCAAACAAGCTCTAGCTATTAATTCCAGCCTGCTTCCAACCAAAACCTTGCAGCCAAGTTATAAAAAAAAAAAAACAACATCCAGCATTTGTGCTTTTCCAGAAGGTTATAGAGGTGCTACATCATCCTGAAAAAGCTCACCCCACCACTCCACATGCCTTTTTTTTCTGGAGAAACAATCTAGTCTAACAGGAAGGAGATGAGACAAGTCTTCTCGAGGAGTGTAAATGGCACCCTAACCCGCAAGTAAAGTAAAAGTTCTCTTGTCCTGTGCAGGGTCCACAGTGCACATCCCGTAAGACAGAGTAGACAGGCTTAGCAGGACAGTGGGTGAGGAGCTGAGGGTTTTCATCCCATTGATTCTTACCTGTGAACATCTGCCAGAGGCAGATTTCTTTACTGCTGGTACTTTGGCAGCTTTTGAACTGGGTGTCTCACGTGGGCTTTTGGGGCTCTGCAGGCCAGAGAGGGACTTCATGCTTGTACCTGGTTTAGTAAGAGTTTTTAAAGTGCTGTTAGACTTCCCAGCTGTCACGATGTGATGATGTGTCCTGGAAGTGCTGGCTTCCTCCTTGAAGAGCATGCTGGCTAGCTTGGGAGAACTGCTATTTGGATGATCTGAAGAGGTCTTTTTCAGCTGACTGCAAGACTTAGGAGGAAGTGAAGATCCTGGTGGTCTGCTGGGAGCATTCTTGATTGCATCAGGCAAGGGCGGAGATCGTGGGCGCCGAGTTCGGGTGTGCTGAAACAAAGGAGGGTACAGATAGAGGAAGGGTAGAAGAGTGGGGATTTGCTGTTCAGAAGAGTAGAAGCCTACAGCAGGATCCCATTTACCTCCCCTGAAGGCTGTGTGGTCACTTCCAAAGGCAGTTTCTTTAAGTCAGCCTGAGATCGAATTGGAGTGGTTTTCTACAAAAAAAAAAAAAAAGAAAGGTCACGTTTACAAGCTGCCAGGGGCTGCCTGAACCCACTGCAGCAGTTTTCCAGGCAAAAAACGATTATACGGTGTGTTTTGTGTCCTTCAAGAGACATCTCTTCAGCTATCACTCCCACTTTCCCAACAGAAAATTAAATGTAAGCTGAGATGGTCAATTTCTGTCATTAGAACAGCCCCAGCCCCATGAAGGAGCATGTGTGGTTTCAGACTCAGCAGCAGCACTTTGCACAAGAAGGTCCATCACACCTGCTCTGCTTAGCTGGAGACCTCCAGACTCACCTGCAGTGCTTCCAGCTTTTCCTGCTGCTGGCGGATTTTCTCTGTCAGTTGTTTCTGCTTTTCCTCCTGTGATTTTAAGTCTTTTTTTAGAGTTCCCATTGGTACCTTCTGCTTCTGCTCTGCAGCCTCACATCTAGCATGGAGGGAATGCAAGACAATCTCAGCAAGGACAGCAGAACCTGTATTGTCTCATGCAGGATTATCCCAACATCCCATTCCAAAAATGCAGCAGGAAAGCCACTTGCCTTTCTGCAGTAGCCACAATCGCAAAAACAGTGGTTTTCATCTTGGAAAACAAATATGAATTAAGGATCAAAAGTACAGTTGTTAATAAAAAGGCATTTATGCTGGGAATCACCAATTCAGAGCCCAGGAACTGTGACAGCTGTGATAGCTTCTGTACTGCATCTGTACTCCAGATTTTTTCAGCAATTTTCCTTCCTATGAGCTTAGGTCTTCATATCAGTTCCTCTTTCTACAGGCTTCTTTCCTTCAACAAGGAAAGCACAGTACCAGGAACCCATGACTAAGATGTTGTTACCACAAGCCTTCCAGCCTCAGATGCCTTCTGCCTTGCCACTCAAGGCCATGCAGCTTCCTTGCAATATCCTGCTTTTTGCATCCTGTTCAGCCTATGGCCTACAGCTGTGGTGAGTATCCTACTCTCTCAGATCCTCTCAGGTGCAGAATCCTGGAAGAGTCCTTGAGAAAGAAGGAAAACAGGTAGGAAATACTCTCTCAAATGGAGTGGCATCACCTTCACAGTGCTGGCTGAGCAGCTGGCCCTCAGGAGCACTGCCAGAGGAGGAAGAGGGGACTGAGCCCAGGCTCATCTCCTGTCACCAAATGGAATCATGGAAAGACAGAACCAGGATCAGCCCTGCTGGGGTAAAGTCATGCAAGAATGGTTTGAGCCAGGAAAGCAGCATATGGCCCTTATACAACATAAGAGATCTAGCAGATCTCACACTACATTGGAGCCAAGCTGGTAACCTGAAGGTGTGAGTCTTATTAGTACAGGAAGGACCCTGCTCTCACTGTAGAACATTTAAAGCTCCAAGATGTTGAGGAGAGATGATTTTATCAAGATCTCTGTCTACCAGATACACACTCATCAGCTTTGTGAGCGAGAAGGAGCACAAGCAGCAGTTCCTCCATCAGCCTCTTCCCAAATGAAGCACTGCTGGAGTGTTTTCCACAGAGTGGTTACTTCCTTGGCTAAGTGTTGGAGTGAAAGCTCATCTGGACCCCAGCCCAGAGGAAAGCCAAAGCACAGGGGTTGAATTAAAACCTTTGGATAAGCTGAGATACATGAAGTCACACCAAAGTGAAATAGAAATACAGATTTTTAACTTTCAGTAGAAATATATGCTAAGTGCTTTAAACATTGAAAAGCTGCAGCAAAAAAATCATAAACAGTTTTTACTGCAGCAGTGTTACCTTTTCACAGAATTTCTTTACTTTAGACAAAACATAGAACTATACTGTTCACATTTTTGAGATAGAGTATTCACATAGACAATAAGAGCTGATAGAAACTATATACACAAATCTGTGTAATACCTATGTAATACTTGTGTGAGATTCACAACTATTAGAATTAGACCAGGATAGGTTAAGAAAAGAAAAACTAGAATTGTGTGTTAATTTCATTGGTCAATTAACAAATATAATCCACACTTTCGTAAGTTTAGATAACAGAAGAAGAAGCTGTTACCTACTTGCTGTTGGCCTGCTGCTGCTGTTACTGCTTGGCCTTATCATGTAACCCCTTCAAATTCTACCTTCAGAAAACTGTGAGACTATGAAATAAAGAACTTAACAGGACAGGAGCCTCCTCTGTTCTTTCACCCTCATCCGAAAATGAAGGGTATTCCATCAAAAGCTCTACAGCTAAGGAAGTGTTGTGTCATCACTGCAAAATGACTGCCTGATACCAAACCTGCAGTTCCCAAACACAAAGTTGAGCAAGTGGCACCATACACAGGTTTCCCCACACAGAAATGCATCTTCCAGCTCATGGCAAGGCTGGAAGCATTGCCAAGCTGTGTCTTACAGCACAGTAAAGAGTAAAGAACCACGAGTTCTGCGACTAGAAAAATTAATGTTACTCATTGCATCCAAACCCAGAGATTGCATCATTGGAGGCAGCAAATCAGAACAAAGGAATTATGCTAGCAGTCAGAATGGCCTAAAACCAAGACTCTGGTGGTGCTCATGGAGCTTTGACACCCACAATCATATTCAGCAGGTGCTTCAGCCACCCATTCAAATGACATTTAGGATCCAGCTGGATATCAGATAGAACAGAGGCAAGTGAGCCTGACACTATTTCACAGTGTGAAACAGGGACTGCCTTCTCTGTAATGAAGTGAGTGATGGTGGCACCTGACCCCAACACAGACAGTGGCACTGGAAGGAGTGACTGCTTCCCATGACGGAGACTGAGAAGAGTGTTCAGCTCCCATGATCTGGAACATGCCATGAGCAGCCACTGAAGTGTAGGTGGACAAACAAGAAGGGTGGGGAACTGCTCAGACACTCTGCTGAGGCAGCCAAAACCACCATGTGATCTCTGATGCCAGGAGAGTCTGAACACCAGCTCTGACATTGCTTCATTTCCAATTTGGCTGAATGAAACCCTGCACAGATCCTTATGGGACACAAGCTTGAGGACTCCACCCATGTGCTTCTCAAATCCTGTCATCCTTCAGACACTACAAATACCTGGAATGGTGAGGACACAGATGTGAAGGTGTCCAAACTCTGCACAAAATTTCCCAATTAAATTGTTATTCTGACTTGGTGCCTCCCATTGGTCTGTTCTCAAACTAGTACAACCACCAAGGATCCAAACTTCACCATATCACTGTTTGAGGCTATAGGCAGCTCAGGGGTCCCTATGGTTCCACCCTGCTCAGGCAGGGCCACCCAACACCAGGAGCCCAGAACCATGTCCTGGAATATCTCCAAGGATAGAGACTGCACAATCTCTCTGAGAAACCTGGGCCAGGATTTGGTCACCCTTGCAAGGAAAAAAGTGTTTCTGATGCGCAGAGGAATCCTCCAGCATTCCAGCTTGTGCCCGTGGTGTCTGGTCCTGCCACTGGGCACCATCAGGAAAAGCCAGGTTCTGTCCTCTTTCCCTTTAATGTTTGTATACATTGATGAGAACGCTCTGGGATGGACAGCACACACCAGTGCTGGAGCTGTTCCTCCCCAGGGACAGGACTGCATTCTCCTGGTCAGGAGGTTTCTGCCGGCCCATTTCTCCAGCCTCTCCAGGACTGCCTCGTTTGTCAGCTGCTCCTCCCAGTTTGGTGTCACCTGTCACTTGCTGAGGATGTCCTCTGCAATTTGCACATTGAAAATGCCCACCTAGCATTCAGCTCCCCTACACTTGCCATTGCTGCCTTTTCACAGACTGTGAGCACAACTTAAAGGTACAGAATCCCTCCAACTGTTTTCAAAGAACAAACGACCAGGAAAAAGCTCCACATGTGCAGATAAGACACTCTGCAGAAAAGTCTTAATATTAACTGATTCTTACCTGTCTTGTTCAGGATCAGGGTTCATGGAGCACACCCATCTATCAGGGTAGTTCTTCTCCACTGAGCTCAATTGGAATGGGAGAGTCCGCCACTTCAGACAGACATCTGTCAGAGAGACACTTTGCAAGTCAGAAATGCACAGCCTGAGACACATCAGTTTTTCCCATTCCCATTTAACACCCAAGGACTGCACCGAAGTGTATCCAACAACAGTAAGATTAGTGGCCAAAAAAAAAGTGAGACAGTCACAGAATATATTGAGTCAATTCTTTCCTCATGCTCACAAAATGCTTGAATGAAACCCTCAAAGACATCCCTAACAAGAACACAATGAAGCCTGGCATCAACTAATACCAGAAGACCTCACACTCCTGCTGCAACAATGGCACATATAAAGCGAATTGAATAGCCAGTCCTGACATCACAGCTCAGCCCAGCAGTCAGGCTGTCTCTTACTTATCCACTAAAAAAAAAAAAAATTTAAAAAAAATCTATTAAATTTTTTATGAACCAGGAACACAAATTTGTCTTCCAGAGTACTGCTGGTCTACCAGGAAACCAACAGCTTCGCAAAATCAAATTCTGCCAGGAAAATCCTTAAATCAGTCTCTGGAAGGATATCAACAAGGGAAGACAAGAAGGAGAGTAAAGCCCCTCCTTCTTCAGAGGAACCTTGAAAAGACTGAGACAACCATCAAGGCAGAAGAGTCTAACAAGTAATTCCACAAGAATGATCTTACATTCCTTCCTACAACCTTATCCTCAAGTCCTGGGGAGTAAAGAAGGGAGTTTTGTGTCCCTCTACCAGGTTACAAAGTGATGGTGTTGAGCTTCCCATTACCCTAACAAGGGCTTAGCCAGAGCTGCTTAGAGGTGCACAGAAGAGAACTTGCATTAAATTCCAAGGCAACTGTAAAAGGTTCCCTCTGTGCTGACACACAGTGCAGGTCAGTGCATCAGGGTACAAATTACTGGGACACTTCCCATTGCCTCTGAGGATGTTTCAGATCTTATTTTGTTGCTGGGATGGGTGGCTTTGGTGAGCTGCAGTTCATATGACATTTCTAAGCCTGCTCTCAACACTGCTACTGGCCATACCTGCCCTGCTCTGAAGTTAGTGAACTGTGCAGGAAAGGAGCCTTATGCCAGGATGTCACAGAGTACCACTGAGTGCAGACAAACTCAACCTGCAGAGGAGACAGGCCCTAGAAGGGGATAATGATAGTCCATCCCAAATCTCCTATGCATTTAGCTGTCCCCAGGTGCAGCCAGAAGTGCCCCGCCTTCCCCAGGGAGAAGCAGCTGGATCAGACGCACCGCACTGAATTGTGGTGGGGATCTCCATGGCTCTCCTGCGCTTGTAGCGCAGTTCACTGGACGGAGGCTGGTTCCAGTTTGCTGATAAATAACCAAATTCATCCCAGAACTTGATGATACCTTTCTGGGCTGGAAAACAAACCACAGTTTGCTCAATACAGAGCCATTACCACAAAATCACCATCTGCACTCTTGGCTGCCCTCCAGCCACCCAAGTTTCTCCTTCCAGACCCTGGTAATCATGAAGCTTCATTACCTATTCCAACATCCTTCCAGTACTGAGCCAAATGCTCTCCCATGGCCTTCAGCAAGTGTCGATACTCCTTGGCATCAGCAAAGTCTTGTTTATTATGGGTTGGTTCCAGAACTAAATAGGGCACATCCACCACGCCTACCACTCCTCCACATGCCCTGGAAGAGGGACATCACAGTCACAAACATTAAACTGACAAGCTGGCAACCTGAACCATCATGCAAAATGTAAGATAGGCTCAAATATTTGTATTTGCTGTCAAGACCTATTTTGCCTGTCTGTAGAATGAGGCACTATTACTATAAGCACTCAACAGCACCAAATGCCAAGCACCTCATACTGCTGCAGAGATGACTAAAATTTGTGTAGAGAACTCTTTATCAAGAAACCAGGAAAACATTAGGCAGTATTAAATATAATTTATTTGTCAGAATTCAAACTGAAGGCTGACAAAGTGAGCAAGCCTCAAGTTCATGAAGAATGACTAATGCAGAAAATGCTTATTGCACAGCTTAAATCAGATGTAGAAATGTGCCAGGCTTAAGCAAAAAGATTGCAGAAAAATCTGCAGGACTCACATGCCACCCTCCAGCTGTGGGCCCACTTTCTCATACATCTTGATCAGCCGACTGCAGTTATAAATGAACATGCCGTCCAGCTCGCGCTGCTCAATGTTCACTCCAAAGATAAAATTCAGCTCTTTGGGTTCTTTCAATGCCCTACAGGAAACAAAAAAGAGCCTCAAGAGATGCTGAAAATAAAGGGTATTACTTGCTGGTGTTAGAGGTACGGAAATCCAGCACTTCTGAGTATTAAATTAATCCTGTAATCTGCTACTTCTTAAAAATACAAAACATTTGTTGAAAGGGCATTACAATTGAATATGAACAAAATACAAAAACTTTGCAATACAGATACCAATTTAGGCTGGACAGGTAATTTAATTATTCATGTGAATATTTTTTCTCTTTCAGAATGGATTCTGGTTTTTACTTCAGATGTTTTTATTCAGTGAACTAGTTTTATGAGAGTGCTGTTGCATCTAGACTAGTCCTTTCCCCTGTGATTTTGGTTTGTATTTTCCAGATACAGATTCCTACCTAGATAAGGCATGGGAATTCAGATTTCAATACAAAACTAGTCTTGATATTCAGATTCTAGAAAGTTTTCCTAATTGCAAGTTTCACAAGGCTGCTCCTTAAGCTGGAAAGCTGGAGGATATAACACACAACCCAATCAGAGCTTTTTTTCCCTGGAATGTCAGGATATCAAGTCGCATGATTTTTCCCTTATCTATGCAGCAGATGACTCCAACAAAACATGTTTCTGAGCGCATAGGGATTTCTGAATCTGAATCTTTGGTTACCAGGAACTCTATCTCCATCAAGACCAAAAGCCTCAAGACTTTGATCTCTTTGTGCAACAAATCAAACAAAATCCCTGTGTCTCACAAACAGAAGCCTACTCTTCAACACATTAGATTAACCAGGTTCCACAGCATCCCTGATATCCATGCTGAGGATTTTTCATAAGAAGGATCCGCAACTTCAGGATGAAGGTATCCTCAAATGCAAGGTCTGAACCTGTAACTACTGCAAGGCAGAGCCTACACCATGGTCCTGCCCACCCCTCTCAATTTTGACCTCATTTATGTTCCCCACCTGCCTGCATTAAGTCCTTTGCACTTATGTGCTTTATCTTAATGAGGAATTTGACTTCAGCATGCCTAAATGGTTAGTTGAATATAGTGGAATTCTTAAAAATGTTCTGTTGACTGTCTACTAATATCAGATATTAGGAAGACCTGAGTCATGCACGGATGAGCCCCACACAATGATCACCTGCAAATATGAGATCTGAGTCTGTCTTAACGGTGAAACATTGCAAAATAAATCCCCAAAATAGATTAAATTCATATTAATTTTTTGTTTAATGCCACCCCCATCCCCCCCAGATGCAATGGTACCCTGTGACACTTCTTCATTTAAGAGAGGTGACTATAGTACATTCCTAGGAAAACATCTGGAAGAGCAGCTTTTAGTAATTTTAAATCTAAACCATTGCCAAGAGGGGTTTTGAACACTGCCAGCTGCTGGGCTGGAACGTGACCCTTTGGTCTCAGCTCACCAAAGTAGACAACTGTGATTCAAGAGCACGAGCAAGTGTGGCAAAACATGCATATCAGGGATTAATTTTCTTTTTCTAACTTCCGGAAAAGAATGTAGAGCCTTACACTTCAAGTAATAGCATATATTCACCTACAAAACAAGAAGGGCATCTTCTCATTTTTATCAGAGAGGGCAGCATCCAAACCATGAAAAATGAAGTAATGGGTCAAAAGCCAGGCATTTCATCACTAGGAATTTAGTACCTGTCCTATTGTCTGGATTCAGATCCAACCCGCTATTAGACAGCCTTAAGAAACCAGAAAGCACTTCTTTCATTGATGCACTCAGCATCAGGGAAACAGCAGAAAACTGTCTTAGAGCATTCTCTGTAACTCAAGGATTTTCCAAAAGACAACAGGGATTGATTAGTACAGAAGCTATCCTATTATACACATCTTTCAGGATTTTCTTCTGTTTTCTGGATGAAGTACAATGTTGTGGAAAAGCATGATCCTCTGAACTGCTTCTGATCACCAGTGATGAATGCAGGGACACAGAGAAATGCAGGGACACAGAGAAATCCATGTATCTGGCTAGAGCTTTTTTTTTTTTGCTGATCAGTTTATTAACAGGAAAAAGTATTTTGCCCATGGGCAGGAAGGGTAGAAGGCTATTCACAAAATTTTTCATTGCACACTAATGTCACCAAACCCAAGAATTAAAGGACAAGGAGTAGATGGAAGAGTATGTAGAAGCTGAAGAAAATGAAGAAAACAGCTTCTCTCACGAGCTTCTGCCTCCTTCAGATCCTAGCTCTAGCACTTTTAAATTGAAGCTGTATTTATTTATTTCTTTTTAGCACCTTAAGATGCATTAGATCTATCTCCAGCAACAAGTCTGGGATAGTTCTTACCTAGGCAGCCATGTAAACGAGCATGCACACAGATAGGTAGGAATGGAGACGTGCTGTATCCAAATCCCCAACTTCCTCAGACTCAGTATTTGTTTTAAGAGCGTTTGTTTCTGGTTATCACTTTATTTGAGAAATGCAAAACAAACGTATATGAAGAGTGAAATATTCCTGTGAGTACATCAAAAATTTGGGAATTTCACAGCAATGACTGCACCAAAATTCAGCCTGTTTTTAGAAAACATCCCTAAAATTACTAAAGCTGTTTCACTGTAATTTGTGAACATTTGTTTCATCAGCCTTAACCCTATCCACAGGTGTAAAAGCAAAGAGTGAAAAAAAGTGATGTGAAAATCAGGTAAACATCTACAGCAAACAACCCAACTCAGAGACCCACATGTCTTTCAGCAGGTAAGAGGGAAATAGCAGAGGAAACCAGAATAGTGATCCAGCTGCTCAGTTTAACAGCCCAGGCATAGAAGATGCCCATGGATATTTAAGCTTTGAGCTGAACTGAACACACATGCAAAGTAGGAGAAACCTATGAGCACCTGGAGCAAACAGCCTCGGAACTCCAGAATTTGGAAGCCTCAGCACTCACCGCTGCTTTGCATCCTTAATCCTTTTCTTGATGTCAGCCTCCCGCCGCATGGTGATGGCCGAGTTCTGGACCTGACGCAGTGTCACCTGGAAATAGGCATTGCATAGTCAAGCTGAGAAATTAATAAAATTCACTCCATTTATGAGTTTCTGCTCTTTCAGGAAGAGCTGAGAAATGTTTTAAATGTAAAGAATTCACAGCCAGTAGAAGGCGATAACCAGTGTGACTCCACATGTAGGGCAGCACTTATGCTAAGTTGTTTAAGCAGCTACACAGTTGCTTGGAGGAAAATGTCTACATTAATAAAGGACCAAGGAAACTGAAACCAGTGGCAAGGGAGCACAAGGAAACATCCAGGGCACTTGGATACTGTTGTTTCCATCACATACAAATAAGAAGCCCAGAGATTTTAAATTGGTGTTTCTTGCTGAACCTCCTGGTATCCCTGCCAGCCCTCCTCCCAACCCCTGGCACCAGGGCTCAGCTTTGCCTCTCTCAAAGCCACACTCCCACTGGAAGGAAGCAAAGAGCTCTCCCCAAAAGCCCCTGCCCAAATGCCTCAGGGTCAGCTGTACAGGCTGTGGGGAACAGCCAAAAAGCCCCGAGTTCTAGTTTTGTTTCCTGGGCCTCTTCCACAGAGGCTGTCAGCAAACAGCATCTCTATCCTGGAGGTCACCTTTCCAGGCAGGATATATTGGAGGTGTAGGCAGGGGAATGCCAGCACACTTCTCACCTGGGCTGGACATCACATAAAGATGGTGAAGCACATCCAGTGGTAACAAGGCCATGGAGATGCCTAAATGCTGCTGAAGTTCCCTACTGACTGGAGCCACCACCTGCTTAACCAGCCCATGGCATGCTGCCAGAGGGTGCTGCTCAGTCAGCATCACTCCACCATCAGTGCTCTGAACCATCCCTCGGTGCCCAAAACACAACATGCTGCCAAAAGCACAAGGCTCACCCTGGACTCCCGTGTGAGATCCCCTCCGAGGCGTAGCTCAAGGGCACGGGCTTTGCTCTCTGCCTCACGGGCCTTCTCTTCAGCTGAAACATATGGGGACAAGGATGATGTCAGCCATTTGGTAGAGACAGACATCATCAGGCATTCACTCAAGCAGAGCAATTCCACAGAGCCTTTGCTGCACTGATGTGTACATGGGTACAAAGAGAACACAAAAAGTTACAAAAATCAAACCTTACATGAGAGGGCCCCACTGACATGGCATCTTAAACATGCTCAGAGGTCCCAGTCAACATTGGTACAGTAGCAGGGATAAACTGTGCAAAAGCACATTTGAAGAAAGGATCTGCAAGGAAGTCAGCAAGGAACTGGAAAGAGTAAGGATGCCCATGGCTCTGCCTGGTAACATGATTCAGAGAAAGGCTCTCACAAAACCAGGTCTAAGTTCAGGCTTCTGCTGGAGTGAGGGGAAACCGCTGGGCCTCCAAGGGTTATCCTGTACATCTGCTACTCAGATGAAATGGTCTCTGGGAACAATGTACATTCCTTCCATTGCATGGAAGTAAGTCCATGTCATCTGTAGTTGCTGCAATAATTCAGTTCCTGAGCAATCCATGATCCTGGAGGCAAGCAATCCCAGGTCACACTCAGGAAGGGTTTGGTTCTCCCCTTAGCAATAGCTAAATGAGAGCACATGCATACCCTGAGGACTCACCTATCCTCGCCATGTGCTCTGCTTTCTTCACCTCTTGCTCTGCACGGGTCTTGAAACGGTTTGAAGTGTATCTGTACATCCTGTGATGATCAAAATTTATTAATCAGCAAACTCAGCAGTAAGGTCAAACCAAGATTTCATCACTCCATGAGAGAACAAGGTACCCATGTGCTACTCTACTCCTCCCAACAGATTCAATAAATGGAGGAGGTTTACGTATCATGAACTGGACATTTTTGGATGAAGCTAGGCAAAATCTTTTTAAGTCAGAGATGTTTTAGTAGTAGCTGCAACCACAATATCCTCTCTTCTTCTGCATTAACCAGTGGAGATGAAATACATCCATATACTTGGAGCAAATCTCAAGATTTAGAGAAATAATTTCTTCAGAAGTGGAAAAGAGGAGTGAATATATAAGGAAAGCTTCTCAAAACCCTCCCATCACAGCTAAATAACCTTTCCTGTGAACAGCTGTCTACAGGTGCAGTCTGATAGGTCCATCTCACACAGGGCTAGCTCAAAGCAGAGCAACAATTTGACCAGAACTTCAAGTTTCAGGACACTTCTGTGTGCTCCATATCTGACTCACAACCTTGCAAATAGTGCTGCAGCTTGTTTCACGTTCCCTCTATCCTAGCATGCCAAATACAGATCCAAATTCACTGACTGCTGCAGAGTGAGAGATGGGTGTGTCTGAGGTAGAAGCTCATGAGTGTGTACCACCTCCAAGCACGTCATGAGGAAAGATGAGGCCTAGAACAAGCAGAGCTGGCAGGAACTCAGATCACCTTAAGATATAAGGGTTTGGATGTATCAAGAGGAAAATCCCATCCCAAATGGATGGGATAAACTTTTCCAGCGTTTAGCTAAAGCCACGAGAAATGCTGTTTTTACAGAGAGGCAAAAAGACATGGGGATGTAACACATGACTGACCAACTGATTAGAATCACACTTAGATCCTAATGAGAGACAAAATTCCCCCAAGATGGCAGATAAACCATCAGGATTCATGAGAAACAACCCTGTACTGATGAAAAGTTTTGTTAGGTTTGTTTCTGGGGGTGAGCACACATGCATGCTGGTACTGACATCAGAAATAGTCTCACCAATAGGAATCCCTTTCTCCCAAATCTAGAAAATTCATACCACAAGCACAGTTCCCTGAAATACATTTTGCTTATTTTCTGCTATTTCTAAAGATTTCCTCCCTGGGGAGAAATCAGGCAGGTGCTAACACTTCCAGAAACCACAGTTTGTGATTTCACCATGTCAGGAGCTAAAGAGTCAGGATTTTGGTGGTGCCATCTCTAACCTATGTAAGGTTGATAAAAGCTATCTGGGGCCAGGAGACAGCACACTCTGAAAGCAAGGCTGCTTTCAGCATGTTGGCAGAACCACATTACTTCACTCACATCTGCCTGACTTCTGAGGGGAAAAAAAAGAGAAACAGAGTGAAGCTGAATTATCCCCCCATGCCCAGCTCAGGGGGCAGGGTAGCACTTGGGGGAACTGTAGGGACAGCACTCCTTTGCTGTAGCAACTGTGGGGCATCCCAGATGATGGCAATGTGAGCCATCACCAGCTTCAAAACACTCATTCCAACTGCCTTGGAGTGTCCTCGTGGAGGCACATGCCTTGCATGTGGCCTGGCTATTTCTACCTGCACAGCCCATATGGCTAAACAAGCTCCAACAGGTACAGGGGAAGGGAAGGGCTGGAAGCAATCCTTCAGGAGACACAGGCCATTACCAGGTAAGCTGGGAATGTGGTAACACAACTGCAAATGTTGGTAAAGGATATGTACAAAACCAGCCCGCCCCTGCCACCAGGATGATATCAGCCTCAGAAAGGTGAGGAGAATCCTCTCCCATAGAAACATGGGTGGATGACAAACAGCAAGCAAGTGTTCTGCTCAGGAGACACACTGTTATTCCTGAAAAACAGTGCAAGGGCCGTAAAACCTGTTTTTCAGTAAAGGCACTTACATACCCTAAATCCACAGTGGATTTCCATTCATTGTTCATTAACGTCAACACTGGAACCTGCAGACAAGCCACTGTACAGGCTTTTCCTTCAGAGATGAAGGCAACCTGACTGACAGCAAGAGGAAGCCTCCTCTAAAAGAAAAGAGCCCTTCAGATGTCCTACACAAGCACACCAGCTACTCAGGCTGTAAGGCAGCAGCACCACCTCCACTGTCTGCTCCCCACCCCTTTGCTTGACCAGGAAGGTTCAACACTTACCTGGCCAGGGGTACTGGGCTAGCTGATCAAACCTAGATCAGCTACATATAAAAGCAACTGTTTCAAAATTTTCGGTCTAGTTTCTTTTTGGAAATAATCCCAACACCTACCATATGTATGTCCTTCTTCTGCTCAAAAAACCCAACACAGTTACCCAACAGTTTTGTATGAATGCAGCATTCCATACAACCAGGATCTTAATTTCTTTGTTTGCTCTAAAAGGGAGCCAAATTGCACCAATGACTCATGCAATTTTCAATGGCATTAGATTGCCTACTATGTATCTATTTTCCCATGATGTCAATACCACATGCCATTCTCTTACTGCTTCTGTGGCTTTAGGGCTAGGGTTAGGAATGGAATTTTGCAGGATACACCTGGAGAGCAAAACACTTCACCTTTTCTCTAACTCCAAATGGTCCCACATCTGCAGGTCTTGGATCCAACACTTACCTTGGCTTGTAGAGGCAGCATGAGAGTCGTTTGGTTTGTACTTTGTGTTCGTTGATGAAGATCCTCATCCTGGGATCAATATAAAGCACAGCAGCATAGGCACGGAAGGAGCGGCGCTCAGGCTTGCTGCAAGAGAGCCATCTACTTCAGAAGATACCCAAGAGATACCCTCAGCAAAACAGACAGGTGAAAGAAAAGGTCTTTCAATTTTAATTACCATGAAGCTACATTAAGCAAGGCTTTTCTTTAAATTTTTTTCTGCTTATGTCTTCTCCAGACTCTCTGTCAAGCTTACATCATAACTACTGCTGCAGGACACTGATAGGTGTGTTACTGCAGCCTGAAGAGGGCGTTTGAATACATCTGGATAATAATGGTCAAAGCTATAAACTGGACTATTTAACACTAAAAGTGTGCCCACCTACCAGAGCTTTTTTACCCTTCAGTTATTCAGCAGTATGCTGCCACAGAACCTGCACTACTCACACACAGACATGGTACCACAACATCAGAAAGAAGCAGCTGTGATCAGTGGCAATCACGCCTGCCTTACAGGCATTAAAGATGATGAGATCCCTGGGAGCTTACTCAGTATCATCACTCGAATACATAGACAGAGCTGCTTTACAGGGTCTGAAATTTCCTGTGGAAAATTCAAGCACTGCAGGGAAGAAGCAATGTAATCTCATCAGAAAAGTAAAGCTTGCTAAGTGCACCCGTGGAGCTCTGGGATTTAATCAAGCATTTGGCTCATTTCAACTCAGTTTTTCCTTTTCAGGGTACAGGTAATCAACTCAGCAAACACTCAGCTCTCTCTAAACAGGGCTCTCTGCTCCTCCAGCTGCCCTCCAAGCACATCCTTCTTGCCCCTCTGCAGGGAGGAGTGCCCCCTGCTCCCTGACAGATACACCCCATCTGCCTCCCATACCGTCCGCCCACAGAGCTGACCTGCTCAGTGCCTCATGTTTTGCCACAAAATCACAAAACAACAGTTTGGGACCAGCACTGACTCACAACCAGCTCCCATGCTGATGAAAACATGTTTGATAGGTGTAGAAAATGAAATAGATATCTCAGGGCTCCATTTTTTTTGGTGCCTAAGGGACACTAAGTCTGCTGCTTTGGCTGAGACCAGCCAGAGCAGGCATTCACCCCAAATACAGCCACGGCACCCATGGGCTGACACACACATGAACCCCAAACTGCTAAAGAACAAACTACAGATCATCTAAATTCTCTAATTCACTATAGAAAGAGAAACTTAAAAAGCCCCCCATGCACACAGTATGCAGCCAAACCCTACACCAAATTTGATCAGAGCCTGTTACACCAGTCACGCTTACGTTCCCTCTCGGGGTGTTTCTGCCATCTGAATATCTTGAGGGTCAGAAGTCACATCCAGCTCTGGCTCTCCATTATCCATTAGTTTGAGGTTAAAGATGATCACCAGGGTGCCTGAACAAGTAACAAGTCGACCAGGTGAATCCCAGCCAAACCCCAAATACCTCAACCATGACCTGCACCATCCACACGTACCTTTCTCACCACGTATCTTATTGAACTGGTCCATCACTTCCCGTTCTGATTTAAAAGGGGAATACTTGTAAATGAGCTCCGTCTCAATAGCAAATTTCTCCATGTTGTCCGTCACGGGTTCACAGCTCCGGGCGTTCCAGGTGGGCAGGGGAACGATGACCTGCAAATCCCATTGTATTGAGAGTGACTCTGGCTCTCCCATTCCAGTCAGCCCCTCCTGCAGGTCACAGTCCAGTGACTTACCCCTCCTGACAGCCCCTTAAGTCACCATGAGAGCCCATTCCAGCTTTTCAGTAGTTTGCATGTGTGTCAAATGCTCAAAGACCCCCTTTTCCAGCCTCTGAGTTGCCTTCTTTCCATACGTGTCTCAGACTGAACCATTCCCAAGTCACATGCACGGTACTGGCTACTCACATACTCAATGGCTTTTATCCCCCTCCCATGTAGCAACTTTCATAATACAAAAAAACCCACTCTGGCTTAACTTCTCTCTTGAACTGAGATATCCTTCATTCATATTTATCCTGATTTCAGTCTTTATTGTTTTTATAGGATGCTAGCAAGGTGGTTTCTGTCATTTAGAGCAAAAATACAGATAGAAATATAAACTGTAGCTGCACATCAAAGACACAAATCCCATTCCAGAACTGTGGTCAAGCCAAAAAAGTAGCCAGAGCTGCTGTGGGAATTAGAATTACTTTACTGTTCCCAACCTGCTTCAGTCATGGGCTGGCTGCCAGCATGCACTGCCCCTCCCCAGCTTCTCTGCACAGGTCCCTTCAATCCCTCCCTCATGATGGAAGATGCTTTCTGAGATACCATCTCAGTGCAAATGTAAAACTTCTCATTATCAGCCTTGCCTGGAACAACAATGCCTGAATTATGTATTAAAATATACAAGTTTTTCATAGGTAGAACTACACTGACTTTCTATTAAAAATCAAAAATATCTGAAAGAAGACACACCTGCAGTTAATTACCTGTGGGTAGCAACTTCAAACACCTTAATTCTCTACACAAAATCAAATCAGAGCAGTAAAATTAAATACATCTCAAACTCAAATTTTGTGGGAAAAAGAAATTGCAAGATGTCTGGGCATGTCCTGAACTGAGCATAAGCACACCTTTAAGTGACTAAAATAAGCCCTTCAAACTTGGTCTACTCTGTAGAGACTTCTCAATTAGAAATTAAAACCAAAAGGAAAAAAAATTTGTTGACTTTGCAGAAGCCTTACAAGTGCATTGCCAAAAGAAAACCAAACACTGGTCCCACCAGAGTAGCAACCAGCCCTAACACAGACTTCTTTGAGAGCTGGGCAAGTTCATATGAGGCAGCATTCACTATATTAGTTCATTACAACAAGGACATGCAAACCTCATCGATGCCTTCTTCCTCATGGAACGTCCGTGACAAGAGGAGGCAAGTCATGGTGTTATCTTTCTTTGTGAACAGGATAAAATCCTTCCCAATCCGCATGGAACCCCTGTAGACAGAGGTCAGACTGTGTGTTACACCTGATGTATCACACTGTTCAGAATGCAGACCACATAACTGAGCTTTCTTCCCATTATGCTCAGTTATGAGATGGCAAAACCAGGTTAGGCAGAAGGGTTGAAACAGCAACTACCATTTCTCTCTAAATATCTCATTCCTTTTAAAAGGCATATCAATCTGGGCATTTTCATAATGTTTCAAAACATTTAACACCAGTCACAATTAAAAGGTGCAGAAATACAGCACGGCATTCCAGACTCATACTATGTAGAAAGCTTAAACAAAAATTAAAAAAAAATATATCAAAAGACAACTGAGGTGAGATGTGACAATAACCTTCAAATCCCTGAGCAGAAATGTCAGTGAGAAAACAAGGGCACTCTTCATTTCACTGTACCTGGAATCAACTGCAGCAGTCTGGAGAAAGAAAATTCACTTCCTAACCTAACTAAAGCCTCACTGACACTTCATTTAAGGCAGCTTAGCATCTTGTGTTCACAAAAAGGGACAGTCGCCTCTTCCTCCCCACTCTCCTATTCCAAATAGTGTCTTTTCATCTTCTCTATCTTCTCTACCAAGTTATCCTGTTACCAACTCATCCAAAACACCTTAACAGATAACAATTAACATTGCATTGAAATAAGTATTAGTGTTATGTCAGCACATTTCTCTTCAGACTGGCTTAAGCCCATACCACAGTGATACCACAGCCTTCCTTTTGCATGCTGGGGCTTCAGGCAGCATTTCTCAGCTGGAATACAGCACACCTCTTGCTCAAGGTTAAGAAAGGACAGAGATCTGTCCTGGAAGCACACAGTCAGGATTTGGGATCTGTCCTGCACTGCAGCTGAACCAACAGTGGCTCAAGATCCCTTAATCCTGGATTTTTTCCCCCCAGGTTATAGAGTCTCACTGACTTCCAGTAAGATGCATATAATCAACTCACATGGGTGAGCACAAAGCAGAACAGTCAAAGTAAGCCACAAAGCCCTGTAACTTTTCCAAAGACACAGCACATTTCTTCCTCTTTCCTAGCAAATCCACTCCAACCACTAAGATTCCCTTCCTTGCACTCCTCTGCACTTAATCCCACTCCTCTCATTGCTTCCATCATTCCACTTCTCCCTGCATTTGTTTGGTTTAAGAACAAAAAGAAAAGGTTTAAGTCCATCTGCCTCATACCAGACAACTTACCCGTTGAAAGGCTGCAGCACATTTTGCTCTAATTTCACTACCTGACTGTCACAGGGAGATTATCATTTTGTTCCCAGCTCTTCCATTATTTTCCCCCAGCTCTGATCTGCACCCTCTGCCTTAGGCAAACATAGTGCCAAACCACTGTCATCAGCTGTACAGAGCCTTCCTTGCTCCTGGAAAACCACAGCAGATGTTGACAGAGCTCCTGTCTACCAAACCAGGGGATCTTAAGAGTTCCTCTGCTTTTTTTTTTTTTTCTGGAAAAACAGCAAAAAGTATATCGAACACCTGGACTTTGACCTCCCCAACCTCAGGAGGCTGGCTCTGGTTGTACCTACGATTTCAAGCCGTTCCCATACTGCCCGATTTGAGTGGACTCAGGTGATCGCTTGGCTGATTTACCAAACTGGATAACACTGGCAGCCTCATCTGCAACAAGAGATAGGGAACAAAAAAGGCTTATTTCAGTGTACAGACACACACGCACACATCTTTTAGATTAAGAAGGAAGATAACTCCTTCACCACTGGAAATAGGCCAGAAAAGAGGCCAGAAGCCCAAGCTGAAGTTCTATCCTGAAGCTGTACCAGAGAGCCCTGTGAGATACATGCTGCCTGAGGGCACTGATGTTACCAGAAGCTTTGTACAGGTGCCACGATGCTGACAAAAAGAGTTTTAAGTTTCAGTCTAGTTCATTGTCCCATTTGAACTTCATGGAGATGTTTCTTTTTACAAATAAAAAAAAAAATCCACAAAAATAGTATACAGTGTCCACCACAGTTGTTCTCACAAATTACCTGGGATGCAGTGGCTCTGTTGCATCCCATGTCCCACTGACACCACACACTTCAGATCACTGGCCTAGAGCAGAGGTCAGGACTATAAAAAAAGTCAGGAATCCAGAATAAACACTACTGTTTCTTCACAGTGCTGAACTGAACGCTCTGGTTAATTGAAGCACTAGTAAGACACAAGCTAACTTTGGCAGCAGATTGCTGGAGCCCTGGCAGCAGGACAGCTGGGGGGAAAGCAAACATGAGCAGGTCCTACAGCAATTAGCAGAGGATTTCATTAGCACAGGATAAAAAGGTAAAGACACAATAACTTTACAGCTGAGAGGGTCTGTTATTTTTAGTTCCAGCCTTTCTATTGTTCAAGGGACAAAGCCTTTTAACATCATCCCTAGGACAGAATGATTCCTTTCCCTTCCCCCAAGAGATAGTAATTATTTCACCAGAGAGTTTACTGGAAGAAATACAGGTTAATTGCAGACACAAGGAATGCAAAGTACCTTACCATGAGGGCTAAAAACAAATGCATACACAAGCTATAATGGAGCACAAGACATCACTTACCCCACCAGACAGCTACGGGGAGGCTGAGCCCAGGGACAAGCTAGATTTTAGCATGCAAAAGACTCATACAGGCCTACCAGCATTGACTAGTTCTACAGTAAAATATTCAGTACTAACACCATTGGTCTGACATGACGTCACTGAGCTGGTGTCAGAATGCCATTTTCAGTTGAAATGATATTCAGATTTAAAGACACAAATACAGGAGAACAACTGTGCAAACACCTCACTGCCTCAACTGCAGCTACTCTCAACGGAGCTCCACAGCTATTCCAAAAACAGCTTTGAACTGGATAAGGGTACCTCGGCCTTCCCTTCAGCTTATTGTAGTATTTTCTAGTTAAAGAGAGAAAAAAACAGAATATCTTGTATTAGATATCTGGGTGTGGATGTTGATGATGATACTATTATTACTCTAACTACTATTAGTGTTATTTTTAAAGCCTAGTTGTTGCAACGGGGAAATCTTGGAACAAGTATAAGGCAGCCATGTTCGTTGAAAGGAAATACGAGGCAATATTTTATAGATGCTCAGAGATGTTTATTATCCCCCAGCCATATGGCTGGAGTTTCCAGGCAGACTCTCAGTCATGGGACTCCCAGCTCTTCCTGGGCCCAGGGAACACACAATAACTAATGGGATTCAGGATCCTGGCACATGTGACCAGGGAGCAGGGGCAAACCCCATACATCCAGGGCTCCCCCCAACAGGACCTCAGGGCGAGGTATCCCAACACCTGGTGAGGAAAGCAGATAGGGGATATTCTAAAAAGAGAAGGACTATTGGGACCTTTTTGCTCTACAAACATTTTTCAGTAACTATTTTTAAGAAACCTTTAGGAAGTCTAAAATGAGTAAAGAGTAATTATCCAAAGCATTTCCCCTCTCAGGAAAGGTGACCAGATGGTTTATCACTTAATGCTGGATGTCTGAAACCACCCTGTTGTGACTCTTCTTTCAGGGCAGAGGGGTGAAGGTCATGCTGAGCAGAGGGGACTGTGAGGGAGCATCCAGGGTGTCTTTAGGAGAGATTTAATAATTATATCCTCCCAAGAATCAAGATACAAATTAATTTTTTTCCAGCTATTTTAAGGCCCTGGAGGGTCTTTCACTTAAGGCTATTTTAGTCACACTATTTTTGTTTTGTTGTGTCTCAGAGCTACTGGATTAAAAAAAGCCAAACTCCCTGGCAACAAAAATGGAGGAGGGAGAACTATGCAAAACAAACAAGAGAAAAAACAAGCTGAAGAAATTCACTGAAGCTGGCCAAGATAGCAGGTTTATCTTCAAAGCCCAAGAAATCAAGGGCACAAAGAAAAAGATTTTTCATAAGAAACATTGGACACCTGGGATGAAGGAACTGGTAGATGGAGCTGTTCGGTTTCTGAGTGTTGCTGAAGTCAGACCTGGCTTTGCTTGTTGAGCAGAGTCCTCTTGTCTCTCCAAGGTCTTCAGGTGAGAATGCAATAAAGAAGGTCCCAATCTGAGCAGAGAAAATTATACTTCCTCCCTTCTCCACAAATTCATCTGCTCTATTCACATTAGGTGGAGTATTTGCAGTGGACTCAACAGTATCCTCAAAAGATATCCCAGAGCTAAAGAATTTAATTCACTACCTGGGGGAAATAAGCCTAAAGCCAAGTTGAACTTTCCCTGGGATACTGGAACAAGGGAGAAGCTGTGAGGTCCTTCATTACTGTAACAAACACAGGACACCAACCCCCAATGATGCAATGACTGGAAACAGCCAGTGATTGTCAAATCACTTTGATATATGTTCCTGCAATTCATTTCAAACATCTGTTAACATCAGAGGAAATATCAATGTTTAGGATTAAGATTTAACCCTAAACAAGGTTAAAGAGATATCTTCTCCTGAGAATTGTGTAGACCACTCCCCTGAAAGTGGCCCCCAAGAGTCAGTGTCTACACACACAAGTGTGTACACACTCTAAAGTAGGAGTTGGAAGTTCCAGTTAAACAGTGTTCCTCACTATGGTGAGCCATGGACAAACAGTACTTTTAAAATACAAGATCTAATAAAGCAACCCAGACACTACTGCTTAATTAACTTCCATACAGTTGAAAGAAGCAAGAACTGATGTATTTGTTTCAATCTCTTAAAAAGCAATGGAACAAGTTGTCTTAAAAAGTATTAGAAGCCAGATGAGGCAGGTGAATGGGCTAAGTCTGCAGAGATTTACCAAGGCAAGTCACATCTGACTGATTCAGTCACCTTCTACAAGGCAGCTCTTTCTGTCCATATGGAGAGAGCAGTGGGTATTGTTTGGCTGGACTTCAGCTAAGTGTTGGACACAGTTTACCACAGCCTGCTCCTGGACAAACTGGGGAGACACACAGCAGGCAGGTAGTACACAAAACAAGTAGGGAACTGGCTCATAGGCCATGCTCAGAAGAGATCAATGGTTTTTACTCCAGCTGGCAGCCTGTAACAAGCAGAGACCCCGGGGATTAATGCTGTGCCTCACATTACTCAACATCTCCATCCAGGATCTGGATGCTGGGGTGGTTTTGCACCTCACCAGCTTTGTCAATGGGGGTAAACTGGGCACATGAGGAGTGCTTTCTTACACACCTGGACAGGCTGGAATAGTGGGCAAGCAAGATGTGTCTGAAGTTCAAGGGAAGCATAAAGTCCTGAACCTGGGATTAAATAATGCAAGCGCTCAGCACAGACTGGAATCTGCAGGTTGGGAGGAACAGCCTTGCTGGAAGGGTCCTGGTGAACAACAAGCTGAGTATGATCCAGCAGTATCCCACAGAAGCAACTGAGGCAAACAGGATCCTGGACTGTATTCACAGGGACATTGCCAAAGAGATGGAGATGTGATTATCCCACTCAACTCTGTGTCTGGCAGGCCCCACCTGCAGTACTGTGTCCAGTTCTATCTCAATTCAGGACAGATGCAGACAGACTGGACAGGGTACAAAGGAGATGATCAGAGGGTTGCAGAATCTTCCCTATGGGAACAACTAGGTCTCCTTGCTCAAGAAGAGAGGGCCCAGTGGGAATTTCATCATAGTACTACAGTACTTGAAGGGTGGCTACTAAGAGGATGGAGACTCTCCCTTCCCTAGGAGCCACATGAAAAAGAGGCAATACATACAAGTTGCACCAGGAGAGGTTTCTTCTTAAAATAAGTCAGAAATTTTTTTCATTTAATTGTCACTGGAACAACCGCCCCAGGTATGTGGTGGAGTCCTCATCACTGGAGACAGGATGCTAAATAATTTCTTCCCTTTCCCATGAAAGGCTGGAACAAATGATCTTTTAGGTAGTTTCCAACCTGAGCACTTCTATGAAGAAAATGCCAGGTAGAGACTCATTTTCTTCAACTGCTTAAGAATAAAACTACAGGTCACTTCCTAAACTAGTTGTTATATTTTTTCAACCTACACGTTGATTCATTGAATCATTCAGCCTGTATTTTGATTCATTAAATTCACACAGCACTTTGAGACCCATGCATTAGATAAAATTCCAAGCGTCAGTATTCCCAGTAGTGATTTCACTGATAGTATGAGAAATCTGATGTGCTGCATGAGATCCATTGTTTGGTTTTCTAATGGACTCCTATCTAGTTCCTTATGAAAAAGCCAAACGTTTGGGCCAGTACTATTATTTTCTGTGTTGGGGGCAGAGGGTATTTATTGGATAATAACATATTTTCTAATATTGGAAATTAGGAAAAGGTTCTTCACCAAAAGGGTGGTCAGGCACTGGAACAGGCTCTCCAGGGCAGTGGTTATGGTCCCAAAATGCTCTCCTGACAGAACTCCAGGCGCATTTGGATAATGCTCCCAGGCACAGGGTGAGATTTTGGGGTGTCCTGCACCAGGCGAGGAGCCAGACTCCATGATCCTTGCAGATCCCTTCCAACTCAGAAGATTCTATATTTCTGATACCTCTCTGCAGTACATGATGGTTCTTTTGAAAAGAGCTGTCCTGTGACATCACTGAATCCTCACACCTTTTGATAACTCATGATTCTACAGTGTGAGATGTTTGCAGCTTGAGTACAAATGTATTTTGGTCTTCAGACTACACAACCCAGAGTGATCATTACGAGAGTCAATGCAGTGAGTACTGAATGCAACTGTAGCAGGAATCACTTGACAAGCATACCTAATTTTTAGAAATGAGGCGTTGTCATTTTGCTTGCTAATCAGGAGCCATCAGACAGAGCACTCAAATCTGACCGACTGCCTCACTATACCCTTCTGTTTCCAGAGTCTGCCAGAAAAATCTAGAATAGTCCCAGACAGAACAAGACCCATGAGAACAGCAACAAGACAGAGTAACATAGAGAGTGTGCTCTTGGAACAGTTAACTTGACCCCTTCAGCTCTTCCATCCAGTCAGAAGTGCCCAGATACACCTGGGTTTATTCTCTCATTGTTCCCAGATGGTGCCTCATCCAGCCTTCCAGGCCGTCCTTTCAAATGACTTGGGAAGATCTCATGCTAGCATGGGCTCCAACAGCACTACAGCAAGTCATTCTTTTTAACATGTCAGCTTTATGTACAATAAAAACAATTCTTAATTAAAGTTATCATGCACAAAAATAAAACACTCCCAAGATCCATGATTTCTGTTAAGGCAAGGTCTGTATAAAGGGAGAAAAGTCCAATAAAAGGTTTTCTGCTGACATCTCCTAAAGTCAGATAGAAGATCTTCAGGATGTCTTTAAAAAGATCCCTAAAACCAGGGATGGAACCAGAGAGCCCCACACAGGGTGTTTGAATGAAAGGCTCTCCTTAGCTGCTTCTGTCCATGCTGACAGGCAAATGGTGCAGCACATGGAGCTACCATCTGGCTGTCCTTGGTCAAGCATCAAGACAGTCAAAGGACAAAAATTACATGCTACATACAACACATAGCACTGTGAAATACCCCTGCAATGCACAGTATCTACCCATCTTCTTTACTGAGCATCTCAGGCTACCAGGATAAAATTCTTCAACATTTAGCTGAAAGAGTAGTCAAAAGAAGCCACTTAATAGCTGTCCTGGGTTACCCAAATGTTGTTGTATTCTGTATCCATCTGTGCCCAAAATTGTTAGCCTCTTTAAGACCTGGTGGTATGGCCAGAACCAGAACCACAGGGCTGGGGGTGGTGACAGGCAAGTGTCAAGCTCTTTAAAGTTGAGGTACTCAGGCAGAGCCTTCTCTCTCCCCTCATAGCTTTCGCTCAAGGAAGAGGCTCTGCAGTGGGTTTTTTTCCCTATGTTCCTCTCTGAGCTCCAGAGGGAGTTGTTTCAGGTAGGTTTTCTGTGCTTGCAACAGTAGCAACTTGAGAAGATGCGTTTCTCAATCGAACACAGTTTCAGAGGTAATTTTGCAACACCGGTCTGCAGCTGTGGTGTGGTTCTGAGAGGAGTGAAGAGGCCCGACTCCCTGCAGATGCTGCAGCTGCCAGCAGCACCGGGCTGATGTGAGAAAGCACAGAGTCTGAGACGCCTTAGCTGGCTGCCTTGCCGTCCTCTGCCAAGAGGGAGGTGAAGTCCTTCCATAGGTTCTAGTCCTTAACCAAGTACCAGCTGCCAGAGCGTGTCATACACCAATGCAGCTGCTGCCACCAGAGATAAGAGGGAGGGTTGCCATCATTTTTCCTTTATCTCCCCACATGCGGTTGCCCGTGGCAAGCATCATCTTGGGGAAACGGTCACTCTGCCATATTAAGTTTCTCTTTTTTCCCAGGGAGTCCATGAGATTTAGCAATTTTGTATCTAGTGATTATTTACTGTTATTTTGTGCCTGTTACTGTTTTGCTTGTTAGTAAGCTGTTATTTTTTCACTTATATTGACTCATATTCATTTCCTGTGGAAAAGGATCAGTTAAAATTAAGGGGACATAACTCATTTCAGTGCATCCCCCTTAAATCATCTTAAACCAAGACAATAGCCAATACTTAAATCCCATTTTGTCACAGAAACAGCAATACAGAGGCAATAACAGGATAAAAGCTGCCATGAAATTCTGCAGCATTAGGACATCTGGCACCTTCCAGAGAAACACACAGTCTCCAACACAGGCAGACAAGGTTGTATTTCCTCTCCCTGATCCTAAGGATTGTGAGAAGGCCACACTTCAGTCTCAGAGCTTTTTTTCACGGATGGCGCTTTATTGCTTCCTTCAGTTCCACTGGTGGCAGAAAAGTACTCTTGGGAGACCTGTTTAGCATCCTTAATTGTATTCCAAAGAATATACAGAAGGTACGTGGAGTTCAAACCAAATTCCTTTATGGAGGTCACAAATCTGTGTATCAAAGCACAAATAAATGGAATGAAATGCTTCATATCTGTACTGGTTTGGGCTGGGATGGAGTTCAGTCTCTCCATGCTAACCTGCATGGGGCTGTGTTTTCGAAAAGAGTGTTGCTAATACAGAGATGTTTTCGTTAGTGCTGAGCACAGCTTACACAGCATCAAGGCCTTTTATGCTCTTCAAACTGCACCATCAGCAAGTGGGCTGGGTTGCACAAGGAGATGGGAGGAGACAAGTCTGGGATGGCTGATCCCAACTGACTCAAGATATAATCAGACCAAGGAAAGAAGCTATGCTACATTCTTTGCAACAGGGATGGTAACAGTCACATCACCTGGTTCACTGAGGGCAAAACATCCAATTTTCTCTCCACTTCCAGACAATACTATAAAATCCCAGAATGGTTTGGATTAGAAGGGATCTTAAAGACCATCTTGTTCCACCCCTTGCCATGGGCAGGGACACCTTCCATTAGACCAGGTTGCTCCAAGCATCATGAAACTTGGTGTAGTGCTCACCAGATAAAGCTGGGGAATTAGGAGCAAGAAGGGCACATGTGGCCTTATGGCACTTGCCTTCCCAAGTCACTGTTTCCCATGATGGAGCCCTGCTCTCCTGGGGATGGCTGAACACTTGCCTGCACATGGGAAATGGGAAATGAATTCCTTGGTTTGCTGCGCTTGTGTGCACAGCTTTTGCTTTCCCTTATAAACTGTCTTTATCTCATCCCATGAAGTTTCCTTACTTTTTACCCTTTTGATTCTCTCCACCATCCCAGTGGTGGAGGAGTAAACAGCTGTGTGGGGCTGAGTTGCCAGCTCAAATTAAAATATGACAATATGACAAGAGGAACTTAAAGTACCTGAGGAATCAGTGCAAAAATGTTAGTTGTTGCTTATTTAACCATTTCCTTTGTCTTCTTCAAATTCACCTCCCAATTTTACCCAATTTTTCTGCCCTCTAGAGAGCTCCTCACAGGATGATTAATCAGTCCTCAAGACTCAAAGAAGGTGGGTTGACAGTGTTGCTCATCGATGCTAAAGAGAACAGAAAAGCTTTTAGCTTTCTCCTGCTATTTACAACACTGATTTACATCAACACTTACAAGGTAGAAATACATTTGTTATATACTTCTCATATTATTAAGACTTTATATTGTCCAGTATTGATCTCAGCCACAATGTCCACGATGAAACAATGGCAAACTGTTTTCAAAGCAGAGCCTTTAATTTCTGCCATAGCACACCTTCTGGTTAGAGCTGAGAGACAATGACTACCTGGGAGCCAGATGGGGAAAAGGCTTATGACATCAAACCTTGTGCTTATTCCCCTTCTTGCTCCACTATTCTCCCTTCAGCCCCACAGACAACTTCAGTGTACTGGGAAACTTAGACCAGGCTGACTCAATTCTATAATGCAGCAAAACAATTTTCTTTTGACCAGATTAGTTTCCTGCAATGGAAGAGGCAAATGATACGTATGTTTGATATGTAATATGGTGTGCAAGAGTCAGTGGAGAGGCAGGAACATGTATACAGGTATGGAACAGCCCCTTTTCAAGGGAACTAAGTTGTTAATTCAACATAAACTGTAACATGAAACCTCAGCTTGCAAATGCAAGTATAAATTTCTGCCACTTACTTGAATCCATTCCTGCTCCATCATCCAAAAAACATAGCATGAATCCACCTCGTAGGTCCTCCCGTCGCTCTGCAAAAGAAGAGTTATTCACTGCTCTCATAACCAAAAGTTAAAAATTCCATAAAACCAGATCAGTGTTAACCACAAAAGTAACACAACAAACAGGATTTTTACATCTGCAATATGGCTAAACTGTAAGAAAGAGCACCAGATTTTTGTTACAGAATGACTAAGAACTTCTTCACTTCATACTGTATGTAAGCATGTGCTACAAAACTGTATTACAATACAGTGGAGTTTTTAAGCATCCAGTACAAACAGCAACTCACTTCACCTGACTGCAGGTGAAGGCTGACTTAATTGCTTCCCCAAGGTACTTGTAAAGGTACTCCGTTTTGAAAGACAACAGGCACTATGGCACAGAAGAAATGGTAGAACAAAATTATTCCGACTGGAAAAGACCTTTAAGATCATCAAGTCCTACCACAAATCTAACACAGCTGAGTTCACTAAACCAGATCTACACATCTTTTAAATATGAGTAGATAATGATTCTCCCACTGCCCTGTGCAGCCTGTTCCAGTGTCTGACTACACTTTCAGTGAAGAAATTTTCCCTAATATCCAATCTAAACTTCTCCCGGCACAACTTGAGGCTGATTTATCTTGTTCCTGTCACTCGTTACTGGGGAGAAGAGCTCAACCCCCATGTGGCTGCACCCTTCTGTCAGGGAAGTTGTAGGAGCAAGAAGGCCCCCCCTGAGCCTTCTTTTCTCCAGGCTGAGCCCCCCAGTTCCCTCAGCCACTTCTCATCAGACTTGTGCTTCAGCCCTCTCTTCAGCTCCCTTGCCCTTCTCTGGACACACTCCAGTCCCTTCATGTCTTTCTTGTTTGGAGGGGCCCAGTACTGACCCCAGGATTCGGCAAAAGCACTCTCACTCCTATTCTGTCAAGGACAACACACATTTGCTGCCTAAATTCAAGTTAACTACTGACTTAATTACTGACATGCAAGGAAGCAGCAGGGGTGACTTACCAGTATAAATGTCTATTCTCGTGGCATCTGCATCTCTACAAAGAAATAAAAACACAGTTGTTACTCAAATGTTAAACAGAAATGAAGCTAAAAATCCAGGCACATTCAATCATTTCCAAAAAACTGGCTGCAAAGTCCACAGAGGCCCCACAGTCATCACTGACAGAAAACATTGTCCTACTTTTTGTTTATTTGAACCTAAACTCCAGCATAAGACATTGCTGGCACACAAACAGATCTGGTGACAGGAAGTATCACTGGCATTCTAACAAAGGTCATTCCAGGGCTGGGAATCAAATGAGTACACACTCTGAGCTCCTTCCTGTATGAAACAAACAACGCCGATAAGTTTTTCTGTCAAGCTGCCTACAAAAAGTTTAGTAACTCCACATAAAGCTCCACCCCAAAACATTCAAGGTTGTTACAGGAAATTGTCATTGCAAGATCACTGAAGTGAAGCCCTTCACACACTGCATTCTCCTCTCTATTTGAAAGTACAGCATGTACAGCACTGCTGCCCTCTTCTCATACCAACCTTGGTTTGCTGACTAGAGGCATGGAGCTGTAGTGCTCTGTAACAAAACCCCACTTGACAAATGCTACAGCCACTTTGCTCCAATTTTGTACCTCCAGCCCAGCCCAGCCATCTTCTTCCCAGAAGACAATCTCTCTGCAGCCAGAGGGGAACCAAGAGGTGAAGGGAAAATCACCCCAAAGACCCTACTTTTTATTACCTTGTAGCAACAGTGAACACAGCACCAGCTCATGCACACAGCTGATTTCCTAAACAGAAGCTTTCCTGGTCAAAAATGCCCCAGTTTCAGCTCCTTACATCACAAACTGCACACTGTGACAAACCACATTTAGAGAAAACAATCCCAAAATATTTCCACAATGCTTCATGACAGTACTTCCTGCAGCTCAAGAGAAAAGCGTGCAAGGCTTGGGAGGCTGCTATAGCATGGATTCCCCACACACACGGGAGATGGGTGGCCCAACACCTGCCATTTCCAAAGAACATGTCTCCTCAAATGTCAAAATTCCTTTATCTGCTCTTGCTCTATTTTTCAGCATCCCACTTCTGATTTGATTTTCATTGTCATGTTTGATACTATGATTATTTAGATATCAGAAGAGTCACAGCTCCTGTAATACTTATTTTACCAATTTCTTTACACAAAAAGGCAGACTGGTTTTTTCTTTAAATCTATCTTGTATGTTCTATTAATTTTCCTTCCAGTATGAGTTGTTCTGGGATTCATTCAAACCTGTCTTTCCAGGAATATTTTTTTTTAGGGGTTTGATGTGGCAGTGTAAGAGGAGCAAGTGAAATATTCATACTAAATTGCAGCAATGTCTTTTATTTTGTATTTCTTGTAAAGTCTACTAGAAGTGAAAATTGCTTAAGATCAACTAATACATAGGGGAATAAAATCTTAACCAAAGTTACCTTGGGAATTAGGTGGTCTCAGGTACGTACCTGGCGTTATCTACAAGTTCAGCAAGGGCACCAAACAAGAATTCATGGGTAGTTCTGCAACGAAACACAGAAGTCAGCAGGGTTACACCAACACTTAAAAAAAGAGAGACCTTTAAATAAATGAGAATTTCAATTACATTTTAAACAAATCCAGTCAAGTGGGTACAACACTACGGTCTGGCTGACAGCAGACTAGGAACAAGTGATTTACTGCCTGCCAGAGGCAGCCATGTAGCAGCCAGTCTGCCCCAAACTGCAGTTCACTATGGTCTAAAACATATTGCAAGTACACAGAAACAACAGAGAACAAGATGATCCAATGAACCAGCCTATGACTCAGTCAACAGTTCATGGAAGTCCTTATTCACCACACTGACAAGCCTTTTCAGGGCAACTAAATTCTGCCTGTAAGTAAATATGGCCACGTGAGGATTATCATAGAATCACAGAACAGTTTGAGCTGGAAGAGAAAGCCCATCTCACTGCCATGGGTAGGGACACCTTGCTCCAAGCCCTGTCCAACCTGGCCTTGAACACTTCTAGGGATGCAGCAGCCACAGCTGCTCTGGACAACAAGACATGGACAACATTATGAACAAGGCTGAATCTCCCCCATACACACAGTCTCACTGCAGAAGTTATTTGTGACAGAAAAAAAGCTCTCAGATCCTGGCTAACATCCAGTAGGTGCAACTGCTACTAATCCAGAGAGTCAGTCTTCTGACAGCATTGTACCATACCACCTTCCCAACTTAATGCTAAAATCATGAACCCCAGCTACCACTTCAGCACAACCTCAAGAGACATGTTTAGTTTCCAGCCTCTTAACTGCCATCTCTTACAAGCAGCTCCCACTTGCAAGCCATTAGTTATATGCCTCAACATTGAAAGAAGATATATGGTGAGAAAAACTTAAGAAGCTAATAAAAATCATTACAATACATCGTCTGTCAACATAAATGCCATATTTCCACTTCATGCTCAAGCTGGCAACCTAAATTCAAAATCTAACAATTATTTCAAACACAGATGGGCCACATCCACTAAAACGTTAACAGCAAAGACGTGGAGAAACAGTTGCTGAGATTTGGTTCTCCTCTAGGTTGTCCAATCAACAGACCAAGACCTCAGAAACTGGTTTTATGAACATGTTCCAGTTTGCACAAAACCCTTATGTACAGCCTGTTCTCACCACTACAGAAAAAGGGCAACAGGTGACCAAAGAGAAGATATTTATTCATATTTTCAGCCTTTCAAGAAGAGATGCATAGGTACTTCCCACACATAAAATATGTAGCTGTCCACACTAATAACTACAAAATAAGCTTTCATATCCATATTCAGGGTGGTCACATTGAACCCCTCAAGCTCCAGTCAGAAGAAAGCACATCCGCCTTCAGCTATCACTAAAATCATGGAAACAGAGATTTGCATATCTCCACTCTCCCACAGAGACAAGACCAATGGGAAAGGTGTTTGGAAGACTATCTACCTAATCAGAAAGCTTCCACAGAAACACAATCTTGGTGTTCCTTCCTTTGAGCAGGATTTCCTGCTGTCCTGGTTTCAGCAGCAGGGATAGAGTTAATTTTCTTCTCAGTAGGTGTTACAGTGTTGTGGTTTGGATTTAGTATGAGAATAATGTTGATAACACGCCAGTGTCTGGCGCTGAGTGATGCATACCCTAAGTCAAGGACTTTTCAGTGTCCTACTCTAGTCAGCTATACAAGATGCTGGAGGGGAGCATGGCCAGGGCAGCTGACCCAAATCAGCCAGAGGAATATTCTGTACCACAGAATGTCCTTCTCAGTCTATAAGCCAGGGAAGCTGGCCAGAAGGGGCCAATCACTGCTAGGGGAGAGGCTGGGCATGGGTTAGTGGGTGCTGAGCAATTGTATTGAGCATCACTTGACTTTTGGGGTTTATTCGTCTCTCTCTTTTTCTTATTATCATCGTATCTTTCTTTACTCCAATTTTTGAACTTTTCTTATCTCAGCCCACGGATTTCAGCATTATACGATTACCTGCTCATCCCACTGGGGAGGTAAGTGAGCAGATACATAAGATGATTGCAGATTTCAACTGTTCTCTTGATTTTACAAGTGTCTATTCAGCTCCACAGGTCAACATCACAGAATTTTATTTGGGAAGTAACCTGTAAGCAAATGGATGCCTTACCACTAGTAGCTACACTTCATGAGCAGCTTTTACTCCACAATTTTAGGAATACTTCAAAGTCAGAAAAGATGCAAGTAAGATACAAATAAGGATTTCCAAAGAAAGATGCTGGAACAAAACAACTGATAACACAGCTATAGATGATAAGAAAGGCAAGACAAAACACATAGCCTGACACGGTACTGATCTTGACCATCTCCCAAAACTGCAACCCGTTGTGCTGACACAAGCAAAGGGAAACCTTGCTACAAGCCAATGAAATTCACTCCAGCTATTTATCACCAACATAAATCAATATACACTAAAAAGTCTTCTATTCAGTTCATGAATTTGAACGCACCTGTCAATAGCTAACTAAAGTCATATGAAGTCCTTTGGCCTGATTCAATCAACTAATCTTAAACAAACCCCATGGTCTTGCCTTACAGTCAAAAATGCCTGAAATACTTCACATCCATCATGATGAACTAGTGACAAATCCTTACACCTCCCCAAAAAAGTTTGAGATTATTTTACTTGTAACATAACTTCCAAAAAAAAGAGACAAGATGTTGGCAAAATGAAGTCTGTCAGAACTTGCAAGTAACATGCAAACACATGAGCATATTTCAGATAGGCCATCATCAGAGGCAACAGCCTGCATCAGACCATTCAAAATACAATTACTGCCATACAATGGGTGAAACAACATATAGAAGGGAGGAAAGTATTATCAAAATCCACAGTCTCAACAATAGCTCATCTTGGACCATCCCACAACAGGTAACTTCCATTTGAGCCAGCTCCATGCAGAACTGCAGGCTTGACAAGGAATAGAACAGGGGAGTCCAATGCTGGAAATTTATTGAAACATGGGCTGCAAAAGGTGAAGTTAGATGGCTCTAAAACATGACCAACTTCAAACATCTCTTCAAAGCATCACATGGAGTAACGTTCCAAGGGAAGAGAAGCTTGTTTTGTGAGCAAACAGGAATCTCCTACTTGAACCTAGTTGGACTCCAGACCCTGCAGACAAGTACCTAGTTACTAATTAGAGACTTAAGACTTCATTTTGTTCTGAAGGGCACATCTGGGAAAATGTTTTATTTTGGCCCATGCATCAAGAACAGCCATTCTCTAAGTAACACACTCTGTTTCAGGCCAAAACAGAAAAAAAAGCACAAGAAGGGGGAATTTGGGGGGTAGGGCAATACTGTTGGTCTGTTACTACTAGTTTTCCTCAAGTCAATTATTTAGTCATCTTGAAGTTTATTTGAGTGACCTTCTTTCACTCCAACTCTATTCACTAGGACCATTCTAGTTACACGACGACACTCAAGTTACAAGCTAAAGGCTACCAACTGCTAGGAAACAATTTCAGGTCCCCTACTTTCAACAAACGTCTTCAACTTTTAATTACAAATATTTAAAATATGCAAATACAAATTAGCTGGTCTCTGCTTTTGGCATCATCTCAATTAATAACTTTGGAAGTAACTTAATGCAGCAGCATTTATTTGTTAAGGAAAACCAATGTGAAGGCAAGCAGGTGACTCTGAAAAGTCAAAAAACAATGCATATGTAATTTTTGTGTGCTTATACACACAGATTTTCATTCTTAGGATCTAAAAGAACTTTAACATAGAAACATAAAGGTGGAAAACAGACCTTTAAAGGTCATCTAGTCCGACCTCCAGCCATGGGCAGGGACACCTTGCACTAGACCAGGTAGCTCCAAGCCCCACTCAACCTGGCCTCGGACACTTTCAGGGATCCAGAGGCAGCAACAGCTTCTCTGGATAATCTCTGCCAGGGTCCACCCAAACTTAAAGTGAAGAATGTCTTCTTTATATCTAGTCTGAATCTACATTCCTAGGTTAAAGCCGTTACCCTCTGTCCTATCACTATAGAACTTACTAAAAAGTCTGTCTCCACTCAATTATTCATCAAGTAAAGCATTTGGAAAAGCACAGTGGTATTTTTATTTTTTAAAAAATATGGCAATTGAATCAATTCACATAGATGCTGGAGGATCAACTCAACATGCCATCACACATGTAAGCATTAAGCTGCTATTGGAAAGACCTGCTGCAGGTTCTCAAGCTCAGGGACCTTATCAATCATCTCGTGTAAAGCACTTCAAAATGAGTGCTCTGAGGTAGACATACAAAACTCTTCCTAAAGATGGTCTTAAAAAGGAAGGGGAAAAAAAAAAAAAAAAGAAAGGTGTGGTTTTCTTCTGCACCCTAAAAGCCAGATGGCTGGTCTTTCACTGCAATTAAAGAATTTTCACCTCCTTGACTATGAGAACACCCTTAGCACTGGACTAGAATTTATCTGAGGAGGGATGATCTTCCTTGGGAAAACAGTTCAAAAGACCAGTCTCCTCTATTGAAAGCTTTGTGCTGGCCTTGGGTTGATTTGAGGATTGGTTCTTTTTCTTTTTTGCTCATTTTTTTACTGGAGGAACAGGAGGGGATGCTTGTCATGGGTTAGTTTGGGGCTTACTTTGCCTTTAAAATGACTTCCATTACTCCCACTGCCATTCTTAGAGAAGCATTTGACTTATGCACTGATTCCCATAACCTCAAAAGGCTCTTTGTTCATGATGGACAAGAAGCCCTAGCTTTGACTTATCCAAGCATTAGCTTCCAGCTCTTCCCAACAATTCGGTAATGCAGGCATCACTGTAGACATGCACCACAAGCAGACCGGTAGCGTAAGCACAGTGGCAACATGAAGGAGCTTTGATATACTTGAGGGAAGCAGTAACAACTCAAGTCTTTTCTACAGCACAGGCTTTATCTTCTTACGAAGACGGACAGAGTTCTGGAGCTTTGCAGGCAAACACAATCTGCTGATAGAGCACTGCCATCATCTGCACGGTCTTCTAATCATAAAAAAAGACTGTCTTCTGGAGCGAGACATGAGAACTTCAGAAATCAACAACAGCACCACAACATGACTCAGTATTGTCAATCTTCAGGCACTAGACTGTTCACTCCACATGCAACTGCTGCTAGCCAAGCTAGTGAGCAGATGCAAATGTGATATGGAGCCATTATTAGGTTTATCCCCTGTTCAAAACCCTTTCCTAATTCTTAAAATAAATGGATTGTAATGCTCTTGGCATATGTGAGATTAGTCTTAACTGTTCTTGCAGCTGTCTCTCATTACCAACAGAACTAGACAAAAGTACTTTGAAACCAAGTTGTCCGTGTTTCTGTGCCATCTTTAGACTGCTCCAAACCACTGTGATCCTTCACATGTTGAAAAGGGAAACAAAGAGATAAACCTGCACTTTATTTGTTCTTCCACTGATGGATAACAGTAAGTCAACTCTTCCACAGAACATCAGCAGACAATCTTACAATGGTGACCAGCTGATCAAAATGAAGCAATGCCAAGTGTTTCCACAGTGTTCTTCCAGTTCAGGCAGAATAACTTCTTTCATCTCCCCTACACGTGGCATTACAAGGCTTAGGAGCAGCAGGCAGGTCTTGGTAGGTGCCTGACCCCGTTAAGCACTGCTTCCTGATGGTGCTTCTCATTTTCTAGACATGTGCTCAGAAGAAATTCATTTTAAATAGTAGATTTGCTTCTTCTCAAGAAGTGTGATTTTGGGGGATTCACTGGCGACATACAAAAATCTGACTGGAAGAAGAGTATCATAATCCTGTTGAAAATAAACCTGGAAAACACTCAGTCACACACAAAGCCAGTTGCTGTTGAGGGATGATGGCCATCATGGCAGCACACATATGGCTCCGCAGAGGTGAGGCCATCAGGGTCTGGATGCCCAAGGGGCATCTCTGTTCCTCCCGGGGCCTCTTGTCCCCATGCACCGGCTCTCCGTGACCCGCAGACCCGCCCGCGGGACAACAGCCGGTCCCGGAGGGACCATGAGGCGCTCGGGCCGGGGGCAGGGGTCCTCTCAGCCCCACCAGCCCGCGTGGCTTCAGCCAGGCCCACCGCACTGAGCCGGGGCCCCGAGCAGGCCGGGTGCCGCGGGTCCGCCCCACCCCAGCCGGTACTCACGAGTTGGTGTGCAGGTACTCGAAGGTAAGCTGGGCCCTGTTCAGGCTGCTGTAATTGCCCAGGGACATGGCGGCAGTAGCCGCCATACGGGCCCAGGCCTGGACCCCTGCCGCATGCACCGGCGGCCGCGCGCGCCTCGAGCCCTCCCCGCCCCCTGCCGGTTAAACAGTCGGCGCTGCGCTGCACTTCGTTATGCCGAGCCCCGCCCCCGCCGCCGCCGCGGTCCGGTGCGGTGCCGCGCGGTGCGGTGCGGTACGGTTGCCGTGCCGTGCCGTGCCGTGCTGTGCCACCCAGGCCTGGTCCGGCCCAGGCCCGCTTTGTTCCCACCGCTCTGGGATCGCACCCGGCGCCGCAACTGCCGCCGCAGGGGCGGGGCCACGCGGCCGCCGCCCGTTGGTCAAAGAGAGGCACGTGATGAAGATGCCCCGGCGCGGCCAATGTGGGCTCTGCGCCGCCGCGTGACGGGCGCGCGCGGCCGGGCGGGAACCGGCGGAGGCGGGTGAGTGAGTGCGGTGTGCGCGGCCGCTCCGGGACCCCTCACGGGACTCCCTTTTGTTCGCGAGGCTCCGCCCCGGCGGCAGCTGAATGTGTTAGCGCCGCGGGAGCGGCCTCCGCTGCCTCCTAGGGCGGCCTTGCGGGTATGGTGGGGCCGGGCTGCGCGATGAGGCCGCCCGGCAGCGGGAGCCGCGTCTGGCCCTGCCGCAGCCGTGGGGCCTGATCGCCGCAGTGATGGTGACGTGCGTGGGAGGCACCCGCTGGCGGTGACTGCCGGGTGCCAGCTTGGAGCGGGTGAGGCCTGCTGGTCCCGGACGTCAGGAGCGGCTCCGGCACGCAGCTGGATGGAAGGATCCCGCTGGTCCCGGACGTCAGGAGCGGCTCCGGGACGCAGCTGGATGGAAGGATCCCGCCGCTGAACTCTAACGGAGGCTCCGCGCGGATTTCGGCGGGTGCCAGTCCTGCGGCGCTGATGAAAGCTCTGGGAAGTCACTGAGGAGAAGCTTCTGAACGTACCAGTACTTACCAAAAACCATTAATGTAAAGGTTATATAAAATCATAAATATTCTTGCTTCAATTCTGTGCCTTTGGTTCATCTTGAAATGTGAAGGGCTTGTCCTACCTGTGTCTTGCACACACCGTGCCCCCCCAAATGCAGCATGAACGTGGGAATCCTGAAGGCCAGGAATACTTGTCTGAGCATCTGAGTTGTCCACTGGAAAAGCACCCCCAATCGTACTTCTGAAATGGACACTGAAACGGCATGGCTTTGTCTCAGATAATAGGAATCGGAACTAAATATCCGAAATCTGAAGGAATTCAGTCTGTGCAGAAATTGATGTGGCATATTTGTTCTTGAAGAATGTCCAACAAGGTTGAAACATGTAAGACTGCAGCTTTAAAAAGGATAAACATTATTTGATGCTTTATTTATAGGGCACCACAGGGGAAAGGTAAAGGTTTCGTTAAAAAAAAAGAAGCACTTAAATTTTGTCTGATAATTTTCCAACAATCAAATCTAATTCATCAGAAAAAGAAAAGCTATGGGAGTTGGGATTATTCAGCCTGGAGAAGAGAAGCAACCAGGGTGACCTTACTGCAGCCTTTCAGTACCTAAAGGGGTTCCGAGGGAGCTGGAGAGGGAGTTTGGACAAGGGTTAAAGGTTTCTCACTGCCAGAGGACAGGGTTAATGGGATACTGACTTTTCATGTGAGAGTGGGGAGGCCCTGGCACAGGGTGCCTAGAGAAGCTATGGCTGCTCCATTCCTCAAAGTGTGGAAGGCTAGGTTGGGTGGGGCTTTTGTAGCAACCCGGCCTAGTGGAAGGCATCCATACCTGTGGCAGGGGGTACGACGACTTTTAACATCCTTTCCAATCCAAACCATTCCATCATTCTGTGATTCTATGATATCCAAGCTATGTGTTGAAAAATTAAATCTGTTACTCATGATTCATAAATGGCTAAAACCTGAGTTTCATATTTGAGTTGTTTGACCCCCATTCCCAGGGGTGTGTGAGCCTGAGCTAACAAGTCTGCAGCTTTGGCCTAAGAACTTCACTTCCCAGAACAGCATTTAACTCTCTTTTACCCTCAGTTGCTGTTCAGGCTAGCAAGTTGTATCATTCCTCCTGGCAGGGATTTCTCTGTGTGTTCTTGTGAAAGCATCAAAAAATCACTGTGCCTGTGTGTGCAGTGGCTCTTTTAGACTTTATCTCTGAAAAGCTGTGCACAGCAGGACATCAAACTGCATGAATGAATCAGGAAAATTACTGTTGAGAACTGTGTTTAGGTGTATTAGGTTTATGACAATCAATGATTGTAGCATCATCTGTTGTGCTCAGCTTTTATTTTGTCACATTGTAGTCAATATCAACAGCAGATATTCAAAAGCAATATAAATCCTATCAGTGTAAGGGCAAGGTAATTACCAGATACGTGTTCCTGAGGAACATAAACCTGAACTTGGGCATCATATCAGCCTTGTCCTCTTAGGTAATCTGAGTTTCTGTGCCTACCAGGAACTTTGTCTCATCATCTTACCTTAGGGAGGAACCAGTGTTTCTTTCCTGATGCTGGAGAGGTTGACAACATCATCTGAGTATTGCAGTGCTCTGGACAGAGCAGTTGAACACCTTGCTTCTGCTCCTATGGGATCTGACCTGTTCTGAGGATGAGCTGGCTGGATGCCAGTCCTTTCCACCTGGCTCTTGGTAGAAGACCAGTACATTGCAGTTCCATTTCATTTGGCCAGTCATTTGCTCATTATCATCTTGCCATTTGTGGTCAAATCCACATCTTTTCAATTTTCTTTGACAAAAATGAAGTGAGAATTTAATTCCTACACACTTTCCATAGCTGTTCTGCAGTAGGTTTCAGACATGTTCCTGACTTCTGCTCTTTGGTCTCTCTTGCCCAAGTTTTGAAAGATTGATACCTTCGTTTACTGGCTCTCTGAGCTGCCAGACATTGGCCCAAGGTGTAATGAAATGAATTCACCTTTTGCAAAGCAGCATTTGGATTATATCACAGCTCTGCCCTGGTCATGGCAGAGCTGTGCTTTGATGAGAACCTCTCCGTCCATGGATGGAGACATAATAGGCTTGTTTGGCCTGTGTACCACTGCTGCAAACTGCTGAATTTCTCAGTACTTTAGAGATGAAACTCTTCCCACTGAAAATTCACATTTATCCTCTTTTGAGGCAGCTGTTTTTCCTTGGAAACTCTCTCTCCAAACTTTGTTTAAATTGATCTAGATCTTTCAGTTATAGTGGTTATGACAGGCAACCTCCATTTTTTTTTCCTTCTGCTACCAGCACCATTTCCCTGAGTTTCTGTTCAGTCCCAGGATCTCTGCATCTTACAGTAATGGGCAAAACAAGTCTGGTTACTCAGGTGTCACAGGCAGTACCCCCTCATTTTTGAAGTCTCTGGTGCAGTAGAAGGCAGCAGTTTGCTTTGGTGCACATAACTTTCCTGATAAATGACCTGTGGGTTGGTGGGTTTTTTCAGCCTATACGTGTGGAGCTTGAGGCAAACTGTAATGTTCATCTTTAAGGCTGAGTTTCTTACTCTGAAATAATCCCCATGTGCCCTTGTAGAACTAGTCTTTTGATTCCATACAGTTCCAAATCTATGTTTCTAGGCTGTGGTGTGAGTTCTCATGCAGTCCTCTGTGGTGCATGCTGGGTCCTTACTCTGGCATAGCATTTTGTTAAGCCTCTTTCCACTGGAAACCAGGCCATAGCCTGAGGTTACTGAAGAGTTTATTTATGTGGCCATTGTTCTGCAAGTTGAAGATAACCCCTTCAACACCTGTGTGGGTCTTGAGTCAATGATTTTTCTCCACTATTTTTAAGAAGCTAGACTTCCAATCCAGTACTCAATCCATGAGTCATCATAGTGGTAAGTACTAGATTCTGCACCAGACAAGTGCCATGAGTGCAGCAAAGTGTCTTTTCCACATGCCTGTGAGGTCTCCCAAGTTAACTGTTGTTGGTGTTTTGAGCAAGCAAAGAGGACAGGGAGCCCAGACAAGCGTTCCAGGAGCAGTCCATTATCAGTCTCACATGTGGAGTTGAGATGGAGATGGTACAAAGCTCATGCTGCCACAGGCAGCCCCAGACTTCCTTGTTACAGAGCATTCTTAAAAGCTTTTTCTCTTTTAAGTCAGAGTGAAATAAGCAGGCAGTGAAAAATAAATTTGAGACATCACCAGTAATCCTCAGGGGTTTACTGGTCCTTCCTTTATCCTTCATTTTTCCAGAAGGAAAAAATGGCATTGCCTTTGGGTGCAAGGTCCTCTGTCTATGTCATCACAGAAGCTGCTGGAGTTCTAGATCAGTGCTCTTCTACTGAGCATTCACCTTGGTACTTCTCCTGAGAAGGCTGGGTGCGGTTGCAAGTCCCAGTAACCAAACTGGCGTGGATCTCTTTTCTGTTGCCCTGAGTTTGGAGAAAGAATTTCAAAGCAGCTTCCTTTAATGGGCTTGAAATCGTGTTACCTCACAGCTTTTTGGTTCATTCTTTCATGTCATGTGATATGCTGCCTCTGCTGTGTGATGACTTCTCATTGTCTCCCTCTACACAACGGGAACTTCTGCTGAGAAATGCACTGCTGCCTTCAAGGGTGGGATGTTCTTTGGACTGAGCAAGCCAGTCTCACTCACAGAGAAGAGCTGCTGTCAAAAAGCATCAAAGCATTCCGCCTTTTCTTGGGCATGAATTGCATCTCAATGTCGATTCAATACAATGCGATAACACAACCCTGAAGTCAAGAATTTAGAAGG
Organism: Lanius collurio; assembly: GCA_020086605.1. NCBI lineage: Eukaryota > Metazoa > Chordata > Aves > Passeriformes > Laniidae > Lanius > Lanius collurio. The sequence continues at coordinate 614,926 of JACBWW010000031.1, read as the reverse complement.
AAGTGTTTTCTCCTACTAAGCAGTTGTATGACATGGGGCAGCCCTGTTTTTTGTGTTCATAGCCATGTCTGCCCAGCCTCTCTATCATTTGCATCAAGTAGCAGAGTAATTTTCTGACTAAATGCAAGTGTTGTGAAGTTGGACCTCTGTTCATGGAAGTGTCTTTTTCTCCTATGTTGGGAGGTCTAAATCCTGTCGTTCTTTTCTGGAACAGTAGTTTTATAAACAGTCTGTGTGTCAGTCCTTACAAGATATGAAGAGCAAGATGTTCAAGATGAGTGCCTAAACGTGTGTGAAAGGTACTAGCATAACGGTTCAGAGACCTTTTCTGTAGTGCCAAGTGTCATCCTCTTGATGCTTTGTTTTCAGGGAAAGTCACATCATGGATTTAAATTCCTTGTTTCAGTCTAGGTACCATTCTCAGTGAGACTTGTTGTCAGAAGTTACTTTGTAAATGAGTTTGCAGAAGAGTGGAAAGGGTAAGATTAGGTGAGAGCAGGGAGACATCTTGGAGTGAATTGTCAGTGGAATGATGAACAGGAAGGATCCTCCACTGCCACTCAGGCTCCCGCTGTCCTGAGCCCCAGTTTGATTAATGAATTAACAACATGAATAAAATGTCACAACTGTTACAGCATTATGTCACCGCCTCAGGCCTACCTCAGAAAACACTCTGTGCCTTGGCAGGAAAGACAGGCAGAAGAGCCTATGAGAAGATGGTAGAAAAGGAGCAATGGTAGTATCTTACAAGAATGTTCCTCACAAACTTGAAAGAGTTATGGATGGCATTAACTCACTGTCAGAAACTGATAGTTTGGTCTAGGTTGGATGGTTGTCCACAGGAATGCTGAAAAGGACCCATGCCAGAGGCTTTCTGCTCTGAAGTGTAACTGATGTTTTTAGTGACTTCAACCAATGTAAGGTGTGCAGGCTTCTTAACAAGGTGAGTAACTAGTACAATTCTTTTCATGAATAAATAGACTTCCCTGTCTCATTATTTGAAATACGTGGACTGTGTAACTTGTGAGTTTGGTCCAATTTGGAGTGTCTGCTTAACCCAGCCTGATAGATGTATGACATGGGAAGTTCAGGTAATTTCAGTCTGGCAACTTGAAAGCAACCACAAACATACTCTTGCAGTGAAAAGCTTATGGAAATCTCTTGGATGCCTCATGGAGGCAGCATCTAAGTAGATTGAGCTGTGACACCAATGAAGAGATGAACAGCTATATCGCCACATCCTGTTGCAGTGAGGTCTCCTGCAACATCCACAGACAGCAAAGGCCGTGGAAAGAAACAGGGAACAATTCTTGATAGAAGTTTCAGAGATGTTTATTTTCCAGCCACATGGCTGGGGGACTGCTGAAGGACTGAGGAATCACAGGACAACCAGGGTCTTCCCGGGCAGGGGAATACAAAATTACCAGTGAGGTACAGGATTAGGGTACATGCGACCAGGGAGCCCTGTGCCCAGGCCATGCTTCTACCCCAGGGTCCCCTCCCCCAGGACCCCATGGCAGGGGAGGAACCCCAAGTAGATTGAGCTGTGACACCAATGAAGAGATGAACAGCTATATCACCACATCTGGTGCAGAACACACTTAGGGAGTGCTACAGAGAGAGCAGGGCTGTGCCAGTCATTCCCATCAAAGCATCTCTCAGTGGTGAGTAGATTATTGCTCATCTAGCATGTGCTGGGAATGCCACCATGGGTCAAATGTCTTCTTGAGGGACCAGAGTATAACGGATGTCCAAATGTGGGCACGACTTGCAAGGAATGGCAGAATTTTTGTGAAAGGTTATTTTAAGATTTCTCTGTGTGGCATCATATCACTGAGAAGGGAGAAGGAATGTCATGGAAGGAGATAGCTGGAATAGGGAGGCAGCTGTTGGAATATTATGGAAGGCAGTAGCTGGATTGGGATGCACCTGTCAGCTGTAAATGAGTCAAAAGGAGCAAAGTGCTGGTTTGTGACCTCCATACATGATGGAGCTGCAGCTGACCCTAGTTCAGTGACTGAAGTTAGGACTTAAGAGAATGACTTCCAGAAAAGGGAAGGGTGAGAAAGCACATCACAGGGAGACAGCAAAGCATCCTGAGATGCTGGTGGGAGCTTTTGCTGCAGGATAAGTATTTGTTCACACTGGCTTTGCAGTGGATAAATTAATCTTTCATCTCCAAAATTAATTTGAGACCACATGTGAAATGCTCAATGGAGTATTAGCAATCTCAGTTGGTCAGAGCACGGTGCTAGTAACATCCAGGCTTCAGGTTTGATCTCCCTAATGGGCCATTCACTTATGAGTTGGACTTGATGATCCTCCTGGGTCTCTTCCATCTCAGACTATTCTGTGATTCTGTGAAAAGCCCTGTGAATCTCATTGTGTGTGGACAGGGCATTTTAATGCAGCAGCTCAGCCTGTCTGCAGTATATTAGGCATAGCAGCAAGGATTAGGAGTCCAGTGCAAGAGTTTGCAGAGTCACTGCTGGGCAGGGAAGGCTCCCGACCAGGTGGCTGTTCATTTCTTTCTTACATAAGCCATCTAGATAAGAAGACAAGAAGAAGCAATGCCCTGGCATGAGAGTATTGCTCCCTACACAGATGGTCTCCAGTCTACAGCTTTCATATCTGAGCCTGTGCAAAGCAAGAAGGAAACAGAAAATGGATGTTGGTAGTGCAACCAGCTATGCATCAGAGAAAAGTCTATGAACAGCTATAAAATAATGGAAAAGAACAGTAACTAGTGAGATTTATTACTGCTACAAAAATATCTCATGTTTTGCACACAAAAGGTGCAGCATTGCCAAGAAATATCTTCTCATGGTGAGCCCGCAAGATTCAGGTAATACAAGAGGACACAGCATGGAACTGCGGGCAAGAGAAACGATGGTCCTGGGGAGGAGCAGCCCTGAAGAGCATACTCAGGAACATTTTTCCAAGTCTTCTTAATTCCTTGTGGCTGTCCCAGGGGAGAATCAAGTGACTATAAGGAGAAAATATGTTCAGAAAAGAGTCTGGTCTTGAAATAGTTCACATGGTAAATGAGACAGAAGGGCCCTGCCTGAGACAGGTGCAGAGGTAAACAGAGCTGTCACCAGAGAGCATCAGATGAAACCTCATCCTCTTGATCTATAAGGACAGGGTAGACCTGGAGCATGGGACAGCCATCACTGACCACATGCAGCAGGAAGCCTAGAGGTGTGACACAAAGCCAGGACCTCCACCAGTTGGGAGGACATGAGCCATTGGGAGTGGCACATCGAAGTGTCTTTTGTCAGCATGTGATAGGGCTCATTAGAAAATACTAGGTCTGGTTATGTACAGGTTCTCCATAACATTACAGCTTCCAGGTTTCTTGGAGTCGTGTGGCACTGGTGCCTGTGATGTGGTTTCCACACTGCCGGTGACCAAAAGAGAGCAACCTCTGAGTGCTAAGGCAGATTTGTCTCCAGCTCCTCAGTCCTGGAGGAGAAACTGTGCCTGTAAGCCCAGGCTGCCGATAGCCAGGGCTGCCTGCAGCCAGCCTGTGAGTGTGGGCTGTGCTGAACTCTGCTTTTGGGGCTGTCTCCCTCCCTGCAGGCAGTGTTGCAGCTCCAGGAAAAGTGGTCTGTTTGCCTTGGCACAGGGCTGCAGAGAGGAGCTGGGCAGTCCAGGGGGTTTGGCCATCTCTACCCAGGTAGAGACCCAGTAAGTGCCACTTTGGTCTGTAGTCCCAGTGATTTAGGGGACCTTCCCCAAACCCATCCCTGCAAGAAGAGTCATCTTGCTGTTGACATACAGCTTGTGAATAAAGCCATTTTTTGGGATAGTCTGGAGAACGATTCCTTGATTGCCTCCCAGCATCCTGGTGGTAAAAATCCCTAACTCCTAACTGACAGGCAGGATTCTTGGAGATGCAGGCGGCTGCTCTAGCCTTCTGGGAAAGCCCTGAAAGGGTTGGCATGTTTCACAGAATAGTTTGGGATGGAAGGGACCTCAAAGCTCATTACATTTCATTCCCCTGCCATGGGCAGGAACACCTCCCACTATCCCAGGTTCTTCCAAGACTTGTCCAACCTGGCCCAAAACACTTCCAGAAATGGGGCAGCCACAGCTTTTCTGGGCAACACGTGCCAGTGCTTTACCATCCTCACAGGGAAGAATTTCTTCCTAACATCTTATCTAAATCTCTCCTCTGTCAGTTTAAAACCATTCCCTCTCATCCTATCACTATCTTCCCCCCTAAGTACTGGAAGGCTGCAATGAGGTCTCCCTAGAGCCTTCTCTTCTCCAGGCTGAGCAGTATTTGGAGATGTCTTGAGCGTGGGTTTTAGGGGTAAGTGACCAGGAGTGGCATCTTTCCTGAACCCCTGGTCTTTTTCCAAATCCTTCCTTTCTTGGCCACAGCAGATCTCAAATTATGGGCTTCTGAGGTGTCTCAAAAAGGGAAAAAAATAGTTGTGTTCATTCAGTGTGACAAAGAAATTGGAAAGGCAGGAAGGGGGAGTGCTGTCCGGTCACCTCTCAGGAATGTCCTGTCTGTGAAAATACTGAAGCAGCCTCCCTCAGTATAACACACAGCCAGGGCTGTGAGCTCCCAGAGCTGCAGCTGAACTGGAGACTTCCTCTGTTCTGACAGCACAAAGATCTTTCTCTCCAGCTCCAGGTTGGGCTTCTGAGGTCGCCAGGAGCTGTGGTCCCCCTGGGACCCTGTTTCTCACCACTGCTCAAAGTGCAGAGAAAAGCAAGATGATAGCCCTGTGGGTCAGCATGGCAGGAGGGATATAACCCCTTGGAGGAAGGAGAGTCAGACAAGGGATATTTGGAGGTCTGGGCAGGCTGTAGGGGAAAGGAAACTCTGCAGCCTACCAGGGCCACCTAAGCAGGGGCACAGCTCCATGGGAAGTTCAGATGCCACAGAGTGCCTCTGCAGGCACTCTCTGCTGTGCAGCAGGACAGGGACCATGTACTCAGTCTGGGTACAGGTATTGCCATGCACAGATCCATCTGAAGGGAGGTTCCCACTCTTCTTTGCAGGCTGGCAGCCCTGTGGTCGCTGGAGATGCTGACACCAAGGTCCTGACAGTTTTCAAGCACTCTAGTCCTCCAGTCCCACTGCCAGGGAGCAGGCTGCAGCCTGGGGAATCATGTCCAGAGCAGATGCTAGCTCCACAGCAGTCTCTGCCTGCAGGTTCCCTCTGCTCCTGGCAGACATGGTGCCCTGCTTCTGCTTGTGGCTGCATCCTGCACTGCTGGGTGCTATGCAGTGCCCTGGGCTGCTGGGCAGTGCTGGGTACTGAGAGTGTTTCCTTCTCCCTTCTTTCCTGGGACACAGACAAGGTGGAGTCATGGCCAAGAGGTGCCCAGGTAGGAGCAGGCTGCATCAGAAGCCCTGCAGCAGAAGCAGACCCAGGCTCCTGTAGCAGATGTGGAGCTGCAGGATAGACCTACTGACTCCTGTGGCAGGGCAGGGAATGGAACAGACTGTGCTCACTTTACAGGATCCTTGGGGGATTCTGAGTGGGACAGGGGCCAAAGGTCAGTGGAAGGAAACAGGATTCACTTATCTGGGCTTTAATTCCTGCTAGCCAAGGCTGTGGTGCTGCAGGAGTTGAGGTGCCCCAGTGCTGCAGCCCCCACAGCAGGAGTTGAGGTGGACCACGGTGGGCAGAGGCAGGAAGGGTGCTAACCCAGCACTTTGTGTGTGGATCTATCCTCTGGAAAGGCTCCACCAGGAGCACAGGTGCATGCCCTGAGCAGACTGAGCCCCTGGGAACTCACCAGCATTGCTCCTGTACCGACATGAACAACAGACTAGAGCCTGCATGAAAGAAACAACTGTAGCCAATTTCCTGCTAAGCGGGTTTATTAACAAAAACTAACAATGGAGCAATTAAGGTTCCTAACAGCTGCCTAACTTATTCCCAGGGAGGAGAACACTACCCAGACTAAGCAACAGACCAACACCGAATGGCCA
>JACBWW010000031.1:561226-587665 GCA_020086605.1 Lanius collurio | reverse complement strand
TTGGCATGCACTTTCAGCCTACTGGGGCATCTCTGTTCAAGGAGACCATCTGGCCCTGCAGGCTACCCCCAGCCCCATTGTCTTACTATGTTTATGTTTGGGGTCATTCCCCAATCCCTGCCCTGACCCCGCAGCCTTGCCCCATCCTCTCCCCGCTGACCTGCTGGTTCAGGCGAGCCCACACCATCCCACTGCTGCACAGTGTCTGTTTCAGCCCTGCCCCAGCCCTGCCTGCCTATCTGTGGCTGCCTCAGGATGCTCCTGTGGCCATGCCTCTCACTGGGGGGCCTTGGCTTCAGCTGGAGCACTGCAGAAAGTGCCCTTCCTTGAGAAGGATGACAAGCCAGGGCAACGAGGGTCTCAACTTCCCCATCCCTTGCTTGTCCCCAAAACCCTTTCCCCGTTCCAGAGCTCAGTGCTTGCTGCCGTGGCAGGCTGTGTGGGGCAGGCAGGTAGCCCAGCCAGAGCCCCTCCCCAGCTGTGGGGCTGAGCCTGTGGGCTGGGTCAGACCCCAGATGCCTCTTGCTCCCCTTGCAGAGGTGACTCTGGGGCTGCGGAGCACCCCCATCCGTATCACCACCATCCCCAGCACTGTCAGCAGCATCTGCAACGTCAGCAGTGTCAGCAGCAATGTCACCAAGGTGAGTGCCCAGGGGGCCACCTGTTGCCTGGCAGCTCCAGGGCTTGGGTTGGGGACCAGGGACCAAGGAATTAGTGTAGGCAGCATGCTCTGGAGGCTCTGTCTGGTTTTGGTTGGTGCTTTTGTTTTGGTGGGTTTTTTTTCACAGAGACCCTGGATGTTGTTTGTGGTTGCACAGCCCTACATGAGCCCCCTGCGCTCTGAACTGTGCCACCCTGTACCCAAACACTTGGGGAGGTGGGTGGAGGGGGACAAGGAGTGGGTCTCCCTCTGTGTTAAGCACCTTTGAAGGTGGCAGCAGCTCAGGGAAAAACCCGTTGCCAACCACCCCTCTGTTTTTCCTCCTGGGGAGGGACCTTGGCTGTGTCTCTGGGGAGCCCACCTTGGAGTAGGGCTACTCCTCAAAGGTCTCTAAAGCACCCTGGAGCTGTGAGTTGGGGTCTTGCCTGTTCCTGCTATGCCATCCTGAGTGGAGAGCGGCCACAGCCATGCCCCACCCAGGAGGGATTCTTGGATGCAACTGGAGAAAAAACCTGAGAAAACAATCCCTTTGCAGTGTTTTGCGGGGAAAGCAGGCTATGGTCACCCTGGGGCTGGGTGCACACAGGAGACAGCCCTTCAAGTGCTTTTATCTGCTCCTGCCCATCTAGGGTAATGCGAGGCACCCGTGTGCTGCCTTGGCCAGAGCCAGGATGTCAAACACAGCTCTGTCTCAGTCATAGCCCTGTGCACGCCTGGCTGCCTCTGCAGGAACAGCAATGTGGGTGGCCTGTCACTGCCAGTGCCCGTGGTACCACCTGTGGCCTGTGGCAAACTGGCTGTGGTGCCACTGGCTTGACCCCATCCTCAGCCCTTGCCAGCATGAGGCAGGCAGTGCCCACAGCTGCCAGCAGGTCCTGCCTGTGGGCAGCTGGCTGCATTGGGGTGACTTCCCTGTGCTAATGCGCTTAGGCAGGCTTGGCCCAATCACTTGTCAGCTCTCATTAAGGTATTAGTGGGTCTGTCCAGTGAGGTGGAGGGGCCTGAGACCCATCAGCTACCTGGCAGGAGACGCAGCCTCCGGGTATGCACCCGGTAGGCAGGGAGGAGGAGGAGGATGAGGCAGCTGTGCTGGCAGCCCTGCCAGGTAGGGCTTGGTCGGAGGAGCAGCAGGCTGCAGGGATCTGGGGGCAGTAGCCACAGTGGCATGTGCTGTTCTCACTGGCAGGGTGCTGCTTCTGCCCATCGTTCAGGGACCTGCTCCCCCTGAAGCAGGCATTGGGCGGCATGGGGGTATGAAGACCTCAAATCCATGCTGTGGCCAAGGCCCTTGCACAGATGCCAGCCTGAGGCTGAAGATGTTGTGCTGTGGGTGATGCCAGCCCAGAGTGGGAAGGCACTTGGGAGAAAGGACACAGCTGTAGTTGGCTTTTCCACTCACTCAGCACTGCAGTGGTCAGGGCTGGTCCCCACCACTTTGTCCCACAGCCCCCAGGATGGTGTCTGGCCCTGGCAGCCGCCGGGGGAGGAGGGGCCACTTGCAGGGCTCCCCTTGCTGAGCCACCTGGTCCCAGAACCGGATGCACTGCCAAGTGTGGTGCCTGGCTCAGCACCCCTGCACGGGACCCCCGGCTGCTGGGACCAGAATAGCCCACAGGCAGGGAGCGGGCCAGCCTCCAGCCGGGGGGGTGCCTGGGCCCCTATAAAGGGCAGTGGACAGCTGAGCAGGGCTCGCTGCAGCGTCTGCACCGCCACCATGCCGGGGGTCAGCTTGGAGAGGCTGGCGCAGGCTGGGGTGGCTGAGCTGGCAGAGCTGCGGCAGGAGCTAGTGGCATTCCGGGAGGTAGCAGAGGGGCAGCTGGAGCAGGCCCTGCAGCAAGTGCAGGTGCTGGCGCAGGCACTGCAGACACTGGAGCAGGAGCACCTGGAGTTGCGGGCAGAGCTGGGGCGCCTGGGCCACCGCATCGATCTGCTGGCACCAGGGCTGCAGGCGCCCCTTGGGGAGGACATCAGCACCCTCTTTCTGGAAGCGCAGGACCCTTGCACCCACTTTGAGGGCACTGAGGAGCCCAGTGGCCCTGTGGCCCATCCACCCACTTTCTCCAGTACGTGCCAGCAATCGGCTCTGCATCTCTCTCGAAGCAACAGCAGCGTGAGTGTGGGTAGCCCTGCTCGATGAAAGGGGGGTGGGAGGGGGTCACCAGCCCCCAGGGCTCCTGGGGGTGTCCTGGGTGTGACAGTGGTGCACAGGGACATGGCACCATGGGGATCTGCCTCTCACTCCTTGGCCTCACTGTGACTGGGCTGTGTACCCACCTGTTCCGCATTCCCGGTGTGCCAGGTGGGAGGCTACAGGCAGCTGTCCTGCCCCCACCGCAGCACCAGGCACAGGTGGTGGCATGGGTGCATGTGGCCAGTGTCAGCTCCTGCAGACAGATTTGCCATGGATTGGTTACTGGGCCACAGGATGCAGGATGGGGTCAGGTGTGTGTGTGGCCGCTCTGGCCCCACTCTGTCATCCCTGCTGCCTCTGTGCCCTATTCTGGGCCTGGCCCACTGCCTGCTGTGCATTGCTGGGGGGTCGTGCTGAAAGGGACTTGGCGTCCTGGCTGTGTTCGAGCAGGGGCCAAACTGGCCTAGATCCTGGCAGGGTTGTGGGGGAAGGCTCTTGATCGCCTACACAAGCTCTTCACTACACTAAATCCCTTGATTCCACAAAAATCTCTGTGCTGCTAATGGCATGCACTGGACTTGCCAGCACCTTTCCCACTGCTGGGTAACAGCCACTGCCCAGCCCAGAGCCCTGGGCAGCCCCTGCCTGCTGGGGGGCCCAGCCACCTCCTGCCAGGGAGCAGAGAGGATTTGGAGATATTTTGGCAGTCATACTGGGAGGAGGAGAAGGACTGCTGGGCTCTCCTGGGGCACAGGGTGCTGCAGGAGAGTGTCATGCTCCCCTGCCTGCCTTGGGCGCTGCAGATGCTTGCAGCATCCCACCAGCTGGGAGCACTTACCCCCCCTTTGGCACGTCCTCTCCAGGGTCATCACTGCCTGTAGCACTGGGCAGGTATCAGGGTGATGAGGGCCTGGACCCTGAGAAGAGGTGGGGGATGGCCAAGCTGGCTGGGGCTCAGCCGCACGATGGTGTACTTGCAGATGGAGCCGGAGGTGGTGGAGCAGCACCAGGCGCCAAGGCTGGAACCAGAGCTGTCCAATGGCATGGAGAAGGTGCAAGTGAGGGAGGTGGAGAGAAGGAGCAAGCTGAATGTCGAGGAGCTGAGCAGGATTGAGGATGAGGATGTTCTGGATAAGATGGTACCTCTTCCTCTGGCTTGGGCTCCTGCAGGAAGGTAAAGGGACCTCAAGCTGATGGCTGAGACTAATGATGGCTTCCCCTCTTGCAGCTGGATCGGACAACAGACTTTGAGGAGCGACGGCTGATTCGAAATGCCATGCGGGAGCTGCGCCAACGCAAGCGAGGTACTCATGGATGGTGATCCCCACTGGAGTCAGAGTGGTGGTGGTAGCAATAAAAGTGGGGGTGTCCAGCCACAGGGAAGCAGGAGGGTGCATCCTGGGTCCTCTGTTGCCCCCCTGGTTTTACAAGGCCAAGGACATCATCCTTCCTTCCCATGAGCCAGTTGTGGGCCAGCAGCAGCTGCAGGACCCCTGGTGGGGCAGGAACCATGCCCACCACCCCACCTCGCTGCTGATGCCATTTCCCACTCATATTTGCAGACCAGCGGGAGAAGGAGCGGGACCAGCGGCTGCAGGAAGCTAGGAGCCAGTCTGTGGGAGGAAGGGCTGGCCACACCACAGAGACCACCACCACGCAGAGCACTCAGTCAGCCGATGGCTCGGCACGCAGGACTGTCACCAAGACTGAGCGTCTCGTCCAGTCTAGTACGAGCTGGGCTGGGGGGAGGTGTGCCAGCCCTTTGAGATAGCCTTGCAGAATCCTTCCCAGTGCTCCTCCACCACAGATCCTTTGCCATTCACTGCCTGTCCTGAGTCTGGCTTGACTCTACTGGGAGCCGGACTGTGATTCAGAGCTGAGTCTCTGGCTTGCCCAGAGCCTGCCTGGGGATAATTAAGGATTCTGCTCTGGTGACTTCCCTCTGAATCCCCAGCCCTGTCAGGATGGCAGGGCCTCATCTGCACCATTGGCCTGTCTCTTGTCTCCTATACCCCTGCTCTCCTTGTCCCTGGGTGGCTCAAGCTGAGTGGCTGCAGGGGCTGAGTGGCTGCCCCAGCTCCCTGCTGCTTTGTGCTTGTCTCTTTGTTCTCTGCCTGGGGGGCACATGCCCTCTGTCCTCCCTCTGCCTGCCATGCGCATAGCTCTACCATCTGGGACTTCTCCCTGGTGGGCTGCATGGGTGTGAGGGTGCTTGGCAGCAGCAGGCATCTGTGGGTGCTGCTCCTCCCAGCCCAGCAGTTCCTGTTGCCTTGTCCCTGCAGGTGATGGCACCAAGACCTCCCATACTACAACCATGGAGTCGAGTTATATGAAGAGATCAGACAGTAAGAGTTTTTCCTGCTCTTTCCCCATGGCATCCTCAGGGTGTAGCCCTGGGGCATCAGTACCAGTGAGCCGTCACTGCCCTGGTGCAGGCAGAGTCTTGCCTGCCAGGCACAGCTGCTCTCAGCTCCTGCCCAGGGCCTCTCTCTTTCCTCTCTCTCTGCAGATGGCAACAGCACTTTTGTTCAAACCAAATCATCCTATAGCTCCTCATCCAAGAAGACGGGCAGGTGAGCAGAGGTGCCTGTGGGGACAGCCCCACACGGTCCCTGTCACTCACCTGCCTGTGCAAACCTTCTGCCCAGCTTGCAGCATCGCCACACAAACATGGCCCCAAAGCCTTCTGGTCTTTGTGGTATATTTGCTGTGTTCAGAGGTTCTCATGGGTCCTTCCATGGGCACAGAGATGGGTCTGCCAGCTGAGGACCTTAAGCTACCTCTCTTCTCCCAGGGACATGGAGGTCTCCTGAGTGCCAGGGCTGGCTGTGGGTTGAGACCACTGCTTGCCCTCTCCTAGGCTGCCCACAGCCCTTTTAGCATTGCGTGTCTCTCTCCCAGCATTTTTGACCGTGAGGATGAGAGTGCCTCTCGGCGGAGCAGCCTGGCTGCGCTGGAGCGGCGTCAGGCGGAGAAGAAGAAGGAACTGATGAAAGCTCAGAGCCTGCCCAAGACATCAGCCTCGCAGGCACGAAAGGCCATGATGGAGAAGCTGCAGAAGGAGAGTGGGAGGTGAGGCTGGGCCTGGGGCAGGCTGGCCAGGGCAGTGAGTGCTGCACAAATAACACCCTGCAGCTATGGATAACACCTCGTGTCTCCTGCCACAGTTCACAAAACCCCACAGCATCACAGACCACTGTGCAGCGCTCCTCCAGCTTTGGTGTGCCCAACGCCAACAGTATCAAGCAGATGTTGCTGGACTGGTGCAGAGCCAAGACCCGGGGCTATGAGGTGGGTGCCACCTCCTCTTCCTGTCCCAAGGCCAGTCACTCTGTCCCTTGGTAACTCTGTTGTCCTCTCAGCACGTGGACATCCAGAACTTTTCATCCAGCTGGAGTGATGGCATGGCCTTCTGTGCCTTGGTCCACAATTTCTTCCCTGACGCGTTTGACTACAGTAAGCTGACGCCCCAGAACCGCCGCCAAAACTTTGAGGTGGCCTTCTCTTCTGCAGAGTACGTACCTCTCTTGCTGTCATATGGACTTGGAATGGCTTGGGGTGGCTCTCCTGCTCGCTGCTGGGGCGAGGGGGAACATGTGGAGGTGATGTTGCTGGAGGTGGGTTCCAGTAGGAGTCACTCCCCCATGCAATGCAGCGAGGTTAGGCACTGTGGGGGCAAGCAGCAGCTGTGTGGGCAGTCACAAGAGGCCAGTGCAACCCAGTCTGGTGTGGCAAGGGTGGGTATGGGAGTCTGGGTTCCTGGGTGTGGGGTAGAGCCCCCAAAGGAAGAGCAGCAGCTCCACAAGCCTGCCTGGCTTCAGGGAGTACATACCATCCTGGGGTACCAGGTATGGGACTGCAGCCTGTGGGAGGAGCGAGGTTTGCCTGTGGCAGGTGTCTCCTTTCACTTGTAGGGGCTCAAACACCATTGCAGCTTCTCCAGTCTTTTCCCTTCCCCTTTTGCTTCTGGTTTTCCTGGGTGCTGAGAGATGGGAGTGCGCCCAGCTGGAGGGCTGGCAGCCAGCCCTTCTCTCCTTCCTTCTGTCTCTCTCCCACCCACCCACTCCTCTCCTCCAGCACCCTGCCTGGGGGCAGTGCTGGGGGTGGAGGTCCCATCCTGCTGATGTCCAACGTGGTGGGGTGAGCTGGAGGCTCCCACAAGTTCCCAGGGTGCTGTGGTGCTGTTTGGTGGAGCGAGAAGGGGGCTGTGGGCCTGGTTCTTGGCGCTCCTGTTAATGGATTTTTTGCCTTAATTGGGAAACTGGTGTGCGGACTTGAGAGAGCCATCGATCTCTCCGGCCTGGAAGCCAGGTGGCCTCTCGTCCTTCCTCCTCCTCCAGCTCTTGTGAGCATCCTCTCCCGAGCTTCCTGCACCAGGGCTGTGCTGCGTGGTTCCAAGTGGAGCTGGGCAGGAGGGCTGGGCTTGCCCCCCCATCCTCCCAGCTGGTCTATATAGGAGCTATATAGAGCAATGCTCTACTCTGGAACCCGCCCCCTGAGCACCTGGCGTGCCAGAACACCTCACTCCTCCTCCTCCTCTTTCATCTGTCTTTATTTCTGGACTTCACGCCTCTCCACGCCACTCACCTGCCCCTCTCCCCTTTGCTTGAGCCCCCCCCCAGTCTCACTGAATGGCCTCGGCATGGGGTGCCCGAAGCCCTCCTGCCCCTGCATCATGCATCCCCAGAGCATGCCAGAGCAGAGCAGCTGCCAGTGGGATGGGAACTGCACTGATCTGTGTCTCTTGTTTTCTCTTCCTCCCCTCCCTGACTGGGCTGTGGTCACTGGCTTGCCCCTCTCTCTCCCTGCACCCAGGAAGCACGCGGACTGTCCACAGTTGCTGGATGTGGAGGACATGGTCCGGATGCGCGAGCCAGATTGGAAGTGTGTGTACACATACATTCAGGAATTCTATCGCTGCCTGGTCCAGAAGGGGCTGGTAAAAACCAAAAAGTCGTAGCCCATTGTCACCCCCCCCCAGGACCAATGGTGAGAATCTTCCCCTCCAAGTACCTGCCCATGCCCCCACAACCACTAGGGCTTGGCAGGGAAGTGACTGCCTCAGCTGGGGACAAGGCTGGGGGATGCTGGTGGGTGAGGGGTGAGTCCTGGTGGTCCCAGACAGGGCCCAGCAGGAGGTGGGCAGAGACAGCTGGCTGGGCTCGGGCCTTCTGGAGTGCCTATGGGGGTTTGGGTGGAGGGGACTGTGTCACAGACTGTTGGCTCTCCAGGTATGGGGAGGGCAGTAGTGAGAACAGAGTCTTCCTCCCATGGCTGAGCCTCACCCATGGATCAGCTGCTGGGGATGCCACTCAAGATGTTTTGACTGGTGCTGCCTGAGTGTGGGTGGCCCTCCAGGATGCTGCAGCATCACTGCTTGGACTTGCTGCTGCATTCCCCTGCCCCAGAGTGCATGCCCAGCTCTGCCTGCTCATATATGGGCAGAAGTAGGAGCCTGGAAAGTGTGACTCAAGGCTCAGGTCCTGCCTCGTCCTGCAATGTTTGCGCCTGTCTCAGGGCATCCTGGCTGGCGCTGGAGCTGCAGCTCCCCTGGCTCTGCACAGTGCTGGCACACCAGGGCCCAAACAATGGCTTTATAAGGGCAGAGTCACTCTCCGTGCGCTGCCATTGCTCTGCCATTCTGCCATCACCCCCCAAGCCAGGCTGGCAGTGGCAAGGGCTTTCCCAAGGCCCCAGGCATTGCCCCCGACCCTCCCTGCCCCATCCCTCACAGTGGCTGAGGTGAGACTGGTGCCAGCCAGGCTGTGGGCTGGGAGCCCACTGACCAGGCAGCAGAGGCCTAATGGGATGGCTGGGGCCATGGGACCCAAGGTGGGGGGCTCTCCTGGGCCCCGGTTCTCCCCAGGGGCTGACACTGACTGGGGTGGGGCTGTTCTAGGGGGCCAACGTGTGCAGTGGGACTACTGCAGGAGGAGAGAGGGGAGGTACAGGGCTTGGGGGTGAGGGTGTTGTGGTGGTGGGTGGCAGCATCAGGTTCAGACCCTCCTTGTGCACCCTGTCTTTTGGGTCAGAGCCCTGCCTTGGGATGTCCTCCTTGTGCATCCAGAGCCTTGGGGCAGAACCTTGAGTGGCCCAGGCCAAAGCAGCTGAACTGGCCATGGCGGCAGCAGCTGCTGCCAGTTTGTGCCAGCCCCCAGTGCCAATGCAGCCCTTGCTCCAGCAGCAGCAGCCTGGCATGCTCCAGCACCATCTGTCCCTTGAAGGGAGAACTGTGCCTGGTAGGAGTGCAGGGGCCTGGGCAGGGCCAGAAGGGTTGGCAGCAGTGGCAGGGTTGCTTCTGTGCCCCCCTTCCTTCCCTCCCAGTAGAAGGTAGAGCCCCAAGGCTGTTATGGGGATGGGGACACAACCACAGCTGATCTGCCAGGGCCCCACAAGACTGGTAGCTACTGGAGAAGGGTCCTGCATGGACCCCTGCACTGTGGTGGGGCAGGGGGAGAGGAGGAGATAGGCACAGGCCAGATTGAGTGGGCTGAGGCAGAGCAGTACCCACTCCAGCAGTAGGGTGTACTGGGCCTGGGGCAGGCAGCCCCTGGGCTCCAGTCTGGGGTGAGGGTGGGAGCCAGGCATGCAGGGCTTGGGGGAAGGCAGAAGAGCAGGACCAGGACTTGAGGCAGGAGTAAGGGGCAGCATGTAACCGAGACCCACCCTCTGTTTTCCCTGGACCACTTTGTAGGGTCTGAGGCAGGGGCACAGGAGACAGCTGCACCCAGGCAGGGCTCTCCCTAGAGGTCACCAGCATCCACTGGAGGAGCAAGAGGAGGAGAGTGGGCATGGCTTTAGCAGGGGATGACTGCCAGCACCCAGAGCTGGGATGGAGAGTACCAGGGGAGCAAGGCTGGGCAACCCTTGCCCTGGGGCAGGCACCTCCCAGGGCAGGAAGCACATGCTCTTCCCAGTGTCAGGAGCAGCAGGACTGTGGGTAGCAGGGTGGGGGGCGTGTGCGTGAAAGGAGCTGAGCCGGTCTGAGGGCAGCAATGCCCACACCAGCAGGCCTGCGGCAGTGTGGGGTGCCCATCCCAGCCCCTACATGGGGCAGCCTGCCTGAGGCCATGCTGAAGGCTTCATCTCTGCAGGACGCTGGTGGACTGCGTGCCGTTGGTGGAAGTTGAAGACATGATGATCATGGGGAAGAAGCCAGACGCCAAGTGCGTCTTCACCTACGTGCAGTCCCTCTATAACCACCTGCGTCGCCACGAGTTGCGCATGCGGCAGAAAGAGTGCTAGAACCTGCCCTGCCCACCCCCACTGCTGCCCTCACCCCAGAGCTGCCCATGGGCAGGGGAGCTGCTTGCCCCGGGAAAGTCTGGGGGGCCATGGGTTTGGCACTGGGGACAGAACTCTTCCACCTAGGCACCCCCACACCTCTGCCTTGGCTGAGCTGTGGGCTGACCCTGGGGGCAGAGCCAGCTGGGCACTGCTGGGGATGCTCCTAGCTTGGCTTGCCCCCCATGCTCCAGCCTTTTAAGTTATTTGTTCTCCAGGAATTATTTGCCCTGCAGGCAGCATCCCTGTGTCCCTGGGGTGGCCTGGGCGCAGCTGTGCCCTCAGACTCAGATGGGTCTGTGGCTGAGCAGGGCTGTGAGGTCCAGCCAGGGTTATGGTGCATCCTGCAGGCAGCATCTGTCAGTGGTTCCCTTGGCCCCCTGCGAGGAAGCCTCTCTGCCCACCGCAGGTCCTGCTTGGTGTCACCTCCCTGGGGACAGCTCCACAACTGTGCTAACACCCTGCTTCCCACCTCCACGTGCACCTGGGGCACTTCCACCTTGGGGCCTCCTGTGGGCTGGGGAGCGGGCAGGGGCAAAGGGTCCCAGGAGAGTGCAAGGCCAAAGGAGCAAGCTGGGACAAGCCTCCCCCACTCCCCTCTCCAGCTTTGGGCATCCACATGCTCAGCGCTGCTAGCCCCTCTGTCACATCTCTACACTCAGCGCTGACACGTGTACCAACACCAGCCAGATAATAAAGGTTTATCAAAGGCAATGCCTCTGGCTCAGGTCCTTCTGCCAGTGCAATATTGCAGACCACAGTGCTTGGGGAGGCTCCTGGCCTCTCTACTTGTAACGCCACTGCTTGCCCAGCCTGGAGGGACACTGGGGCATGTACTGCTCCTCCACTCACTGATGATGTCCATAGCTGAGCCACCCTGACGAGGGCTGTCCGTTCACTGCCCCCCATCGCCCCAGGCCTGGCACAGGGAAAAGATCCCATGTGGCCAGCAAGGCTGTGGTCAAGTGCAGCTGTGCCCCACTTCCTTCTCTAGCTCAGGGCCAGCTGTCCCCACTGGGCCCGTGCAGCCATGGGGCTTCAGTCCAATCCTGAAGGACTCACTCATGGGCTCATGCCCATGCCTGTGCACACTGTGAGAGCAGTTCATCCCATGGTGCCCACCACCCTCACCCCTCTATCATGCTGGGGAGGGGTGGCACAGGAATGGCACAGTTAGTCTGTAGGTTGGTTTGTGGCTCACCAGCAGCAACTCTCTCTGTGCCACTGTCTCCTGCATCTGTGAGAAGCTCCAGGTCGTCCAGCTCCCCTCAGAAGAGAGAAGTGTGGGATGAACCCCATTGAGCCCTCTCTTAAAAAAAGACACGGTGCAGATGACTGCAAATAAATGCTTTACTAGGAGCTGGATATGACATAGCCCTGCTGGGGGGTAAAGCCCCCTCCCTGGAGCAGCTCTCCCACCTTTGGGACTCAACACATCTACCCTTAGCACCTGGCACTTTCTGCTGAGGGTTTCATCCTGTCCCATGCAGGCAGGATACTGCTGCTCACTGCTGGGAGCAGCTAAACCTCTGGGCACAGCAAGTGACTGCAAGGAATGCTGCTCCTCCTGGCCAGGTATAACGGGCTTCAAGCATGGGAGGGCATCAACCAGCACCTAGGACCTTGGAATGTCCACAAGTACCCAGGAAGCCCCTGCTTGAGGCTGAATCTGCCTAGGGCATCCTCAGGGCAGAAGCTACACAGCACCAAGCAAGGGGGGGGGGGGGGAAACCTTTGCCACCCTGTGACACCATCCCCAGCTGCTGTAACACCCTTATTCCCTACACTGAAGACTGGCTGCAGGACCCTGTCTCAAGTGTGGCACTCCTTGCTAGAGGTCTGGGTGTTCTTCCTTGTCACGTTTGGGTGGGGTCTTGCCATCAGCAGTGGGTGCTTGGGGGGGCAGCAGTGTTGGCAGAGGCTTGGCAGGAGCAAACTTGAATTCCTCCGGCACAGGGGCATCAGGTGTCTCCTTGCGGTAGAAGCCCAACTCCTGCACCAGCTGGTTGATCTCTTCCCGGGTCATGTCACTCAGGGGAATTCTCTGTAGCCAGACAGGGGCTGTAGCCTGGCACCTATGGGGCACTAACCACCCCAGGCCCTGCGCCAGCAGGTGCTGCACTGTGCACTCACCTCTAGCTCCTCATACCGGTGGCTGAGGAGCACAAGCTCAGGGTCAGCACCAGGCAGGTGTTTCATCTCCAGGTTATGGCTGGGCAATGTGTCAAGGAGTGGGCAGCACTGGTCAGGCCCATACAACCTCCATCCCGTCCTGTCCCGTCCCGTGTCATCCCATCCCATGGATCCCATTCTGTCCCATCCCATGGATCCCGTTCCGTCCCATCCCGTCCCATTCCATCCCGTCCCATGGATCCCATCCCATCGATCCCATCTCACAGGGACCCCAGTGTTGCAGCCGCATCCGGTGGGTACTAGAGCGGGATGTCCTGGGTGACGAACGCCTTCACCTGCGGAGAGTGGCCGGCCGGGCCCGGCTCAGCGCGGGGAAGCCCTGATTCCCCGGCCCGGCCCTGCCCGGCTACCTACCTCCCTGAGACGATTCAGCTGTCATCCTCCGCAGGTCTGCGGGAAGGGACACCCCATCAAGCACCCGGTGAGCACTGGTTGGCCCCTGGCGCGCCCCGCGGTCCCCGCCCGCGCTCACCTCCACCTTGCCGCGGGTCAGGTCCCGCAGCACGGCCCCGCGGAGCCGGGGGTGCTCCGAGCCGCCGCCCGCCGCCAGCGCCGCCGCCAGCAGCAGGCAGAGACACGGCCCCGACGGCAACGCCGGCATCGCTCCCGCCGCCGCCACGTCCGGCCCGCGCACGGCACCGCGCATGAGCGGAGACTCGCGCACACAAACACGCACGCACACAACGGCACGCACAGACATGCGCACACACGTGCACGTGCGCGGACATGTGCGCTCAGGTGCGCGCCGTGTGAGTGGCGCGTGACTCCCGCGAGGGCGCGCGTGCACAGACCGGCACCGCACAGACCGACGGCAGCACGCGCACGGCAGCACACACACCGTGCACAGATCAACACACGCACACAGCAACACACACACACAGCAACACACACACCGTGCACAGAGCAACACACACACCGTGCACAGAGCAACACACACACACAGCAACACACACACCGTGCACAGAGCAACACACACCGTGTACAGAGCAACACACGCAGCAACACACACAGCAACACACACAGCAACACACACACCGTGCACAGATCAACACACACACCGTGCACAGAGCAACACACACCGTGCACACAGCAACACACACAGCAACACACACACCGTGCACAGAGCAACACACACAGCAACACACACACCGTGCACAGAGCAACACACACCGTGCACAGACCGGCACCACACAGACCGACAGCACCGGCAGCACGCACACAGCAGCACACACACCGTGCACAGATCAACACACGCACACAGCAGCACACACACCGTGCACACAGCAACACACACACACAGCAGCACACACACCGTGCACAGAGCAACACACACACCGTGCACAGAGCAACACACACACCGTGCACAGAGCAACACACGCGCACAGCAACACACACACCGTGTACAGAGCAACACACACCGTGCATAGAGCAACACACACAGCAACACACACACCGTGCACAGACCGACAGCAGCACGCACACAGCAACACACACACCATGCACAGAGCAACACACAGAGGCCAACAACACCAATACACACACACAGCAACACACACCAACAACGCCAACGTACACATCTTGCACAGACCAACACACACAACAGCTACACATACAGCAACACACTGTGCACACTGACACACAGAAATGACACGCACCAACAACAACCCACACACCCCAACACCCCACGCCAACACATACATGCCAACAGCATACACCAACACACACACCCTAACACCACACACCATGTGCACCGACAAACACACACACTAACACCACACACCCCAACACCACAAACACCATCTCACACACCTGCACCGCACACATCCACAGTAGGCACACTGACACCACATATTGCAAAGACATGCAGAGACACCTGGGTCAGCGTGTGTGCATTCACACACAGCTGTACACACATACACATGCACAGGTACGTGCACACAGTCCTGCATACATCTATATGCAGTTTTCACAATAGCACATGGGTACACACACTGCTACCCCCCTTCCAGTTGCTCCCAGCCATGCCTACAGCTGCACATATCAGCCTACATAGCAGTGCACAGGGACACACCTCAGTCACAAGTGCAATGGTGTGTGCACACATCCTGATCTACACATACACCCAGCAGTATGCACACGCTGCACACACTCATCTGAGGCACATCCATGTGCAAACCATCATGTACCCCTGCACACATCCACCTCAAACCCCTACCCCCTCACTGCAGCTGCACACAAACACCCATGCACAGGCACAACCCATACACAGGTCATAGGGTGTTGGATTGACTGAGGATGGAGGCAGATCTGAGGTCTCTCTGGTCCTATCACCTGTTCAGGCAGGGTCACCCAGAGCCAGGGGGCGAGGACAGTCTCCATGTGTTTTTTGTTAATATCCAAGGATGAAGACTGCACACCTTCGTAAGCATCTTGGGCCAGGGGAGAGTGTTTTCTGACATGCAGAGGGACCCTCCTGCATTCTAGTTTGTGCCTGTGGCCTCTGGTCCTGCCACTGGGCACTGCTGGGTAGAGCTAGTCTCTGTCCTCTACACTTCCCCTCAGATATTTATATACATGGATGAGATCCCCCTGAGCTTCCTCTGCTCTGGGAGGCACAGTCCCAGGTCTCACAGCTTATCCTTATATGAAAGATGCTCCAGCCATTTCTGCTTGGGACCCTTCACTGGACTCCCTCCAGCATGTCCATGTCTCCCATCTTGGGAGCTCTGCACTGGACACAGCACTCACAGGTGCCTCCATGACTTCCTGTGACCTGCTGACAATACCCCCAGTGCAGCCCAGGATGTCATTCGCCTTCTTTGCCCTGAGGAGATGCTGAGTTCATGGTCAATGTGGTGCCCCCAGGCACCTCCTATCCCTCTGCAGAGCTGCTTTACAGCAGGGCAGCCCCCAGCATGTCCCAGTGCCGGGGTTGTTTCTCCCCAGGGGCAGGACCCAGCATGCTCCCTGATTGAGCTTCAGGAGATTCCTAACAGCCCATTTCTCCAGTGCACCCAGGTCCCCTCCAGATGGACATATGACCCTCTGGTTTTGCAGTCACTCCTCCCAGTTTGCTGTCACCTGCACAGTTGCTGAGAGTGCCTTGTCATCCCAGCCAGGTAGGATGAGAATGTTAAACAGGCCAGGGCCCAGCAATGACCCCTGGGGGCACCATGAGTGACTGGCCTCTCACAGGACTGTGCGCCACTGACCTCCATCTCTGGATCCAATCATCCTGCCTCAACTTCTGTTTATCTGGCCCATATGCCATCTGCTTCCTTAGGAAAGCAGATGAGCCTGATGCATCCAAGCAATGCAGGTGAACACTGTCCCCTGCTGTTCACGTCTGCCAGCTGCTCACTCCATCACGGAAGGTGGTCAGGTGGCCAAGAAGGACCTCCCCTTGGAGAAGCCAAACTAACCCCTCAAGGAGTTGTCGTTTGTGTGCCCAGTGATGGTTACCAGAACTTATTGCTCTGTCATCTTCCCAGGATGCAGGTGAGGCAAAATGGCCTTGAGCCCCCTTTCACACCCTTCCAGAAACCAGCAGTGACATCGACTCTCCCAAGTCCTCTCCCAGTTGCCGCCATTGATCACATACTATTGCAAGTGCCCCCCGAGATGGCAGAAGCCACTTCCCACACTTCCCTTGGCTCCTGAGTCAGCCCCATGGGGACCCAGGGATCTTGTACTCTCTGACCAGTATCCTTCTCTGCCTCACTCCTTATGTCACCAGGGTCCTCCTCCTCCTCAAGCTCCAGCCTTCCCCAGACACTGTGGCAGGTACAGGCTGAGGGTGGGACCAGTCACCCAGACCCCTTGTGTGTGTGCACCCCGAGTGCAGGTGCTCACACTTGCCTCTATAAAGTACTTCACTGGAGCATCTGGGCACTGGCACACACAGATGCAGCAGCACCTACACACAAAGCCACATACACACAGCTGCACACACAGACATACACACAGCTACACACACACAGGTGCACAGAGCTGTACACACACAGTGCTGCACACACAGCTGCACACACAGAGCTTGTGTATGCACACGCACACACCCTGCCCCAAACATAGCTGCACATACAGAGGTGCACAAGCAGGACACGCGGCCCACACATGAATACACACACAGCCAGACACGCACACAAACACATGCTCACACAGTTGCCACAAAGGTGTGTGTGTGTACACCAACAATGCAAACACTCTGCAGCAGACCACAGATACACCTGGAACAAGATGACACAACAGCTGCAGTGGTGAGCACAGCCATACACGCAGGAATGCACCAGGGCAGGCATTCATTTGCAGGGCCAGACGTGCACATGCAAGGGCAGGTGTACACTTGCAAGGACAGGTGTGCAAGGACAGGTGTTCATGCACAAGGACGAGTGCGTACCGCAGGGACAGGTGTGAAGGGACAGAAGCGCACATGCAAGGACAGGCTTTTGGGGGCAGAGGGAGGGGGCGAGGCACGGGCGGGCACGTGAGCTGGGCGGGGCGGCAGGTGCGCGAGGGGCGGGGCCGCTCCTGCGCCTTTAAGGCGCCCCGCAGGTGGCAGGCGTGACGTCACTGTGTTTGCGTCACGGGGTGGGGGTGCAAGGTGCGTGGGGCCGGGTCGGGGCCGCTCCGGTCTCCTCCTGCCGATGGACCCGGCTACCGGCTCGGGGTCCCGACCCGGCCCCTCGCGCGGCCCTGGGAGTGCGGCTCGGCTCCCACCCGATGCTGGGGCTTCGGCGGCGCCTTTCCTCGGCGGAGGCGTCCCGGGCGGCCGTAGGAGCTCCCGACCGGACGCGGCGTGCGACCCCTTCGGGCATGGCTGCCCGCGGCACGCAGGGACCGAGGAGCGGCCCCCGGCCTGGACCCCGCCGGAGGGGCTCCCGCTGCCAGCCCTGCTGCCCCCCGTCCCGGGCGGCTCCCTGTCCCCGGCAGCGCCTGGCCGGGCCTCCCTCCCCGCGCCGGCCCCGCCGGAGCGGCAGGAGATGCTGCCCAAGGCGGAATCCAGCGACCACATCGCGGCCTGGGCGTGCCCCGCCATGCCCCGCGCTCCCACGCTGCCCAGGGCCGTGTCCAGCGAGTTCCTCGGCTTGACTCCCC
Organism: Lanius collurio; assembly: GCA_020086605.1. Classification (NCBI taxonomy): domain Eukaryota; kingdom Metazoa; phylum Chordata; class Aves; order Passeriformes; family Laniidae; genus Lanius; species Lanius collurio. The sequence goes on along the minus strand of JACBWW010000031.1, from coordinate 570,302 downwards.
GAGCGGAGCCGGGCGAGCTACCCGTCCTCGCCGGGCCCCTCGGCCGACTCGGCCCTGGCGGCGTCTGCGATCCGCTGCCGGACTGCCCGGGACGGGCCCCGGAGGACGGCGCGTTCCGGTGAGTGAGGCTGCGGGGCGCTCGCGGGGACGGGGCTCGCAGTGCTGTGGGAGCAGCACCCGCTGTGCGCTGGAGCTGCCCTCTTCTTCCCGCTGTGGCGGGTTCAGCCGGTTTGGGGTGCGCGGTTGCAGGCAAGCTCCCGGCGGGGAGGATGCCTGGTACCCACTGTTCGTGCGGGATATCGTGATAGAGACATTGATTGTAGAGTGGGTGCCACCTACCCCCGCTGTCCCCGAGCACTGAGGCTAGCGTGGCGCTGCTCTCCTTCCCTATCGAAACGTGTCCCCTGTGACTGAGGCACCTCCTGTCACTATCGAAAGAATCTGCGGGCCCTTTGCTGGTGCCCGTTGCGCAGTGGCATTAATGTGTTGTGACGGATGTGGCTTTGCGCTGGTGAAGGACACCGCTGCGGGGCTGCAGCACCGCTGTCACATGTGCTGCCCTGGTCTTTGTGGCTGGCAGCGGCTGGGAACTGAGATCCGGGTCCTTTTCCCCAGGAACCTGAGCTTTCTTGGAGAAGGGGGGGAAGTGGTTTTCCAGAGACACCCCGTCTCGCAGCCTGCCTGCTGTGCCAGCATGCCTATGTCAGCTGGTGGTTATGAAGACAAGGGCTCTTTGTGCTGTTTTTTTAGAATTTCAGGTGCAGATCCTTGGGGGTCTTGGAGGCAAGGACCTGTCTCCCTCATATGGGAGTTAAGAACCTGGTGTATATGCCGTAACTAAGCTTCAGCCTTGGCTACTTTTGTTGCCAGCAAAAAGCTTCCTTGATGGAACTGGGAGCTGAACAGGGGTACAGAGAACCCCTCCAAGCCCCTATGTTAGCCTGTTCTTCCTTTGTCCTCCCAAGCATCACAGTGGTCACCTGGAACGTAGGTACAGCCATGCCCCCAAATGATGTGACGTCCCTGCTGCACCTCAACACGGGCGAGACAAATGATGTGGACATGATTGCCATCGGGTAAGAGGATGAGATGTGCCTCCCCCTTCTCTTTCCCCTCCCCCCTCTGGGGAATCCCCAAAGCCCTGGGGGACAAGGAATGGAAGCTTCAGCATCCCTTAGGGCATGGGGAGCAGGGAGGAGTGTGCATCACAAATGATAGCATATTGGAAAAGGTGATGGAGAATCAGCTCCTGGTAAAATGGGAGTTCTGAGAGGAACTGAAACCCTTGAGTACTGATTAGACTTGAATCCTCATCAAGCCTGAGGCTGCCTGTGTAGGGCCAGGTGAGCCCGGCTTTTTTGGTCCTTGGGTCAGGTCTGTCAAGGCAATTGACTCACTTGGCCAAGTCCTCTGGGAGCATTCTCTTCTCTGCTTTTGCATATGGTATGCAGGCCTCAAGGGCATAGATCTGCTGTTCTCCTGTGGCTGGATTGGCTGCATACCCCTGGTACACAGACCTGCTGGCAGGGCAGTGCCACAGCACAGTAGTGAGGCTGGTGAGGGGAGGGTGGCTGTCCCTCAAGGACTGCAGTGGTGTGTGAATTCCTGCTAAGGTCAGGGATGTGTGGTCTTTGCACAGGGAGCAGGAAGCAGCCTCTGCCTATAGGTGTGAGGTGGAAGAGCTGGATCTGCCTCCAGGACTGCCCCAGAGCTCCCAGCTGCAGGAGCATAGTGGTGTAAGGGCTGAGGCTGCCAGAGCTATGATGCTGTGTTGGAGCCAGCCTCTCAGTCCCCTCAGCCTTGCAGGCCAGTGGAATGAGTTTGTGTGGGCTGCAGAGGTCAACCTGAGCTGGATGGATGGGGTGAGTGGTGTAGCTGACAGTGAGGGGCCTGCTGGGACCGTATTCTGGCCTGAGCTAGGTGTGCTGCTCCTCCTCACTTCCTGGCATTTCTGTCTGGCTGTGTCCTTCCTCTGACCTCTGTTTTTGTGCTCCAAGCACTCGATATTTTTGGGCAAGACATTTCCTGATTGTGCTGTTCTCTATGGACGTTTTTCCCTCTCTTCATTAATTGCTGAGCTGAGAGGAGCACTATTAATTTTCTGGTTGCTGCTGCTCCGAACTGCGTGGCTCAAATGCATCTGGACACCTGGTGCTGGTGGGACATAACTTCTCTATAGAGACTAATTCAACTGAAAGGCCCCATAAGCCCTGCACCTCGAGATGGGCTTTAGGCTTCTGCTGAACCCTGTGCAACTTAACTGCTTCTGCTTTAGAAAAGGCCAAGGCCTCTGGGATTCAGGGCCACTTGTGCCTCCTGCCAGCACATGCTCCAGAATCACTGGAGCAAGGACATGGCTGGTTTTTGCTCTAAAATCAGTGTCTTCCCTTGAACTGCCCTTCCCACCCTGTTCAGCTGCCCAGCATTGTGTTTTGGCACCTCTCCTGAGTTCTCACTAACTGGGACACAGATGCTTTCCTGGTGTGGCTGAAGGACCTGTACATTTCCTCTCAGGCTGCAGGAGGTAAACTCCAAGATAAACAAGCGCTTGAAGGATGCCCTCTTCACAGATCAGTGGAGCGAACTCTTCATGGATGTGCTGAGCCCCTTCCACTTCATCCTGGTAAGGAGTCCCAAAGGAGCTGGCAGCTGGTGTTCTCTCTGCCTTCCAGGCAGGTGGGACACAGATAGAGAGCTGGACTGCAGGATGGAGGGAGGTGCGGTGGGAGAGCTGGCTGAAGGGACAGCCTGCAGCCATCCAAGCAGCAGGGACCGCTGCTGCATCTCACCCAGTGAGTTGTTTGGCTTGTGTCACTGTTCTCCCTTTCCTGTGCTTATGCTTCCCCTCTGGTGCTTTGGGGTGACTTTATGTTGCTGACTGCATTGAACTAGGATGAGGAGGTGAATGTGGGAACTGGCCTGTGCTGCTGCCAGAAGCCTGCAAGGCTCAGGGCAGCCTCAGCTCCCCCAGACAGGTTCTGCTCAGAGCATGCATAAGCCCAGTATCACTGAGGCTCAGGTTTGGCTGTCAGTGTTCAGGAGGGTATGCACAGATCTCTGAACCAAATGTGCTGTTAGTCACCTGTGGGATGGGGAGGCACATGAAGGATGGAGGTGCTGCCCCATGGCCTGGAGTGGGGGAAGTTGTCCTGCTATCCCTAGGCTCTCTACCATCCTACTTCAGCCCTCGCTCTGATTCCAGGTCAGCACAGTGCGGATGCAAGGTGTGATCCTGCTGGTGTTTGCCAAGTACTACCACCTGCCCTTCCTGCAGGACATCCAGACAGACTGCACGAGGACAGGGCTGGGGGGATACTGGGTGAGTGTGGCCCTGAGGGGAGATAGCAAGGGGTTGGCTTTCCAAGGAGTCATGGGATCCTCTTGGTGCAGGGCAACAAGGGTGGGGTGAGCGTTCGTCTCTCCATCTTCGGCCACATGGTCTGCTTCCTGAATTGCCACCTGCCAGCACACCTGGAGAAGGCGGAGCAGCGCAAGGAGGATTTTGCCACCATACTGCACATGCAGCAGTTTGAGGGGCCTGTGGCCAACGGCATCCTGGACCATGAGTGCGTATCCCACCATTTTCCTCCCCAGTCTGGGCTGTAGTGCCAGTCCCAGTCCTTGACCACGTCCATGTAGGGTCTGAGATCTATCTGAGCATCCCAGCACAGCCTGGAGATCAGGTCTTGCCTGCACAGCTGGCCCTGCATAGGCTCAGTGTGGTGGGATAGGTGTTTAGAGGGGTCTTGGTCTCGCCACGTTCAGGGCTGGTACAGCTCAAGCCTTACTAGCACTGTTGGGGTTTGGGACCAGTGAGGCAGAGGGGCCAGCTCTGTCCTGGTGTCCTGGCTGTGTGGTCTGAATCCAGTGGGTGCCTCACTGTGGAAATTTTCACCCTCAGTTTCAGCTTGGGGAAGTCTGGCCCATTTGGCTAATGATGCTTGGTCCTACCTGCAGAATCCTGGCAGTTGGCCAGGCTTCCAGCTGAGCACTGACCTGTGCCAGTGTTCCCAAGAGCATCTGTGCTGTGGGCTAAGGCTGCCCCCAGGCTGGGGACATCTTACCCCTGCTATGCTGGCTCTGGCAGCCTCAGCCCTTTCAGCCTCTTGCCCTCGCTCCCATCCACAGCCTCGTGTTCTGGTTTGGGGACCTCAATTTCCGCATCGAGAGCCTGGACATCTGCTTTGTGAAGTATGCCATTGACAGCAATGTCCTGAGCCAGCTCTGGGAGAAGGATCAGGTGAGGGACGGGCATGCTGCCAGCCTACACTGGATCGACTCTCCCCAAAACTGCCCTTGCAGCTGTGGGACAGGGCATGGGACAGGGCATGTCCTCTTGCAGCCCACAGGACATGAAGGGCCCTAGCTCTCATGTCTCTGGGGATAGGAAGGGACAGCAGAGTCCCAGGTCAGTCTGGATGGAGCTGGGCACACTTCCCTCATCGGTGAGTGAGGAAGAGCTGAGGCATTGAGTCTACAGACTAGCTGCTGGCATAGATGGACAGATCCTGAGAGCTGTGGGAGCTGGCAGGAACAGGATAGGGATGTCACAGTGTGTGAGGGTGGAGAGATCTTGGTGGGGTTTGTGGAGGGGTCTGGCTATGTGGGCTGCTGTGCTCCTTGATATGCTCTCTTCCCCACAGCTGAACATTGCCAAAAGCACCTGGCCTGTTCTCAGAGGCTTCCAGGAGGGACCCCTGAACTTCCCACCCACTTTCAAGTTTGATGTGGGCACCAACAAGTATGACAGCAGGTAGGAGAGCAGAGCTGGGCATGAGGTGGGGCCGAGAGATGCAGAAGCAGTGGGACTCGGAGCCAGAGTGGGTGCTGGGGTGGATGGGTGAGGAAAGCAGCCATACTGGAGTGGGCACGGGCTGGACTGGGATGTGATGGCAATGCTGGTGCCAGTGCAGGTCTGTCCCTGCAGCTATGCTGAGTGGAGTGCCAAGATGAGCTGCATCCCCTGCCCACATGTGCTGTAGTGCCAGGGGGAGGCAGTTTGGGTCAGAGCCCACTGCCCCTGCCAGGCAAGAGATGCCCCTCTGTGCCCTGCAGTGCCAAGAAGCGAAAACCTGCCTGGACTGACCGCATCCTGTGGAAGATAAAACCTCCCAGCAAGGGGTGGGGCACAGGTGGGCACCGGCCCAGCCAGGGTGTGCTGTCAGTGAGCCAGCTGTGCTACTGCAGTCACATGGAATACACTGTCAGCGACCACAAGCCAGTAGCTGCCATCTTTGCCGTGCAGGTGAGCACTGTCCAGGGCTGCTGGGAACACAGGCAGGAGCTGCAGGGGTGGGATGCCCAGTCTTGCGTGTGTGTGGCTTACTTCTGTTTGGCAAGCTCAGCTGCCTTGCCACTGAGTGGGGGCTTCTGTGGGTATATGCACAGGGGCCCTGGGCAGCAGAGGCAGTTCTTTGCCATGCCCTTACTCAACATGTACCTGTCTCTGACAGTTTGCATCCAAGGTGGACAAGCCCCAGGTTGAGATTTATGTGGCTGACGAGTGGAGCAAGCCTGAGCAAGCAGTTGTCAGGTACAAGATGGCTGTTGGCTTCCACCGGAGCTCCTGGGACTGGATAGGACTCTACCGGGTAGGGGCTTGGGGGCTGCTGGGGCTGGAGGGAGTGGGGAGCACTGCACAGCACTGTGGGGTCCCTTCTGAGCTACCCCTCCACCAGCGAACATGGTGAGGGCATGAAACTATGCCCTCCCCCTGGCATCATGATGTGGTCCTGCTACAGGAGGCTCAAGTCCAGCAGTTTCCTCTTCCTTCTGCTCTGTGGGCCCCACAGGGCCCCAGGGCACATGTGGCGGGGGTTGCAAGGCAGCTCTGGGTCACCCTGTGTGAGGCAGCGCGGGCTGAGCAAGAGAGCGAAGGGTGATGGTGCTGAGAGGGGCTCACATTACCCCACTCACCTGTGTTCTCCTATGTATGTGTGCACAGGTGGGCTTTCGGCACCCTAAAGACTATGTGTCATATGTCTGGGCCAGGAGCGAGGATGGGGAACGCTGCCTGGAGAAGCAGCTGTGTGCACAGGTGAGCTGGGGCCAGCCCTGCTGTCTTGCTGGCACTTCTGCCCCACGGTGTGGGGGGCAATGGCCCCTCTGTGCCCCTGGATGGGGGAGGCAGGCACCTCGTTATTGCTTTGTGCTGAGCCTGGGGCAGGCTCATGGTGTTAGCAACAGAGATTTGTGCTTTCGGCTGGGGCTGGAGGTGGGAGGGAGAGCACCAACCCTGGTGCCCATCAGGTGTCTCTGGGCTGCAGGTGATGTTTTCTGAAGAAGCACTGCCCAAGGGGAATGGCGAGTACATCCTTGGATACTACAGCAACACCTCCAGTAGCATAGCTGGTGTGACTGAGCCCTTCCAGGTGAGCACAGGCAAGAGGTGAGGGGAAGGGGGAATGGGTGTGGGGGGTCTCTGGATGGGGGAGGTCAGTTGCTGTGGTACCCAACAGTCCCCTGTGAGTGTCAGCCAGCAGTGCTGATGCAGGGGTGCAGATATCCCTACCCAGGTCAGAGGAGGGCAGCAGCTCCACGGACAGCTCAAGCAGCAGCTCAGAAGAGGATGACAGTACACTTGTCCTCCTGGCCCCCAAATCCCGTAGCCCCAGCCCAGGCAAGATGAAACGGCATCGGAGCCGAAGCCCCAGCCTGGCCAAGTTCCAGGGCCTCATCCTGCGGCCATCAAGCCGGGACAGGGGTACAAGCCGCAGTCCGTCACCCCAGAGCCGTCGCAGCCTACCCAGGAATATCCCCACAATCCATCTGCCCCAGGAAGAGCGGAGGCACCATGGAGTCAAAGGCAAGGAGCTGGGACAGGCAGCAGCTGAGAGCCTGGAGGGCAGCTCTTTCTACCAGACTGTGCAGGAGAAAGGTGGCCTTCGGAATGTCTCTGCTGACAGCCCCCTGGCCAGGGCTGACCCCCGGAACCTGGGCCTGCTTCCTGCACTACGCCTGGAAATGGTTGACCAGGTCCTGGGCCGGCGGTGGGAGAATGCAGACCAGGGCTATTATCCCTGCCAGAAAATGAGTCCCACCAGCCCTCCAGGCTGTGGCACCTCCCCAAAGGAGGGGCGCAACCCCCAGGAACTGGACCGACATAGCTGTGCCATGGGCCGCTGATGCAGTGGTTCCTTCCCTCTTCCCCATAGCGCGCTTGTTGTGTGCTTTCCTCTGCCACTTTCCTGCTGAGACACTCCCTCCCTTATTTATTGCAGTGATTACTCATCCCTGTTGTGTGCCTGGCAGGTAGAGGCCCTCCCTGCTGCCCCGAGCACAAGCTCCTGCCCCAGGCAGGGCTGTGAAGTGACAACACAGGGGAGGGTGGGCAAAGCTGGTCTAATATGGTTTGGGGAACCCCTCACGAACTTCCAAGTGCAGGACTCTTGTCCCAGGGGGGAGGAGTGCTGGCCTCGCACATGAGGCCAGGGCAGGGCTCTGGCAGGAATGGCGATGGGCACAGAGCAAGGACCACCACAAGGTACCCTGGAGATCAAAGCTTGCTCCTTCCCTGCTCTACCATTGTGCCTCAGCCTGAACATAGTGCAAGTGACAAAATAAATGATCCTGCCCACCCCAGCTGCACTGTGCTCACTGCTGGGGGCAGGATCAGCCCTGGGGTGGGGGCCACAGTGTGAAGAGGGGGTAGCAGGCTCAGCCCTTGCACCATACACCATGCTCTAACCACCCTTTTATTTCTTCTGCTGCATGCAGTTACTGACCCCAGCCCTCCTACTCTGCCTGCGCAAGAGGGTCAATGTCACACCTCACTGCTCAGGCCCCCGGATGAAGGGTCACCAGTCTAGGGGTGGGGGGCCCTGCCATCCCTCCTGCCCCAGAGCACAGCAAGGAAGGACAATGGGTTTCCCCATTCCTGAGCTCTCCTATTTCTTTCCCTTTGCTTTTGATGCTCATGGATGGCAGCCACAGCTGCTTGAGAGGCTTCTCAGGCTCTCTGCCTGCTCTGGCTGTAGTTCTAAGCTCCATGCAGTCATGCCAGCAGACATGCTCAGTGCCATCCTTTGACTTGGGGACCAGATCCCAAGCAGCTGCAGCATAGCACATCTTCCTCCCTTTCCTTCCCAAGGTCGTGCTGCTTGGGCATCACTGAGGCACCGTGTGGGGCCAAGTACCTGGTGTGTGCTCTACGACCAGATGCTGACACTGCTCACAGAAGGTGCCTCCCTTGGCTTGTCTTCCAGTGTGGGTGCTTGGCCTTGGAACTCACAGGCAGAGGACCCCAGCCTCTTAGAGGCTTTTTGAGCTGTTGTGCAGGTACAAGCACAGCCCTGGTCACCGTGGTACAGCTGCCAGAGAAGCAAAGCTGTGAGCATCACTGTAACCCTGCAGCACCAACACCCACTGCCCCTGCCTTGCAGCCAGCTTGTGGCAGGGCAGAGCAAGGGCCATCGTGGGCACTGCTGGTTTCCTGCCCCACAAAGGCCCTGGCCTCTTTCCCTCCCCACCTACCTGTGCTGTGACCCCCTGCCTAGGCTGCAGGCAGCAGGCAGCTCCAGAACGAAGCAGTCCATTGTCATGTGGTCAGCCAGGACAGCCCTGTCCATGTCACTGCAGTCCCTCACCCTGTGGAGGCACCGTGCCACCCTGGAAGCACAGGAGGTGTCAGCAGGTATGGGCCAGAGCAGGCATCCCCCCTCCTCTGCTCCCCAACTGTATGCACACAGTGCCCTTTTCCTCCTGGACTCACACCTGCGTGTGCAGTTGCAGTGGAGTAGTGTCCGGCTGTCCACGTTGTGTAGCTGGTACCTTACCTCGTGGGGTGCAATCTGGTGCTCACACTTACCCAGGTGTTTGCTGCACCTGCACCCCCTGCCCAGGCCTGAGAAGAGTGGGGAGGTAAGACGCACCCCCCGCCCATGACCCCACCAGCCTGACGCCTTGGGCCACCCCCCTGCGGTGTGCACATGCACAGCACCAGCTCACCCTGCTGCCTGTGCTCCTTCACAGCGGGTAGGGCTGTGGCTCCACCCATGGGGCTAGATCCAATGCTGCCATACCAAGGGCGTGCTGAGATTCCAGCCCCTTGCTCTGCTCCAACCAGATCCCGTCCTGA
>JACBWW010000031.1:443627-560940 GCA_020086605.1 Lanius collurio | reverse complement strand
AGCCCACATCCCGCGCGCCGCTCCGCCCCCCGCCCCCGGCTTTAACCCCGCGCCCGGAGAGGGGCCCGGCGCCGATTGGCCCGCTCGCCAGCCCCGCCCCACCGACGGGCGAGCGGCGGGAGGCGGCCCGAGTGCCACCCCTGGCGCCTCCGCTCCCGGGTACCACCCCCATCTAGGGCACTCGCCATTCCCGGGCACCCCCTGTCACGGGCACCCCCTGTCCCGGGCATCCCCTGCTACTCGCACCCCCTGTCCCGGGCATCCCCTGCTACACGCACCCCCACCCCCCGCGCTCTCTCTCTGGGCACCCATGAGTGTACGTGCACGATTCTGGGTACAGGTGTGTGTTCAGGTATGCACAGCCTGCACACTCACTTTGAGCACACATGTACACACGTGTGTGAGCGTATGCCCATATGCCCGACCATGTGTGTCCCGCACAGGCTGTAACCATGTTCCTGCTCAAGTGTGCACTGTGTGCTGTCAGGACACACAGCACTGTCCTGTCCAGCCCCTGCCGAAGCAGCCCATGGCCCAGGATTACACCTGTTTGAGGGCTGAGTATCCCTGAGGATGGAGCCTCCACAGCCTCCTAGTGCAATTCCTACTACTGCCTGACCTTCATAGTACAAAGGTGTTTCCTGATGTTCAAAGGAACCTCCCATGTTCCAGTTTGTGCTCATTGCACTTAGTTCCAATACTGGACATTAGTGGGAAAAGACAAACTCTTGTTTCTTTGCACCCTCCCCGCCTGTTTATTAACAGGATCCCCCAAAATTCCTCTGCTCCAGCCACAGCAGACCCTGCTCCTGCAGCCACTCAGTACAGGTGCTCCCATCACTCCACCACCATCACGGCTCTTTGCTGGACTCACTCCAGCATGTTTGTGCCTTGCCCAGGTGATCCCAGCTGGAGCAGCACGGCCCCCCTAGGGCTCCCTGCCCAGCTTTGCCTGGTGCAGCTTGGGTGGCTGCCATGAAGACACATCCCTGGCTCCTGCTTAGCCAGTGCCCAGCAGTGTCCCAAGGTCCATCCCTGCAGAGCTGCTTTCTAGCTGGTGGCCCAGCTTGTGCTGGTACAATATCCCTGTGGGAATCAGGATCTCTCTACCCTGGAACTACCCTGGGAGGGTAACTGGGCTGTGGGGCAGAGCTCACTCCCCACCTGTCCCAGGGCCCCTGTGCCCCAGGGAAGCATTGTTTAGGGTGGCCAGTGGGTCTGGTAATCCTGTGCATTACTGTTGAATCCCAAAAGGATGCTGGCCCTGCTCTGGAGAATTGGCCCACTGAAGTTCAGGTGCACCTCTCTCTGCCCGAAGGAAGGAAGGAAGGAAATCATGGTTCCTCTGGTGTGGCTCTTTCTTCCAGGGCAAGTCTGGAGTCATGTCTGTGTCCAGGCTGATGCTCTGCTCTGCTGGGGTTCAGGGGGATCAGGGGAGGTGGTCTGTGGAGCCCCATGTGCCCTAACCCAGGGACACAGGGGGCTGATGGATGGGGCTTGGCGGTATAGGCTTATCTCACCTTATTAGGATTTTCCTGGCAGCAATGCACTGCAGACAGGGCAGAGTCCACCTCGTGGCTGTGATAGAGCTGCTGTGAGCCACTCATGACATCACTCCAGGTGTCACAAAGGTCTCCCCTGTCCTGGGAGCTGGGTTCATGAAGCTGGATGGGAGCTGGCAGGATGGGAACTGGCATACCAAGGCTGGGGAAGGGCTCTGCTCAGGGGTACCACAGACCTGGGAGAACCAGCTTTCCACCACCCCCACAGGGATCTACAGAGCCCTTCTGATATGGGCTCTGCCACACTGTGTGGCATTCCTGTCCCAGTGCCCCTGGGGCTGCCCTGTGCATGCATTGTGCCCCTTCATGCCCAGGGGGCTGCCCTGTGCCTGGGCTGTGTTGGCAGCCCCGTGGGGCCCCACAGGGAGAGATCCATGGAGCAGCACAGGACAGCCTTGGCTGACAAGTGTATGACTGTCAGGGACACAAAACCCAGTTTGGGTTTGTCTGGATGATAACAGGGGATAAGAAGGGATGCCAAATGCTCTGGCCTTCACTGCTCAAGCAGCCAGTGGGTTACAGGGCTGGCTCTGCAGCAGAGCTCCCCATTTGTAACCATGCAGCTACTGCCCTGCTGCCAGCTGCCGGCACAAGGCTGGTGTCTGACTGGGCAGTGAGGACGTGGGGCTGAGCTCTGAGCAACCCAGTCCTACAGGCAGCACTGCCAGCCCTGCACCTGGCTCTGCTGATGTGGCTCAAGGCTGCAGACAAGGCCAGCATGGGGCTAAGCTGCCAAGGACTCAGGGCCTGAGCCTGTGGGGGTGGGGAGCACTGAGCTGTGGTGGAGATGCCGGCATTCATGGTCAGTGCAGAGAGGGAGGGCAGTGGGTCCCGGCCTGGGTCAGCAGGAATGCAGGAATGGGCTGGTGAAGCAAATTTTTCCCCCCTTCTCTGCAATGCAATGTTCTATTTGGGGCTCCCTAGTACAAGAAAGATCCCATACTGAAGTGAGGCTGGTGAAGGCTGCTGAGCTGGTCAGGAGTGGAGCTAGGCTAACTTGGGCTGAAGGAGAGGAGAAATCAGATTTTATCTGCCCTGAACTCTGAGTCATGGCAGGGCTCCTTTCTTCCCCTTTTGCACTCCCCAGGCCAGCATGGGCATTGGGGTGATGCATCCTATGGAGACATCCTGCAGGCAAGGGCTATTATCAGACTGTGTGAGTGGCTGACAGACCTGTCTCAGTGCTGACACACCCCCAGATGTCCCCATGTCCAGCCTTGGCCCTTCACCCCAGCCAGCTGGCAGCACTGACTCCCCATTGTGTAACATGCATGCTGCTGGCCATATCCTGCTTGTGTCCTCTGGGGACAGGCACCCTTGGAGGGGACACACATCTCTCCCTTCTGGAAAAGGAATTGCTGCAGCACTGGATATAAGCCTCTCTGCATTTTACTACTCTAAGCTGGAATTTGCAGCTTTGTGGAAGGAAGGATGAACATGTATCCATCCTGTGCAATAGAGCACCCAGGGCATCCATGGCTCTGGACATGAAAGGAAGAACAGGGAAAAAACTTCATGAGAGAAAATGTCTTGTGAAGGTTGGAAGACAAAAATCAAGTTGGAGTGAGCAAAGGAATGGTGCAGTTATTTCACGCCTGAGTTGAGATTATCAGTTCAAGCACACCTTGCAGACCCAGGGGATACCCTTGAAGGCTCCTTTGGACTCTGGCATGCACCCATAAGTCCCTCCACCCCATGCTGGTGGGTTGGCACTCCCCAGTTGGGCAGCCAACACAGCCACCACCTGTCTGCCTAGGAGAGCCTGGGTCAAGCTGTGGCCCTGTGTGACATCTTTGTCCCACCTGGATCCCATTCTTTGGCATCAAGACCCCACACCAGTGCTACCCTGTCACACGTGTGGGCACGCTCATCACACAGCAGCCAGGAGTGTCCCAGTCTGCTGCATCAGCTGCTCAGACTTTCCATCAGCCTGATGGAGAAGATGGCACCGGGATGTGGTGGGAGGCTCTTTCTGCTGCTTTCATGGCATTTGCTTGCTCCCTGGCTATCCTGGGGCCAGAGGCCAGGGTGGTGAGCTTAACTCACCTGCACCCTGCAGGCTCTAGGGAGAGCACTGGTTCAGGCTGGGGTGGCACTGGTGCCCATGGGTGCTCAGGCCACCCTGGGCAAGGACAGCCCATGTCCCTGCCCCAGGCCCTGTGAAGGCTGTACTGGTTGTCATCATGTAGCATCTGCCCGGAGTCCTTCAAGAAAAGAGCCATCCCTCTAGGATATATTGTCTAATACATGTTTATAGGGGAAGGGACTACAGAGGCAGAATTTTCTTCTCTCTTGCCAGATTCTCATTGCAGAAGCACAGCTAGCTCCATCAGCTATTTTCAGTGTGAGTCTGGGCTGTAGATGGGGATGGTCAGGCTCTGCACATCTGTGGGTCCTGCAGCTCACAGAAGTCATCTCCTGCTCCAGGTCCTCAGCCAGAGCTGCAGCCTCCTCAAGGTCTTTTCCAAGAGTCAGAGCACCCTGAAGGCCCTGGGCAGCCTTGTCTGGGTGACCCTGCTTGAGCCAGGGACTAGACAACCTCCACTCTCAGCAAGGAGGTGTGCCTTGCTTCCAGCAGTAAATAACCAGACTTGCCTACAGGAAAATACAGAAAGCCCCAGGACTCAAGGAACTCAAAGAAAACCACCCTAAAACCACCACAAGGCACAGAGATTCCTTGTAAGAGGATACTGATGGTAGGAGGAAATTCCTACCATTTCCTATTTTCCCTTAGCCCCATGGCAATTCTCCATGCCATTGTGATCTTGAGGGCACCTGGTTTTACTGCCCTGGTAAACACTTTCCCTTTAAATTATGAGAACTACCCAGGAGGAAGCAGCTCTGTAAGGAGGAGTGGTACCTGACTGGTGCATATCACTGCACTCCAGGTGAAGGTCAGGTAAGTGATTTTTGCACCCAGAGCAGCCAGTGCTAAAGCTTTAACGCAGCTGCATTGCTTAGCGTGCTGGGCAGGAAAGCAGTTTAATATTACTTCAAAAATCATATCAGATTTGCTTGCAGATGTAAATAGCATTAAGGCATGCCTTATTACAGAATAGAGCTGGAATTGATTTTTCATTGCTAGCACAAGGCCATGGTTGTGAGGATTTTGAGGGAATGTGCTGTATGAATTTGTCTGACCATTCTGTTTCTATCCATGCCAGACTTCGACAATTACAAGACAACATGAAAAATTTGACAATAGACACGAATCCCTTCGAAACATGGTTACAATCCTTAGGTCTCACAGGATGGGTAAAAAATCTAGCCCAAATGGCACTTGTTATTGTGTTAATCATAGTAGTTTTGCTAGTGTTTATTCCCTGTCTTTTGCAGTGCTTTCAAAGCATGATTAAGAAAGTAACGTCTTCTATTTAGATGGCCCAAACAGAAAACGGGGGAATTGTGGAGAATTGGTTACAAGAGAAGGGTCACATAGGCACGCAGGATTTGCTGGGAAAGCACCGGACTTAGTTAATTTAGTGCTTAATTTAGTGCTTAGGCAAGTAAAGCAAGCAAAGATACAGTGTGTTTGTAGACAGCTGCACGGCGTCCTTGAAGGCAGCTGTGCTCAGTAAGGAGGGAAGGGAGTAGTCTGGTAAGTTGACCACAGGAATGAAGGACTGTGTGAAACTGTCTGCAATAGATGTTACCAATCATGAGCTTGTTTTTGCACTATGCATGAGCTTAATTGAGCTTAATATAGCTAAGAGACTATCAATAAATGAGACTTGCTGTTCATTCACTTGCATCAAGTGCTGTTTGTCTCCCGCCGATCCCAACAAATGGTGACCCCGACGTGATACTGACAGGACCCTGACAGGACCTGTGTGACCCAGAGGAACCCAGAGGGACCAGGAGCCAGTGAAGCCACGGGGATCCGCGCCGGAGCTCGGGTCTGTGAGCAGCGCAGTGGAGAAAGCGAGTCTGGTGACCGCTGCACCCTGGGCGACCTCACCGGAGGGTCCTGGCCGATACGTGCTGCCGAACCTTGCAGGGGCTGCAACAGCACTGATGGTAAGATGGAGAGGCAAGCAGCATATGATTTATTCACCTGCTTTTTAGAAAAGTGTCCGGTGAAAGACTTAGACTTACGCAAAGAGCGTAAAAAGACTGGGAGATGCTTGGGAGAAGTTTCAGGGAGATTCCAGCAAATACGTTTTCATTCAAAAGAGTAAAATCATCTCAGGTAGCATCCTTTTAAGAGTCTGGGACTGCTATTCAGGGCGTCAAGCTTTATCAGTATTAGTGAAAAGACTCTATAAGATGCTTGGGAGAAGTCTCAGCTGGATCCTCAAACGGAAAGCTGCTACCAAAGAGCAAAAACAGCAAGGCAGCTTCCCTGGAGTAGTCTGGGTCCGCTACCCTGGGATTTAAGGTCTTAAAATCACAGATCCAAAAGCCTGAGGAGGTGACTGGGAGGGATCTTGGGATCATCTAGGATAGTTACCTCCAGAAGAGATAGAACAACTCCAGCAGCTTCCTTGGAATAGCCTTGGGCTACTACCTAGGACGTCAGGGCTTTATTAAGTAGAAATAAAAATCTATTTGAACTCTGGCTAGCCCAGCCCAGTCGAATACAGCCGAAATCAGCCCAGCTAAACTCAGCCGAACGCAACTGAATCCAGCCAAACACAGCTGAGCCCAGTCCAGTCGAGCCCAGTCGAACACAGCCAAACACAACAGAGCCCAGTCTGGCCTAGACTGTTAGAATGCAGCTGAGCCCAGCTGAAGGCAGCTGAGCCGCTCCACTCGAGCCAGTTGATGCTGTCATGCAGTGTCCCCTGCGTGCAGGGTGGCCCCGGCCCTGCGCTCCCTTCCTGCCCCCGCCGGGGTCCCCAGGAGCCAGAGTGGGGTGGCTGTGGGGGAAGCAGGCATCAGGCACAGCAGGAGCATGGCAGAGCCACCCCGGGAAGGCCTCTGGTGTGAGCCGGGTCATGGGAGGGGACAGAGGAGCAGAGCATCCCAGAGTGGCCCCCTGCCTGCGTCACACTGGGAGTGAGAGAACCCATCCTAGCACAACCGCAGTGCTGCTCCATCCTGCTTCCATGTCTGCCTAGCCCAGAGCTCTTCCCCCTTTTTGGGATCCTCCACGGGCTCCAGAGCTGCTCCTTGGCACCCAATCAATGATTTTCGTATAATTATGGAATATCCTGAGTTGGAAGGAACACAAAAGACTCATCCAGTCCAACTTCTGGCCCTGTACAGACACCCAAACAGTCCCACTCTGGACATCCCTGAGAGCATTGTCCACTTTTCTAGAGCTCTGGCAGCCTCAGGGCTGTGCCTGTTCCCTGGGGAGCCTGTTCCTCTGGGGGAAGAACCTTTCCTGATCTCCAGCCTGAGCCCTGGCCCAGGTGCAGCCATTCCCTCAGGTTCTGTCCCTGCTCATGGAGCAGAGATCAGTGGCTGCCCCTCAAGAGGATCTGCAGCCCCCCCTAGTGAGGTCTAAATAAACCAAGTGGCCTCAGCTGCCCCATCTATGGCTTCACATCTAGACCCTCCACCATTCTCACAGCCTTCACTGGATGGTCTCTAATAGATTTATAATCTTGTATTGAGGTGCCCAAAAGCTCCTGGTGCCATGCCCACAAGGATGCCATGGCTGTGGTGGGCTCGTGTCCTTTGGGATGCTGTACCCATGGCATTTGAGGGCTGATGGTCAAAATGTTGTGTGGGGTCAGTGTAATCATCAGCCATAAGTGCAAATTGGACCTGCCTGACCAGCCAGTACAGTCCATGGTCCTCCTCCCACTAACTCCACCCTAAAAGGACTTTGGCTTCCCTGGCTACAACTACAGGTGATGGCCCTGTCCCACCATCACCACAGTGCCCATTGGTCTTCTCCTCAGATGGTTCTTCAGTGGGGGTTATTCCAGCCCCATCCCAGCCTCACTCCATCCCATCCCTCTCCAGGTACTACCACAGCAGGAAAGGGTCACAGTGGAAAATGCATGCTTTGCCAGAAACCATCAGTAGCCCCCAGTTCTGAGGGACCTGCTGCCTCCATGAGAAGGCAGCACACATGGAGAAGTGAGACATGTCCTACAGCACACCTGCCACCACTGCCAGCCCCAGGCTGTCAATAAACCCTGCCTAGGGCTACTCACTGTGGTAGAAAGGAGGGACACGTGTGTCAGAGCTGGTGGCTGTGTCCCCATCCTCCAGCCCCACACTGCCATGGTGGGAACATGTACAGCCTCCAGCCATGGGCTGCTGGTCCTGCTGCAGGGATGTGTATAGGGTCTCAGGCCCCTCCACCTCACTGGACAGACCCACTAATACCTTAATGAGAGCTGACAAGTGCTCAGGCCAAGCCTGTCCAAGCCCATTAGCACACCAGGGAAGTCACCCCACTGCAGCCAGCTGCCCATAGGCAGGACCTGCTGGCAGCTGTGGGCACTGCCTGCCTCATGCTGGCAAGGGCTGGGCTGAGGATGGGATGAAGCCAGTGGTACCACGGATGGTACCACAGCCACTGGCACCCATAACCCCTGATTCCTCCCTCTCTAAAAACTACACCTGCCTTCTACTACCCATTTATTTATAGAAACTGAAAATTAAAACCACAACAGGGGCCAGGCACAGACCTGTGGAGCCCAGTTCCAGCCACTGGAAAGCCCCAAGTCTCCCACCAGGCAGCTGAGGGCAAAGACAGCTCAGTTCCAAGCATGGTTCTGCCTCCCTTCCCTCACTGCAAGAGGGGTGTGCTGTGTCTCTGGGGTCTGGCCCATGGCCAAGGGGGTCCAGTGCCACTCTCCATGGATGTGAGAGCACGGAGTAGGCAGGAAGATCAGCTCAGCCCTCACTGCTGGAGCTGGAGGTTGGTGTGCAGCAGCCACTCAATGGTTTCCAGCAGGTAGACCATGCCATAGTGCCGGGCGATGTTCTGGAAGACGCCGACATGGTCCATAAAGGCCTGGGGAGAACAGGGAGGGAAGGAGGCTGCCCAGAATCCATCCTGGGCAGCTAGGGGCTCTGATGAAGTGGCTGGGCAGGGTTGGCCAGAGGGCAGCTCAGCAGGTGCCAGGGGACAGGGGATGTGCACTTAGAGCAGAGGCACAGGGTACCTTAAGGCCCCTCACTGAGCTGCTGGGCAGGTGTTGAAGTACCTGGGAGGAGATGGTGAGGGTGAAGTCTCCAGCACAGCTGCAGTACACAGGCATGTGCGTATCTTTCACACCATGACACTTCTTGCACACCTGGAGGCCAAGGAAGTGGGTCAGGAGATGAGGCCAAGCCCCTCTGCCAGTGGCAAAGTGAATGTATTGAGGCTCAGACAACCACAGAAAAAGGTGGGGGGCAGGGATCCCTGTGCTTACAAGGTCCTGCAGCACGAAGGCCATCAGTTTCTTCTGCAGGGCTTCCACCAGTGCTGTCTCGATGGCATTGGTGTCATACTGCACCTGGCAGTTGGGGCAGACCCAGCTGGGCAGCACCAATCCATCCTAGGGGCAAAGAGAGGGAAGTGAGCACCATAAGTCCCATGCACTGGGATGGTCGAACTTGTTTTTCGAGAGGACAAAACGTAAGCCAAAGCCCAAGCATGCTCAGACCCATCACAGGCAGCTAGAAAAGATGAACAGACTTTAGGTGAGGGCAGCAGGCAGAGCTGCAAAACAAAGGGGAGATAAAGAGATAAAGTAGGTAAGGTGATGGACTGGCCTCTAGCACTGCTGTACTGGGGCCTCTATTGTCCCTAGGAAAGAAGCTGCACCTGGGAGAGGGCAGGGTCCTTGCACAGATCCAGGTCCCTGCAAAAGTTGCAGTTCCTGCAGATAACTTCAGGAAGCACGTAGGAGCGGCAAGGGTCCCGAAACTGGGCTGCTTCTGAGAACTCGCCCACCTCGATGAGGCGCAGCAGGTCCCGGCGCAGTTTGTTCACCTGGTTGGTTATGTTGGCATCCAGGGAGAGGACCTGCAAGGATAAGAGGCAGCTGAGCCTACTAGCAGAGACTGTTCTCAGCAGGACAGCTCAGGTCCTTATGACCCTCATATGGATTCAGGGCACAGTAAACTCTTAGATTCCTCCTGGGAAAAGCTGCAGCAATGGACAAGAACCAGAATTTCTGTCCAGACCCTAATCCTTCAGCCAAGGGGCCTGGCCCACCCCCACTGACCTTGCAAACATATTTGATGAACTCCAGAGCTGGGTTGTTGAGTGGCAGGTAGGAGCCAGGCAGGACTGGGAACATGTCTGAGGGCTCTGTGGCATTGCGGGAACCAGCCATCTTCTTCTGGATCTTCTGGGTGATGGTGAAAAAGCTCTGGGTGAGCTCATTGGACACGTAATCTTGTGAGAAGGTGATCACGCCTAGAGGGATGAAGCAGAGAGTGTTTGAGTTGATTGATGGCACATAGGGACAAGCAAGGTGAGTGGCTCTCTGCCTGCAGCAGGGCTGCACTGAGCCTTGGCACTCACCAGGCATGGTCCCCAGCTCCCCCAGAGCCTCCTGGGACACCTGGCTGATGCTCCTCCTCTTTATGGGGGTGCTCCCAGGGGTGTTACACCGCAGTTCCTCCTTCATGCTGTGGTACACAGCCACGATGTAGGCTGGGAAGACACAGGCAGGACTCCAGCTCCTGCTTCAAGCTGGAACTGAGAGGGGCATAATGACCTCAGCATCTGCCCATACTGCTCACCTGATACGATCATCAAGAAGTAGCTCTGGCAGGAGGCGGCCTGGGGCAGGAACTGTGCAATGTTCCAGCTGTTCTCCAGCAGCTCCTCCACATCTGGCTCCCCTTCCTCCTTTGCCACCTCCTCCTCCTCTTCCTCGCTGTCCTCCTCCAATGCCTGCCTCTTGCTGGTGTCCTTTTGGGGGACCCAGAGATGCCACAGCAGTCCCTCATGCCCAGCCAGCACCTCCCTACTCTGCTCAACCTCAGCACCCTGCCCCCAGCTGACAGGGTGCTTCCCATCTCTTACCTCCCCATAGTGGATGCGAGAATCCACTTTACCCTTGATACCTCCATAATTTGCTGGGTCCATCCAGAGCAGGAACTCCCAGCAGCGGGAGAATGAGATGGTCAGAGAGTGGAAGATCTCCTTGGAGTGGATGCTGGAGGAAGGAAACTGTAGTCAATCCCTGTGTCAGTATTATCTCTTCTCCATGGGACACTGTGGGGAGGTGGTGCTGGC
Organism: Lanius collurio; assembly: GCA_020086605.1. Lineage (NCBI taxonomy): Eukaryota > Metazoa > Chordata > Aves > Passeriformes > Laniidae > Lanius > Lanius collurio. The sequence continues at coordinate 550,236 of JACBWW010000031.1, read as the reverse complement.
TAGGAGAGAGGGGTGTCCTCTTTCCCATTTGACCCCTGACAGTGATCCCAGGGGAAGTCATGCCCAAGGACACTTGGTTCTGTATGAGTGTTCTTGGAGTACTACCTCTAGAGCACAGCTAGGGACAGATCACTACTCCAGACATGACAGCAAGAAAACAGGAAAACTTTGTCCCTTCAGTAGCTTTGCCAAAAAAAGTAATAAATTCAGTTCTGAGGCACATCAGAAGGCAAAAAGTCAGCATCCTCCTCCCTGACCTTGAGCCCTGCCCCAGCCCCACCATCCAGAACCCCCATCTCCAGGTGCACCCCACCTGTTAATGATGTACTCCATATAGCTGATGGCATCCTCAATGCGCCGCTTCTTGGTGCACAGGATGATGCGGTTGAAGTTGGCATAGACCACAGAGGAGCCCAGGCGCTTGAATTCAGCCACCAGCCTGCAACAGGGCAAATGGTGGGGTCAGCAGAGAGGAAAGCAATGCCCGAGGGACAGATGCAATCCACAGAAGATGTGTTGATCCATCAGCTGGAGTCAACATGCAGCAACACTGCACAAGGGAAGTCACCCAAAGAAGATGAGGTCCACCCTACTGCCCACCTTTCTGAAGGATCACTGTGGGTGCCAGCATCCTGGACACTAACATCACACCTCTCCATTCCCCATCCACCAGCCTGGCACACTTCAGGCCTCACTTACTGCAGAAAAAGCTTCTTCATCATGTTGTGGAGTGTGCGGTGCAGCGCCGGGTCATAGAGCAGGGAGGAAGGAGAGCGGAGCCAGCGGTAAAAGTGAATGACCTGGTTGTCTGCATAGACGTTGTGGTACTGCGTAATCTCCTTCACCCAGCTCACCACCATGCTCTTCAGGATCCTGCCAGCAAGCAGAGATCAGCTTCATCCCACTAGCCACCAGCAATCCCTTCCTGACACAGATGTGTTTACAGACACACTAGAGGATTTAGAGCAGGAACTCCCTTGTTCAGCCCTCAGCACATGAGCCACAGGGTAAATACATGCCTCTGTTACCTGGCGGAGCATGAACAAAGGAGAAAGCAACATCCCCACACATCTGCTGGCTGAGGCACCAGGCAGCTCTGAGGATCTTCCAGTGTGTTGGAGAACATGCCTGCCATGCACTCAAGGCCTGAATTTATACTTAGAGCACCCTACAAGCCCTATTGCTGGGGAAAGGCTAAAGCCAGGAAGGAATGTAGTAGGACCTTGAGGGGACCTGCCAGGATGGAGACCACCTGCTCTACCTCCTGCTGTTTCTCAAGCCACACCTGAAAGTGCTGGAGCAGAGGGCAGTCTCATCATAGCTGGCTGGGATGTTGGCAACCTGGTTCCCTGTCACCATGTCCTCCAGGGATGCCTGCTGAATCACATCAAAGCTAATGCTCATGCTGGAGCCTCCTTCCATGTCGTTCACGTGGTGGGACTGCAACACGGTGTTCACAGCCAGGCTCTGGATGTCCAGCTCCAGACACACTAAGAGCAGACAAAACTGTCAGCAGGGAGACAGGGAAAGGACCAGGAACATCCTTCCTGCTGCTGCCAGAAGTGCTTTTCACAGGTACAGGGTGATCTATAGGTGCTGCTGCACTCAGAGGGGAGATGCTTTCATAGGCATGACTGGACCTTCATAGGTCTTGACTGAGCCTTGTCTTTCAACAAGGCTTGGACTTACTCTGGGGACCACTAGTTTTCCTGGAAGCTCCAACAGTGGACCTCAGAAGAACTCATTACACTAAAGCTGCCTGAGAGAGACCTGTTCCAGCGTCACTAGGGATGACCAGGTGAGCTATCCTTGGGCTGACACCTTGCAGGAGGTCTGCTAAGTGCTGCTGTTATTGGTCACTAGTAAAGAATCCCCATTTTGCTTCCTGCACATGCTACAAGTGAGCCTTCCCTGCTCCAGGACATGCCCCTTGAATCCACCTTGCCCATACTGATGCTGAAACCCAAAAGCTGCTGGTTACAACTGTCACCATAGAGATTTTTTGGGGACTGCATCTACCCCTCCGCAGGACTGAGCAGGATCCAGCTCTGTCCCATTCAGTGCTACCACCCTCCTCTCTCTTCACCTGTGGAGTAGCAGCCAGGGTTGTTGATCTCAACTGAGGCTCTCTCATCAAACTCCATGACCAGGCGGTTGTCATCAGCCTCCTTTCCCCCTAGGTCGGGGCGGGCCGTGGGGGACAGCCACAACAGGTGGTTGTGATGACGAAGGTGGCGTGAGAAGAAAAGGTCAGAGCCGAAGGTGGAGATGTCATCAGGGAGGTTCCCAATGGGGATGTGGTAGTATCTGAGGCACAGAGACGTCAGTGGTCATTGGCGTGAGCACGGCTGCAGGGAAAACAGGTACTCTGCCTGTCCCCTCAAGGGACAAGGCAGCTCCTGTGGTCCCACTGAGGGCACGGCAGCCGTGGGGGAACATGGCCACCCTGGGTACCTGCTCATCTCAAAAGCCTGGGAGAGGCAGGTATCCAGGTTGAGGTAGTGGCGCATCATTCGGCGGGCGGCGTGGCGCTGCCAGTCCAGCACTGAGTAGCTGATATCATCTACCAGCCGGATGGGGACCAAGGGGAACTCGTCAATGATGGGGATCCCACTTGCCAGCCGTTTCAGGTCCCAATTGGACTGCACAGCCACCAAGGTGGGGCCTCGGCGCTCATCCTGCACCAAGGAGAAAGGGACATGTCCTAGTGCACCTCTGACCTGCTCAGCAGGAAGCTGGTGGGGGTCAGGTGCCCCATTCCCACAGCAGGTCCCTACGGTCCTGGGACAGCACACCCCAGCATTCCCAAAGCACCCACCCACCACCAGCTCTCCAGCTGAGCACAGTGATGGAGAGAGATCCAGAGGTGGCCTTGCTGCTGGCACTGCTCCAGGTAAGACCCCCACAAGCAAAACAAGCTTCTTACTTCGGGTTCAGCAGTTATGAGCAGCTGTTCTTGGAACTGGTGCACCAGTGCCTTCCACACCATCCATCCCTTAGTCCCCATGGTCCTACATTCCCCCCCACCTTCATCTCACCTTGTAGCCCAAGAGCAGCCGCTGGACACCTCTGTAGATGGCCTTGGGGTCAGTCTCAGCGCGCACCTCAAAGGTGTGTTTGTCCGGGGGCAGCAGCTCTTTGCCCACCTTTTCCAGCAGAGCCGCGCGCTCCGCCGAGAACAAGGTGGTGAGGTTTGGCATCTGGTTGCTGCGTACCTGGGTGCAAGAGAGACCAGGTCAGAGCAGGGGGAGAGCAACCCTGGGACGTGTGGTGCCAGGGGCCCTGCCAAAACATAGTGGGGATGTGCAATATAAGGAGAAATGTCCTGCTGCCTGGCCCTACCAGGAAATGGTCTGGGGTGGAAAGAAAGGGCTTTTAAAGGTTGGCTGGTCCAACCCCCTGCCATGGACAGGGACACCATATAATCTCAGAATTGTTTAGGTTGGAAAATACCTTTAAGATCAAGTCCAGCTGTTCACCCAACATTACCAAGGCTACCACTAAGCCATGTCTCCAAGTGCCAAATCCTCACATCTTTTAAATCCCTCCAGGGATGGTGATTCCACCACTGCCCTGGGCAGCTGTGCCAGGGCTTGACAACCCTTTTGGTGAAGTTTTTCCTAATATTCATCCTAAACCTCCCCTGGTGCAACTTGATGTCAAGTAGACTAGGTTACTCCAGGCCCCATCCAACCTGGCCTAGAACACTTCCAGGGATGGGGCAGCCACAGCTTCTCCGGCAAACCTGAGCTAGGGTCTCTCCACCCTCACAGGGAATAATTTCCTCCCAATATCGCATCTAACCCTGCCCTCTGGCAGTGGGAAGCCATTCCTCCTTATCCTGTCACTCCATCCCTTGTCCAAAGTTCATTTCTGGCTCTGTTCAGGCACTGGAAAGGCCTCTAAGGTCTCCCTGGAGCCTTCTCTTCTCCAGGCTGAACACCTCCAGCTCTCCCAGCCTGTCTCCAGAGCAGAAGGGCTCCAGCCCTCATTAAAGCATCTCTGTGGCCTCCAGTGAACTTGCTTCAGCAGCCCCATGTCATTCCTATGCTGCAAACCCCAGAGATGAAGGCAGCTTTACATGTGGGGTCTCACCTTACCAAGGCAGAGGGGCAGAATCCCTCTCTCCCCTGCTGCCTACACTGTGGGGGATCAGCCCAGGACATGGGGGGTTTTTGGGCTGCCAGTGCACACCTCTGGGGCATGTCCAGTCTCTTACCCATCAGCACCCCCAATTCCCCACCCTCCACAATCCTCCTTACCTTGTCCAGCACGAAGACGGCAGCCTTGCGCTGCGAGGGGATGAAGAGGCCCAGGAGAGCCTTGCTGCCCTGGGAGCTGTGGTATAGGTAGATGTGGCGAATACTTCCTGGGGACACAGACCACAGAGCATCAGTGGTGCCCACAGGTGCCAGCTGCCCGAGCAGCCCTCTCCCAGAATGCCTCACCTGGCTCCAGGTAAGTGAACTGGGCCAGCGAGCGCATCTCCAGGTGCTCGATGTTGAAGGTTTCAGCCTCTTGCCCTGCCAGGTGCCGGACGAGCTGCCTGCTGACCATGCACACGCAGCCCAGGTGGATCAGGGCACGGAAGAGCAGAGGCACCTGGAATCATGGGGAGAGATGTGATGGAACAACTGCTACTAAGACCTTGGGGGTTGCAGACCTAGAATAACCCAGATTAAAACCCACAGGTAGCACATATCTGAGGTGCCTTGGCATGAGTTCGGTATTATCAGCCTTGTTAAAGGTATAGAACAGGTATCTCAAAATCCACGTCTTCCTATCTAGACCCAGATCCTACTATCGAGGTACTTTGGAGGATATGTGGAGCAATATTTGGCCAATCTTGCTGCTCTGCATCTTGTGGTTTTTCACTTTGAGGCAGGGGCTCCATCTGAACCTCCAGATAATCAGCATGGTGGGAGATTCACCACAGATTCATCCTGTTTTATGAACTCTGTAGCTGTCAAATCCACTGCTGCAGGAGACTCCTGAACGGCTTGCTGAGGAACTTGGTCCCAAACTAGTGAAAAGCAATAAGCATTTCTTGCCTGATTACTCTTCCCTTATGCTAGTTTTAGTTGTAGAGGCCCCTCACATCTCTTCAGCAAGGTGAAGCATTCCCATCTAAGTTCCATCCCTGAAGGCAAACTGTTCCCTCCCTTGCATCTTCTTGTGTTACTCCTGCTGTATTTTCTGGGATCATGATCAGAACTGCCCTGCAGATATCTAAAGATCAAGACAGATCTTTCCTTGCCCAAGTCTGTGTCCGGCTGGGTTAACTGTGTCTCTGAGGATGGAAGCTCCACAACCCCTTGGGGCAACCTGCTCAATGATGCTTGCAGAAGTTTTTTCTGACATTTAGACAGAATGTTCATGTTTTAGGTTGTGCTCACTGTCTCCCACTCTTTCCTGGGCACCGGAGCAGAGCCTGGCTCCTCTTCTCCACTCTTCCCACCAAGCAGGTTCCCTGAGCCTCTTCCGGGCTGCACAGTCCAACTCACTCAGCCTCCCCTCAGATGACAGATGCTGCTACCCCATGGTTATCTAAATTCCTTCATATATTTAAAACTTCTCCATGCCCTTTGTTTTACTTCAGCTGCTCATTTTAATTTCCCCTTAGCTTCTTGATTTTTCCTCTTCCTACTTATTAAACACTACTAGAGCAGAGAGAACTCATGTTTGCTTGAGGAAGGTCTATAGATATAAAAAATTTGGGTACATGCCAGTTACTTCAGACAAGTAATCTGAAGTAAGTTTTGGGTGCTGCTTACTAAACCTCAGTGCAGTTTGGTAGGCACCATTTTCAATTGCTGATGGCATATTCACCTGCCTCTATGCTTTCTTTAACTCCAGTCTTACAAACGGTGTTGTCTATTCTATCACTTCCATACAGGCCAGGTCTTTTCACTACATCTTCTTAGTTAAATTCCTGTCATCAGGTTTTGGTCTGCTGGACAAACCAGTATCCTCACTGGAAGCAAGCATCCCAGGCTCTCACCCTCCTTTTTAGCACTGGCAAATTGAATTTTAGCCTCATTGCTTTCTACAGAACTTCATTTAGGTTGTTCTTGCTCTTCCTGAACTTTCAACTTGCATGCTGTTCTTTTTTCTAAAGCTTTTACAACCTTGTTTTAGAGGACATGGCACTCAGACACTCAGACCTACACATCACTCCAGCGTATGTTGGGTTTTTCATCAGCTTTACTCCAAACACCCCTTCTCTTTTCTGGTTCCCATACCAGCAGGCTGGCTCTGGATTAGTTTAGAGGAAGCTTTCTGTTTCTTTCCCCAAAGTTTCCTAATGCCAAATAAACTGAAGTCCGTTTCTTGATATACTGTAACCCATGTGCTGATACTCAAAATTTCTGTCCATATAAGCATAACTCCCAGTTCCCTGGACAATGTCCAGGGTCTTGGATTTTTGGTGTCTCACCACTGGAACTCAGACTAACGAGCTACTGCTCAGCAACCCTTAAAGACGAGCACTTGGAGGAGTTACCTGTGTCTCATACACTCCTTCAATGTCAGGAGCAGAGAGGTCTGCATTGATTTCATTGATGTGCTCTTGGTACATGTCTTCAGGGACAGAGTATTCATACAAGTTGTAAACTAAGTTTGAGCGAGGCAGGATCCTGTTTACCTGCCAAGGCAAGGGACAGGATTATCGGGACACATCCCACCACATGGCACCACTACCAGGAGCCAGGCTCTGAGCCAGGCCAGCTCCTGGGGTGCTCCTCTCTTCTAAGGAAATCAGTGGGTTATGCTGATGCACATTACAAATTCCCAGAACACAGAACTGGATTTCCAGACAGGCTAGGATTAGCAGAGGGACTAGAGCCTGTATGAGGGATATCCATGGAGTGGGAGAATGAGGTGTTGCATGGCAGATGCCTGAAACTCCTGCTTACAGGGGAGGTGAAGTGCCTTATCTCAGTGCAAGCAGCTGTTTCCCCTTCCAGAGACAGGTCCTCACCTTCCTGTAAGCTATTCCCTCCTCAGGCTTTGGGATGCGCTGGTTGACATAGAAGACACGGGGGATGCTCAGCTTGATGCAGTGCAGGTCGCTCCCTATCACTGCCCACAGCCGGAACAGCCCAGGCTGGCTGGTCTCAGCAATCTGCAGGACATAAGGCACAAGGTCAGCATTAGCAGGAGATTCAACTTGCCATCAGTGCTTACATCTACACTGCAGAGTGCTCTGGGGATCTACATGGTCAGCTGGTGGCTAAAAACAAAGTGGGGGTCTTAGAGAGTCATCACTTTCTGCTCTGAAGTCCCCGTGTTTTGCTACTGTCCCAGGGTACAATGAAGAAAACTCTGCCTCAGGCTGGCCAACCAACTCCAGGAAATGTCACCCAAGTCACTCTGAAGTCCTGGACCTGCAGCTCTGAGACCTTTCTGGAGGATGAAGTGGGTGACAGGGGCTGGGCTTATGTGGTCAAACTTAACAAAGGTTTGTAAAAACACCTGCATGGCACCACCTCACCTCTTCATTTGTACATTGGCTGCTTCTAGGCACCACTGGAATCCTGTGCCCAATGCTAGGCTCTTCAACCCAGGACACAGACATACTGAATAGAGTGAAGGGCCACAAGGAGGAAGAAAGGACTGGAGCATCTTTCCTATCAGGAAAGACTGTCCATCCCAGAGCAGATAAAGCTCAGAGGGATCTCATCTACATACATATATCTAAAGGGAACTACAAGAACCTGACTCTTCCCAGTGGTGCCCAGTGGCAGGATCAGATATCACGGGCACGAAGTGGAATGCAGGAGGGTCCCTCTGCATATCAGAAACTTTTTCCCTGCAAAGGTGAACTTAGTCCAGATTGTCTAGGGAAGGTGTGCACTCTCTATCCTTAGAGATATTTCAGGACATGGTCCTGGGACCCTAGCTCTGGGTGGCCTTGCCTGAGCAGGATGTGGGACTAGAGGGACACCAAAGCTGCCCCAGCCTTAACTGATGTTTTTAGCATTCTTTGACTGTGCAATGCTTCCCGTGGGCTGAACTAGAGCTGCCCCACCAGCAGACCTACCCACGTATCCTAGAGTCACCAAGAACGCCTCTGTGGACACCTGTTTCCATCCAGATGTATGATTCTGAGGCTCTGCAGCCCCTTCTGTGCTCCCCAGGGCTAACACCTACATGGGTTAGGTCAGGGTTCCTGAACTTCACCAACTGACCAGAGTATAAATGTGAGGCTTGTGCCCCACGCTGCTCTGTGGCAGGTCTCCTCCCCAGTACCTGCACGATCTGCCAGGGCAAGTCCAGGATGCTGCGCGCTGTCCGGCGCAGGTAACCGCTCAGCCCTTTGGAGAGGGCATCCCGGACCACTCCTCCACCTGCCACCACCCCACCATCCTCCAGCCGTCGCCTCTTCCGCCGCTCCTGCCGCTGCCGAGCCTGCAGCTCCCACTTCTTCTGGTGGAAGCGTAGCCAGACCAAACGCTCTTCCTGAGTGGGGTGACAGCAAGCATTAAACCAGCAAAGGCTTCCCAGTCCCACAGCATCACAGCACACAGCTTAGCCCTCCAGGCCCCAGTCCCACATCATGTTCCTGCCCCAGCTCTGAAGCTGCCACCCCCCTTTTCTCTACTAGTGGTTGCATTTATGTCTGCTGGTCATATTTCTCCTTGTATCCCTGAGCAATGCATGTACAGAGTGTTTTGGGAAACACAGAGCTTGCTCCTGGAAGCACCCAAGCTTGGAGGGATGAGTACAGTCCTGGGGCATCCCCTGCACAGTCTGCTTTACCTACCTTGGTGGTGCCAAGGGGTGGAGGTGGGCCCAGGATCTCCCGCCAGGACTGGGACAGCTCCAGGTCCTGGGACAGCTGTTGGCTTTCCTCTGCTGCAGGGATGCGCTTTCGCTTATTTGCAATGGGAACCAGTGGCTGAGAGATCTTGACAGCCCCAAAGTCTTCTATGTCACCCACCTGTGAGTTGGGTGTCCCCTCTGCAGGCTGGCCAGCAAGAACCTGAGGGAGCAAGGAGAGCAGGAGGATGTGGGCTGCAAGAGAAAAGCCACACTGGCATTGCCAGCACCTTCTCCTCACCCTCTTTACCTGTCTCTTGCCTCCTGAAACAAAGAGCTCATTGATTTTCTTCTGTTTGTACACATCATTCTTCTCCAGGAGTTTCTTGTGAAGCCAGTCTGGGTGTCGGACCCGCGGCACTGGATTCTTTACCTGCAGAGCAGCTCCAAATCACATCAAGTCCCCCACACAAGTCCTTCCTCCTGTCCACCCCCGCACTGCTCTGTACCTGCTGCAAGGCTGCAGGAATGGTGATGATTTTCTGGATGGTGCTGCTCAGTCTCTCAATGTAGTAGTCCCAGTCCAGGATCTGGGAAGACAGCAGAGTGCAGGCAGTGAAGAAAGCCAAGCAGAAGGGCCCCCAGACACAGGATCAAACATCCCAGCAGCACCCCCACCCCAGCCCCCCGCTTTGTGAGCACAGGAAGCCACTGCCCAGGTTGTGCCTCCAGAAGTTTGAGCCCCTGTCCCAGATGTGGGGCCATCTGCAGGGATGCCTCCTCACTCACTGCACGGATATTGAAGTCCTGCAGCGATGGGCTCTTCAGCCATTTTCGGAGGTAGTGTTTGCGCACGCTGGGCTCAGCTTGGAAGATGGCAAGGGGGATGGCCCTGGGGAAGGCAGGGAATCAATGTCCTAGCACCCCACAATCCATTCTCCCAGCCTGGAGATCCTCCAGGCTTCTTCTCAACCCCTGCAAGGCCATTGGGCTGTACAGTGTAACCCACTGCCTTGCTCATGGCCTGTGCCAGATTCATGTGATCACCTGGCCACGTATTCCAGCTCCTTCCCTTCCTGCTACCTGCCCATCCCCTCTTGGTTTCTCCCACACTGCCAGAAGCCCTGGCTCCTCCAGGTGGGGTTACCTCTCAGTGACCGGAGACCCTTCTGGTTTCTTGGAAATAATGAAGCGGCAGCTCAGTCCTGCATCCTTCACCATCTGATCCCCCAAAAACTCTGCCAGCCGCTTGGCAGTGCTGATGGAGGTGGACTTCTGCTCCCCATAGTCTTCCAGTTTGCGTGACATGGACCGGTTCTCTGAGATGAGCTCAAACAGCTCTGAATCAGGCATGTTGGCAGCCTGAAAGACAGAGAAAAGCCCAAAGTTAGCAGGAATTAATGATCAAATTTTGCTGCTGTCAGGAACAGGGAGCACCACAAACAGCTGATGTCTTTTCAGAGGGAGCCTGGGAATTGCTTCCTGTTACAGCTGCCAGTGGGATCTATAGAAAAGAGGGTGCTTGGGTTTTAGACTGGTGCCAATTTGTGCCACGGCTGGGCTGCGGCAGCATGCAAAGCTGGACTCACCAAGAATGTGTTGTAAAACAGCATCACAGAATGAAGGACTGTAGAGGACTAGAACTAAGCATGTTTTGTCTCAAACATTCTAAATATTGCTACAAGAAAGGTGTGATTGGAGGAGAGGGTCCTGCAGAGGTGTGGCAGTGCTGTTCTGAGCCAATTGCCTGTCATGCATTAAGACTTATGCTTAGTCTTCTCTCTAGTTCACATCCAGGAGAAGGGCTGGCTGTGCATGAAAGGGAGCAAATAGGTTCCCTTTCTCTCTTTTTCTCTTCTTTTTGTCTTCCACTTTCTTTGTCTCATTGTTTGCCCCAGCTCCGGACCATCCATGTGGCATGACCAATGCAAGACCAACACAGATCTAAGGACTGGTGATACTCCTTGTTTTCTTCCCTTGCTTTGCCTGAGCAAAGCAGGGCCATCATATTCTACTTTATACTTTGTATTGAACCCTGTTGTGGGAGTGGGGAGCTTGTGTAAAGGTGTGTTGTGGCTTGTTAGCCAGGATCGTTGAGTAGTAGTATTTGTGACTCATGTGCCAGCAACTTTGTGTGATGGTGTGTTGCAGCTTGTTAGTCAGTGCCATTGAATACTGGTAGTCTATTGCAGCTTGTGAGCCAGTGCCTTTTGAGGAGCTTGTGGTGGGAGTTGAGAACTTACAGAAGTGTTCTGTACAAAATCAAGGGCTCGCTTACTTCCAGTCTTGTGGAAGTCTATTTTAAGAACTGGCTTGCTGGCCAACACCTTTTGAGTCTAAGCAGTGGACTGGTTGCTGGAGTCACAGAAACTGTACAATAAAATGTAAGAGTTCCTGACACGTGACTGGTGTCTTTGTTCAACCTGATGAGAATTTATGATGAACATCATGTCCCCGGACCAGTAAGTCATGACACGGACCCAGTCAGACTCTTGTTCCCTCTCACCCTCTTGTCTCATAAAATCACAGAATCATTTGGGTTGAAAAGCCCTCTAATATCACCGAGTCAAACCATTCCCTCAGCACTGCCAAAGCCATCATTAACCCATGTACCCAAGTGCCACATCCACACAGCTTTTAAATTCCTCTAGGGACTGGGACTCTACCTCTGCCGTGGGCAGCCTGTGCCAGAGCTGGACAGTCCTTTCAGAGATTAAATTTTCTCTATTACTCAACCTAACTAATCTCCCCTGCTGCAATTTGAGGCTGTTTCACCCTGTCACTTATTCCCCGGGAGAAGTGACCAACTCCCACCTGATTCCACCCTCATGTCAGGGAGTTATAGAGAGTAAGAATGTCTCCCCGATCCTCCTTTTCTCCAGGCTGAGCCCCGACAGCTGCTCCTCATCAGACTTGTGCTCCAGCCACTTCTCCAGTTCTGTTCCCTTCTCTGGACATGTTCCAGCCCTTCAATGTCTTTCCTGTGATGAGGGGACAAAAACTGACCCCAGGGTTCAAGGTGCCTCACCAGTGTCCAGCACAGGAGGGATGGTCACTGCCCTGGTCCTGTTGACCACACGATGGCTGGTACAGACCAGGTGCCATTGCCCTTCTTGTCTACCTGGGCACATGTTTAGTCACTCTTGATCAGCATCCCGAGGTTCTTTCCTGGCATGCATCTTTCTAGACCCTTTGTCCCCAGCCTAGAGCATTCCATGGGGTTGTTGTGACCCCTGTGCAGGACCTAGCACTTGACCTTGTTGAACCTCACACCACTGGCCTCAGCCCATGGATCCAGCCTGTCCAGATCCCTCTGCAGAGCTTCCTGCCTTCCAGGAGATCCACACACCCACCCAGCTCAGTGTAACCTGTGAAGTGACTGGAGGTGAAAGAGGTACAGGGGACTACTGACTCTGTGCAAGCTAAGTCCACCCTACCACAGTGCCAGACCAGCTTGGATGCTCCTCCCGAGGCTCCACCTCAGAGCACAGATGTGTTGACCTGTGCCTACCTTGCTGTAGAGCACATCCAGCCAGTAATCAGCCACCTTGGCCACAGAAGCGTAGACCTCCTCTAGGGTGCTGCCTTTCAGAAAGGCTTCAAACACAGATGACTGGAATATTTTCACCAGCTGCAGCTCTCCCCGGCGTTTCACCTCAAACCCCTTCAGCTCAGCCAGGGACCCGTCCTCATTGAACACAGCATACCTAGGAGAGAGCATGAATAAACCTGGCCTGCACCAAAGGACATATCCCCCCAGGGTGCCACTGGTGTCCCTCCTGCAGGGCACGTCTCCCCATGTCATTGTGCCAACATCCATGCACGTTCAAAAGAGCCACAGCAGCACCTGGATAATCTCAAGTATCTACAGCTTCTCTAGCAACCATTTTACCTTGGTCTGGAAAAGGACATCAGCTCTTGCACCAGCTCATTCACGCTGACTCATCAGACCACAGGTGAAGGGACCTGAAAGATTATTCAGTCCCACAGCCCTGCCATGGGCAGGGACACCTTCCACTAGACCAGGTTGCTCCAAGTGCTGTCCAGCCTGGCCTGGAACACAGTGGGGCAGCCACAGTTTCTCTGGGCAACCTGTGCCAGGGTCTCACCATCCTCATAGCCAAGAATTCCTTCCCAATATCCTATCCATCCCGGCCCTCTGGCAGTGGGAAGCCATTCCCCCTTGTCCTGTTCCTCCCAGTTCTTGTCCAGAGTCCTCCTCCAGCTCTCCTGGAGCCCCTTTAGGCTCTGGAAGGGGCTCTGAGGTCTCCCTGGAGCGTTCACTTCTCCATGTGAACATCCCTAGCTCTCCCAGCCTGGCACCAGAGCAGAGGGGCTACTGCATCTCCATGGCCTCCTCTGGACTCAATCCAGCAGCTCCGTGTTTTCTTGTGCTGAGCGTGCCAAACTTTGATGCAGCACTGAGGGTGAGGAGTGACCTTAACTGGTGGAGGATGAGCTTAACTGCATATAAGTAAGGGTGGGAGATGAGAGCCTAAGTGGGGAAATGAAGAAATTAGGAAAAGATTTAGAAAGAAGGAAACTGTCAACTCCAATGCTGGCAGAGGGGTTAAGAGGAAATTGGATGCAACCATGACACACCTAAGGGAGCATTCCTCCCTCTTGCCTTTCTCTTGCATTGTTTTGCCTTTCACAGCCCTGAAAATTATCTGTATGTCTCAAAAAAAACCCTCAAACCACCTCTGTGGGAATGATCAGTGAGGAGAGGGGATACTTAAACCTGCTTGGCCAGCCCTTCTCCCACCTGCCTACATTCCCACCAGCACAGCCTTTTCTTCCTCCATGGTGCCTGCAGCCATCTCTAGGCTGTCATGCTTGGAGAGTGAGCAGGAAATAAATGCCCTAAGATCCTCAAACTATAGGAATCCATAGGACCTGAGGGGAGTCCTATGAGCACAGCTCACTCAGAGCTGGGCATCACTTTGACTCCTGCAGAAGGCACTGACTGCTTGGGGAGGGGCACTGGAAGGGAATGGTGTGTGCTGAACCTCCTTCTGTCAAGGATTAAGCACAAAAAAGTCCAGAATTGTGAGGACACAGGGTGCTGGGGATAGCAACAGCATTTTTTGGAGTCAGATCCAGGTCTGTGGGCTGCCCCCCAAAATAATGGATGCTACTGCTCTAGCTCACATTCCTGATTAGCAGGTGGTCATTGAGAAATCACTGAAGCTAGAGTACAACTATGCTATAATGTGCCAGTAATGGCAGAACCTAGTCCTCTTTACAGACAGAGAAGGAAGGGGAAACACATAGGAGAAATGTTACTGAAAGTCTTTGAACTCCTCAAGAGATAGGAAGGCTGAGAATAAACAGATTATATTGAATATAAGCAGTATTAGAAATCCTCAGAAGGAAAGTGAAAGTTCTCCTGCACACCTCAGAACCAAACAGGGAGATGTCTGGTCACTAGGTTGGAAAAATGTCATTTTGCTGTTATCTGCTAAAATTTACTGTCATAGTAGCTGGATTCGAAGATGAACTGATGCAAGGAACTTGCCATTTAAAGCCAGTGAGTTAAGTGCTGCTGGTTTTGGGGGCAAGGACCAACATGCCCCACATGCACAAAGGCAACGAGATCCTCAGTCTGTTAGCTCAGGTAAAGAGACAATATGTCAAGCTTTGAAATCTCACCTTTTCTTCAGCTTCTTCCCCTCCTCTTTGGAGGCTGGAAGGATCATGGCCAGGTAGGGACCATCCACTTCAAAAAAGATGCTGTTCTCTGAGCGCGTGACATAGGTGAGTGAGGCTGGGTCCTGCAGTTCTTGGTACTGGTCATTTGTGAAGCCTTCCTGTGGCACAGCCCCAGAAGAACAGCTTCAATCCAGAGCTGTCTGGTCACACAAGGGGATGCCCCTGGGACACACACTGCCCAAAGGGACCCCCAAACACCCCTCTGAGAGCTGCAGCACAAATTAGGACTCAAAAGTCAAAACACCTGTCCTGCCTGTTGAGAAGAAAGTCTTTGGACCCTAAAATTATATTTTCTTGTCTTACAGAGCCTGGAGTGAGCAGAGGATAGGTTTAGACCTTGCTCTGGACTCCCTACCTGCACAGGTAAGCTTGTACCTAACCTGGCCACTTATAGATACCCCTCTCTGATGGGGGATATTGAACCTCTTTCTCCACTCAGATGCTCTCCAGGGCCATCATCCCTGACATCTCACTCACTACATGCGGAGTGGAGATGGAAGAGGGGCTCTCCCCACTCATCAGCTCTCCACCTCCTTTTCCCAGGCTGCAGAGCTGGCCTGGACAGGTGCCAGACTCACCTTCACCAGGATGTTCAGCATGGCACCTGGGTAGGAGATGGTCACTTTTGGCTTCTTGATATTGGTTGACTTGATGACAAAGTTCTCTGGGAAGCTGTTGGGAAGGACACACCAAATCCCATCGGTATCCAGTTCCAGAGGTCTCCTAAGGAAGAGAGGCCACTGTCAGGAGCAGAGTGGATGAAAGGTGATGATCAGCTCTGTGTCCCCCATGAAGACAGCTGAAGCCTGTTGCATCCACTCTTTTCCCGTCTGCAAAACCCTCAAATTCAATACAGCAGTGTCAGGAATCTGAATGCTCATAGAATCAGAGAACCACAGAGTGCTTGAGACTGGAAGGGACTCTAAAGCTCATGTCATTCCAACAACTCCTTGCCATGGGCAGGGACAACTTCCCCTAGACCAGGTTACTCCAAGCCCTGTCCAACCTGGCCTTGAAACCCTTCCAGGGGTGGGGCAGCCACAGCTTCTCTGGGCAACTTGTGCAGGGAAGAATTCCTTCCAAATATCCCATCTAACCCTGTCCTCTGGCAGTGGGAAGCCATTCCCCCTTGTCCCACCACTGCCAGCTGTTGCCCAAAGCCTGTCTCCAGCTCTCTTGGGAGTCCCTTTAAGCACTTAAAGGGACTCTAAGGTCTCCCTGGAGGCTTCTCCACGATGAAAATCCCCAGCTTTCTCAGCCCTTCCTCATAGGAAATATGTTCCATCCCTCTCAATACTCAAGTGTTTAACATGCTCCCACATCTGTCCTAGATGCAGACAGACTTTCCCAGCTCAGCACACACTCACCCAATCTGCTCAATCAGCTCTCTTGCCTGGGTGATGATATTTGCTCCTGTGAAGCAGACAATGCCAGCCATTTCCATGGAGTACCAGCGAGCTCTGTGAGCAGAGGAGTTACAGTTAAGAGCATGACATGATCCCTCCAAAACTGAGCTATGGAAGGGCAGGAGGATCCCCAGGGGAAGGAGGGCAAGAAACACATTTACACTGGGTCTTGGAACATTGTTCTCCTATGAAGTTCTCTACTTATGATGCTCCAGAAAAGCTGAAAACACACTAACAGACAAGATTCCCATCATTTAATGTCTGGTAAGGGTCTCCAGGATGAGAAACAATGGATAGAAGCAAGAGGAGAGTGTTACAGTCAGGACCTACTCTCATCTCGGTGCTTCAGGAAGTGACTACCTCAGCAGGACAATCTTGGTATCCAAGGGTCCTCTCTAGAGGACCCTGGATGGCCTAAGGGAGACTTACCCTTTCCGCATGACATATCCATAGAAGGAGTTGAGGATGCACTTGTGGGCTAGCTGCAGGGAGTCATAGAGGATCTCCATGTTCTTGCAACGTTTCACTTCAGAGGCATCTCCCATCTCCACTGCTGCAGACAGCTTCTTCTTCCACACCTGCATGCCAAGGGCAGAGTCAGGACAATTCCACATATCACTACTGGAAGCACCCAACTGGTTTCCACTCAGTCCCAGTATAGCATTGCAGCTCTACAGGAGTATCTTCACCAAAGATCAGCATCATGAGTCAAACATCCCATTTTGTTTTGCAGCATGGGAGGGGTTGGCCAGAAGCACTTTGTCTCTTGTCAGAAAAAACTTGTTAGCTCCCACCATTGATCAGAATTCAACCAGCATCAGCTGTGCTGCACCACATGCGTGCCAGGAAGAACTCAATACACTGCCTGCTGCAATCCATGATGCATGGCTGACTGCAGAACCACCAGTGTAGAAAAAGCCTCTCTGCTAGCCCTGGGAATCATGGCAAAAGAGGCAGCTGGGAGGAACTGCAAAGCAACACGCTCTTTAATTAACTCTGCCAGACATAGAGCCCTAGAGCTGTGGGAACACAAAAGGTGGAAAGGCTCTTAGGTGTGAGAAAATAGCAGGCTTCAGAAATAAAGCAAAAGAATTTAGGAACCAGCTCTGGCTGCAAAAACTTGAAGAGAGAAGAGGATACAATTATATAGCAAGCAAAGACATTAAAACAATGGTTAGAATTTCTAGGTTTGGCTGAGATAGGTTATGAAGTTGCATAGCAAGATAGATAAGTTTAAGCTTAATAATGGAATATTGTGTATTATTATATAAGGCATAACAAGCAAATATTGTGTACAAGAAATGTACGTGTGCTATTGAAGATTGGTTAAAACAGTTGTCTATAAATTTCAAAAGGATGCTGTTGGCTAAAAAGCTTTTAAGAATGCTCTGTAACAAGTCTTTGGATGCCTGTGATGGCGTGAGCTTTGTACCATCTCTGTCTCAGCTCTGTATGTGAGACTGATAAAGGAACAGAATAATAAAAGGGCTCCTGGAAAGCCTGTCCGGGTTCCCCATCCCATTTGCTCTCCGAAAATGCTGACACAGAGCATCCTAGAATGGTCTGGGTTGGAAGGGACCTTAAACTCATCCCACCCCCTGCCTTGGGCAGGAGCACCTTCTACTAGACCAGGTTGTTCTAAGTCCTATCCAACCTGGCTTTGCATACTTTGAGGGATGGGGCAGCCACAGCTTCTCTGGTCAACCTGTGCCAGCACCTTACCTCCCTCACAGGGAAGAGTTTCTTCCCAATAACTAACACAACCCTGCCCTCTATCAGTGGGAAGCCAATACAGTAATCCTTTGAGGTTTTCAGCAAGGCACAAGAGGTCCTCAGGCTTGGAAAGACAATTTGACCAGCACCCAAGCTTGGTACCTTGTGCAGCCCCTTGAACTCATATCGGCGGTCCCGGAATGCTCGTACTGTGTCCACGTAGAAAGAGTTCTCTCGTTGGCAGATGGTGGTGACTCGCTCCTCCACCTTGGTGACATGGATCTTTTTGTATGCCTTGCGGCAATAATCTGGTCAAGGGAGGAGGCAGAGGGAGGTTCTCAGGGATGAGTGCCCTGCTACAGAGGGATAGGCACAGTAGGGATAGGGAGGTAGCTAAGCATAAGGCATGAGTGAGCAGGGGACAGTCCTACTACAAAGGGAGAGGAAGATCCCAGTATGGAAAGAAGCAGCACCTCTTTATGTAGGTGGAGGGCAAGGGGGAAAACAAACTAATCATATGGCCCACTTAGAAACCCAGGCTTTGCCTCCAGCCAACTGGGTGGTTCTGCTGGACAGCATCCCTCCAGGTGATAGGATAATGTGATGTTTCTCTTTCATTAACTGGTTTTAATTAGCAGCCTTACAAAAAATGAAGCCATTCATATTTCAGCTCAAATCTGTGGCTCTCCAAGACAAAGGGAAACACTGACAGAGGCAGCAGTGCCTGGTTCCTCTTTAGAAGCACGCATGAGTCTGCTGGGATCCTGGAGAAGTTCTGAGAGCAGCCTCACCTTACCCCACAGCCCTAGGAGGGGTCACTAGTGCTGAACACCACTCACAGTCCAGGTTGCAAAATATTGCCAGGATCATGACCCTGATTTGTTTTTTTTACCTGCCAGGCGCTTTTTCTCATACTTGGCTTGTTCTTCCTGGGAGAGCTCATGGAAGGCACGGGGTGGTCCATCAGCGAACAAGGGAGGGAACTTCTCCGACTCCAGCTGCTGCTGGATACGGTGATACTCGCTGCGGCTGGCAGGCACTGCAGAGGAGGGAAGTAATCAGTCTCTCAAGTGAGAAGCAGGAATTTGGCTCCATCTCTGTGGGCTGGACTACATGGTCCTTCCTGTACTTACTGAACTCTCCTCTCCACTGCCACGTCATCCGGCGCTGGCAGTTGGCACCCGGCTTGTTGAAGTCACAGGCAGCACATGTGGCCTCATCCACCATGGCTGAGGGCTGGATGCAGTAACAGACACACAGGTATTAGAGGAGACAGGTCCCCAAATGACAACTCATGCCAGAACAGGTGCTGAGTGGCAGGAGAGCACAGGTGTGAACATCAGAGATGGTACTCAGTGAGTTCCCCTTTCCAGAGCCTTTCAGGAGCACACACCCCTCAAAACAACAGCTGAATTTTGGGAAAGAGTTCTAGCTAAAGCTGTAGCTGAGTCCCTGAAGACCTGCCCATTGAGAGAAGGACAACGGAGCTGGGGAAGGGGCTGGAGCACAAGTCTGATGAGGAGCAGCTGAGGAAGCTGGAGTGAGGCTCAGCCTGGGAAAAGGGAGGCTCATTCTTGCCCCTACAACTCCCTGACAGGAGGGTGGATCCAGGTGGGAGGTCTGGCTCGGCTCCCAGGAACAACTGAGGAAACAGCCTCAAGTTGTGTCAGAAGATGTTTAAGTTGGGTATTAGGGAAAAATCCTTCACTGGAAGTGTGATCAGACATTGGCACAGGCTGCCCAGAGTGGCATTCTTCTGAAAGGATTTAAAAGCCATGTGGATGTGCCACTTGGGGACGTGGGTTAGTGATGGTGTGGCAATGCTAGTAGAGTGGTTGGACTCAATTGTCTTAGAGGGCTTTTCTAACCAAAATAATTCTTGGATTCCACAATTCCATGGCAGCTTGACTAAATGTCACACCCAGCCTTATCTGCTTCCCCTGCCCTGTGCAGAAAGTTCAGCCCTTGCTGTTAAGGGGAGCCAGAGCGACCATCAAGGTCATCTGGAAATCAGATTAGGAGAGACAAGATTGATATTACCCACCTGCAACCTGTTGGTCAGAATGATGTTGGGGTACATGGCCCCCACATCCAGATGATAGATAAGAGGACACTCAATTCTGTTGGGAACATCCTTCAGGGAATTCAGTTTGACCTTGATTTCATCACAAACCTGTGGTGAAATAGAGAAGTGAAACTAGGGCAGGAAGGAGTTAATGAGCCAAATACTTGTTAAATTTGGTTCTTCTTCACAGGGACACCTGCCACAGGCTCTGGGGATGGATCTAAAGGAATAAAAGGAGCAGATGAAGGACTCCTTGACCACTGGTGCTTTAGGTTTTGATTTGAACCTCCAGGGTAAGCTTTTCTGTAGGGATACCTGGCAAGTGGGAGCAGCTGCTTCCTAACTATGACTTGATCAAGGACCTTTTCAGTGCAAATGCTTTAATGGACACAATGGCAAAGACCACCAGTCCCCAGTCTAGTGCTGCCCTCCAAGAAACTCCAGACTTTGATTTGGAGAGGGGCAACCTGCACTTTTGTAGCTCATAAGAAGTGGGTAACAAGAGGAACAAGAGTGTTTGGGATATCTGAGGGGTCTGCCTTCTCCCTAAATTCTTTCCCAACTCTCTCAGAGATTTGCTCCTGGTTGAACCTGTGATGGGAAAAGCAGGAACTGCATTCCTCACATGGGGCAGAGACCCTGATCCCCAGGCTGGGCTGCAGGACTCAGCCTGTAGATGGGCTTTTTATTCTCTCTTTGTAGAGCATAAACCAAACCCAAACAAGACTTTTAGAGCTGCAGTCCCAGTTTCCTGCCCAGCTCAGCTGTGCTGCAGGTGCTCTACCTCCTGGAAGTTGGTGACCTGATGCAAGGGTAGACCCTCCTCCTCCTCGATGGCATGCTGCAGGGTCTTCTCCACATGCTGCACCAGGAAGTCAAAGGCAGCAGGATTCTACAGGGACATGGAGATGGTAGTGAGGCCGTGGGCAGCTGTCCCTGGCTGCAGGCTGGCAGGTCCTACCCTGCACCCCTGTCCCTGCTTGGCTTGAGAACCTCTAGGCTGTAAGGGACATGTTGAGGCACTGGGGAAAGTGATGGAGGCTAGCAGTCAGATCCAGAAACAGGTAAAAGATCCTCAGGAAGGCTTCAGAAGAAGCTCAGTTTGGGAGAGAGGACAGGACCCCAAGCTACAGAGGCCTAACTTCCAAGAACCACTGGCTGAAAAACAAACCTAAAACCCCACTTCACCACCATCCCCTGCTGTCAACAAGCTCTGCAATGCTTCCAGTATGTGACACTTGCTCTCCCAGTGCAGCACAGATGGCCACTTAGAGACCTCCTCCCATCCCGCCCCAGCCCAGCTCCAGGTAGAAAGGGTCTCCTGGAAGTTGCCAAGCATTGGAACAGCCTGTTGAGGCCAGTGGTGAAATCACCATCCCTGGAAGCGTTCAGAAAACATGCAGATGTGGCACTTGGGGACATGGTTTAATGGTGGCCTTAGCAATGCTGGGTTAACAGCTAGACTTGGCAACATTAAAGGGCTTTTCCAACCTTACTGAGTCTGTGATTCTAGGTGCTGCCCAAGCCCAGCAGGGACATACTAGAGATGCCAACAACAATGGAAGGGCTATCCCTCCCCACTATGGTGCCCCATGAAGACAGGGGCTGGCTGCTGGCCCATTACCATTTTGAAGCGGCAGGGAATGTCGCTGCGGAAAACCCCAGATTCCAGGGCTTCCACGTGGCCTCCCACATAGGTCTCTGAGTCCAGCACATGTCCATCTTCTGTAAGTTTGTTGAATTCCTGCTCCTGCTTATTGGGGAAGATGATGTTGGCATGGTAGGCCTGAACCATCAGCAGTGCCTCGCACAGGGTACCAGATCCTTTTCTTAACACCTGCACATGAGAAACCAAAGCTGGTTTAAAATTCAGAAATAGTAGATTTAGATATTAGGAGGAAATTCTTCCCTGTGAGGGTGGTGAGGCACTGGACTGACACAGGTTTCCCAGAGAAGCTGTGGCTGCCTCATTCCTGGAAGTGTTCCAGGCCAGGTTGGATGAGGCTTGGACCTTTCACCTGGTCTAGTGAAAGGAGGGTGGACAAGATTATCTTTAAGATCCTTTCCAGCTCAAACCAGTCTGTGATTCAGCAGAAGTGCTGTCCCAGCACTGGCAAGACTGCACTGGACAATGAGCTGGACAGCTTCAGCTGGTGACACATCTGCAACACCACTCCACCATCAAGTGCCTTTGTTGGCTCAACCAGGTGGGAACAGTTTCTACATGCTTCCCAACCATCCTCCCTACAGCTGACAACAGCTATCACGAGACCCAACTTTGCATGGCCACTACTGCAACTGAACTTGGCTGAGCATGGCACATCAGCCATCCTTTCTTGCTCCAGCCCTGCACTGTCAAATCTCAGGTGTCTTCTTCTTATAGAAACCTGTCTCCAAACACCCCACTGCTGTAGGAGAAAGGAGTAGCCTCTAAATCCACCCTTCCTTCCTGACTGCCACACATGTCTAGGCAGTGGGAATCAGATCTGTGGCCAGAGCATCCCTGCAGTGTGGGAGACATGGCACTTCACCCAGCAAAGAGACCATCATTTAGGGAAAGCACACACCTCATCAGGCTCCATGGGAATGATGGTACACAAGGCGAAAATGAAGGGATGCACGTACTTCATATACATGTAGTAAGTAGCAACAGCATCAGACACTGAGTAGGTGGCCAGGGTCTGTCAAGGAACGAGAGAAGCAAATTAATCCCAATCCCATGTGACAGAGTGGCTCAATGACAATGATCTCTCATTGCTTCCTGCTGGACATTCTCATACCAGCAGGGAAAGGTGTATTCCTCCATAGCCTAGGTTGTAAAAAATAATGTGTTTGCTTCCATGCCATCCTGCTTTAGCTCTAATCAAATAGCAACATGTCAGCTCTAACTGACAAGGAACAGGGAAGATGAGCTGAAGGCACAAGAATCCGCCCAGTTTGGGTCTCAGGAAGCTGCTTCAGGGCTCAGTAGAACCTCCTGCCTGTGACACCTGGAACACTAACCCTCTCCTGTTCCCCCAGCAGGTCTCAGTTCTTCGTGGTGTTTCTGATTTCAGTGGTGCTTTTCACCCCACACTGATGTAAATAAATACAGAGAATGTACAATGAAATGCCAGAGCCAGAACCACTTCAGGGGAATCCTGTTCCTTCTCCCTGTGAGCTCTAAGGCATTGGAAGTCTGGAGAGACAGACTCAGTTAATTTCTCGAAATCCACTTTAACTTACAGACTCATAGTGCAGCTGCTCTAGGCTTGTTTTCCCATAGAGCACAGGGAGGGAATACCTGAGGCTCCTCTGTGGCCATCCTGCACATCTCCTCAGGGTCCAGCTCCACTGGATCATAACCCAGTTTTGCTTTAGCTGCTGCTTTCAGGTTGTGACTTCCCACTGGGAGGTAACTGTCTCTCTTCACCCACCTGGACAGAATCAGGAAAATACCAGCAGAGAAACCAGCCCTTACCTTCAAAACAGGCTCAAGATTGTGAAGGGGACCTCAACTACCATGGGGATCTCGCACTAAGGACAGCTTAGCATCCAAGAACAGTAGGGTACAAGGCTGTCCAACTTCAGCTAGCCCAACCAGAACAAACCCCACTGTCCATCCCACCACCACTGCTCATAGTTTCTACCTTCCAGCTCCCTCAGTGGCTTTAAGATAAATATTTCACCACTGGAAAAGACCTCACCGGAACTGCAGGGACATCCAGCTGTGCTCCAGAGCCCAGACTGCTCCAGGGGGGAAAAACCCACACAAAACTCTAAAGTTCTCTCTCTCCCATGTGTCCTTTCCTCTTCCATCTGTTTCAGGAAGCTGGTAGGTGAGTCCCCTTCCTTGCTCCAATGGCCAGATCTTAACCCCACTCCCTCTCCCCTTCTCTGTCCTCCCAAATCAGTGATTGAACACCCAAGGCTGCAGGGCAAGAGCCAGCCCTGGGAGCCCTTCAGGAGAAGACTTGGCACCTCCTGTGGGATGCAGCATGCCAAAGGGAAGAAGACAACACAGAAATGGATTATCACACAGCTGAAGAAGGTGACACACAAAGCTTCCAACAGACAGAATGTGATAACAGTATTCAAATAAAACCATAGGTATTTTGTATGAGCTGAAGAGATAAAGACACAGCTATGTGGTAGACGGGAAGCATTTGGTACCTCAGACAGTCCATGTGGATGCACTGGGATGCCTTGTACTCTCCCTGGCTATCCTTCTGAAACCCAATTTCCTGATACATATTAATTCCATGAGCTGCTGCTCTTGCTTCCACAAATGGCCTGGAGAAAAAAGGCAGTGTGAAGAGAAGGAGCAGAACAGCCATTTTCGTGCATTCCAATAATAGTTTTATGACCACTTTGTTACAAACTGCCTGAAGAATTTTTCTTGTGATTTATCTATGTATCTGGTCACAGGGAACACTTCTTGCAGTTTAAGTAGATACATCATTCCTGGAAGTGTTCAAGGCCAGGTGGGACTTGAAACAACCTGGTCTAGTGGAAGGTGCCTCTGGTCATGGCAGCATGGTTGGAGCAAGATGATTTTTAAGGTCTCTTCCAACCCAAACCATTTTGTGGTTCAAGAGGCAAACCTACTTGCTTGTATCCTGCATCTGTAGGGGGAGGCATGTGGTCCCTCTCCCCCTGCTTCCCCAGGCTTGTCAGCATATCTCTTCCAATATCCTCCACATCTCTTTTGACACTCTCCCTTGCTCTCTCATGTCTGGGCTCATTGATATGCTGAAATTTCCACATTGCCAAGGGTTTAAAAGCAACTCAGGCAAGTGGATGGGATTCTTCACAAAGTCCTACTGCCAAGCCAATGATCACAGGATTTGGTGAGGTGCAGGACATGTCCACTCCACATGTGACCACATGGCTTCCCCATACTGTCCGAACTAGGGAAGGATGTTGAGGATGGGACCTGACCCTGCCCTCTAGCTCAGGTGACACCATGCCAGTTTAGTCGTCATCCCTGATCTTACCAGTCAAAGAAGTCTCCGTTGTATGTGACAATGATGGTGGGTTTGGTCTCCTGGACATGTTCAAACCATCTCTGGATTAAATGAGCCTAGGATGAAACAGAAAAGATGTATTTTAAGGAACTTTAATCTCCTCCACAGAGAGGTGGTGGATACCACAGAGTTTGTTCCACCCTTCCCCTTTCCTCTGCACCTAGCCCGAACCTGACCTTATTCCCAAAAATGACCCTTATTCCCAAAAAACGAAAGCACTAGCAGCCCTGCCGGGTTTACTATGCTCCCCAGGGAGGCAATCTGCCAGGGAATGAGTTCTCTGGCCAAGAAAAGTTCCAGGCAGGTAAAACTCTGCAGAGAAATGACTTACCTCGTCTGGTTCGTTGAAGACACAAAATGGACCCTCATATTCTGGCTTGGGAGTAAACTCAAAGTCTTCAATGTCCTCTGAGACAATCTCCCTGTTTGTGATCAGGTAGCCCTGAGGAGATGATAAGGAGGCAGTGAGGAGGACTGGGGTCACAGGCAACTCAAAAATGCTGTCCAAACAATGGGATGCTTTCCTCTTGAAAGCCAGAGCTTCTGTCAAGGGGGAACAACATTTTGGGAGTCACACATTGAAGCATCATTGACCATCAGAAAAGAAGGCCATGGAGAGACAACACGGGATACCAGTGATGTCTCTTCCACAGAGAAGCACCAGCAGCCTGGGCTGGGTTCCACGAAATTCAGTTTCCTGTGCATCACCCAGACTTTAATGCCGTTCCCACAGCCACACACCATACAGCTGGCAGCATGGCAAGCCTGGAGCCAGCAGGATTGGAGGAGAATGCTAGGCTGCTTCCTGGCTTCACTGGCCAAGCCTGAAGGAAACCACCCTGGTATCCTTACCTGTCCATCAATCATGTAGGAGATCATCATGATCTGGTCTGTGTCAGCATCAGGAAACTTCAAAGGAAGTTTGGTTGTTTCAATATCAAAGGCAAGAACAACAGGATCCTGGGCAGGACCAAATCCATTAGAAAACATTCTGAGCTGACGTAAAGAGTGGTTCCCATAAAACCCAGTGTTGGTGCAGTAAGTGAACCAGAACCTCCCTGTTAATCATTTTAGCGCCTTATCAACCCAAAAATTACTACCCAACCCCAGTGTTCCCCCTGCCACCACAGTTTGACACTGGCAGTGTGTCAGAAAACAGTCCCTTGGGATGGACACATCTGCACAGAGGACAGCAGCCCGCCCAATGCTCACCGGCCGCTCCACGAGGTCATCTCGGCGGGTGATTTCGGGGGGGTAGGTGTTGCCCCAGTATCGCACGTTGTACCAGTGAGCCTGTGGAGAGATGAGGGTGGGCAGCGCCTTATGACAGGGCCAAATCCCCATGTCACTCTGTCCAGGTGCTGGGGGTGGAACTGTGGCAATCACAGGCAGCCCAGAAGAAAGGCTCAAACTAGGGCCATGCATTAATCAGTTAGCTTTTCTGTGTGCCATTAACTAAGGAGAAGCCCAGTGGAACAGAACTGAGCTCTAGACATGAACTCATTGTCACCAATACTTTTGTAAAGGTGTTGGAGAGAAAAGAACTCTTCTGTGCTTCAGGAGTGTGGCTGGGAAAGCAAAGCTTTCCTCTACTCACCACATGGATCTTTAGGTCGATGGAAAGGCGAACATGGTAGGGCACATCATACTCCCGCATATCCACAATGTTGTCCATCTGGTTGGCAATTTTTTTGGAGGCTGCTTGCTCATCTGTGCTTAGACTGCCCCCACTCAGAGCACTGGAAGAGCAGAGAGAAGCAGCTGCCTTACCCACAGGTCCATCTCCCAGGACACCCAGTGGCACTGGTGACACTGGCAGCAGGAGTCAGGGACAGGAGAGAAACAGAAAATGTTGGATTATTTTTGTCTTGATCACAACTAGAAGTAAGGGTGCCCATTGCCTCTCTGGATCATTTCACAGGGAACAGGCAAACCATTTGACAGGCAGCCAGAGATATCACCACATCCCATCTCATCAGCTCTGGGACCTCTTGATGTGCAGCACAGAGCTGGAAGAACCACCCTGAAGATGGCTGGCAGAGAGGCATAACTGGGGTCATACCCAGGCAGGACAACACCTCTGAGGCCAGCTTGGAAATAATCAAGAGGGTCTAATTATTAAGTGGGTGGTGAGGCACTGGCATAGATTGCCCAGAGAAACTGTGGCTGCCCCATCCCTGGAAGTGTTCAAAGCCAGGCTGGACATGGCTTGAAGCAACCTGGTCTAGACAAAGGTATCTGCAGGTGGGTTGGACAGGATGGCCTTCAGAGGTCCCTTCCAACCCAAACTATTCTGTGGTTCTATGAATTATTAACATGAGAGAATGACTGAATCCCCTATGGGGAGCTCCCACCTTGACAGCATGGCCGTGTAGATGTCACTTGCCCGGTCCCGCTCCCTGTTTTTCCTTACAGCAGGAGAGATCTCCTTCCGCACCTTCACCAAGTCCTCCACTGTGTTGAAGGACAGCTTGATGTAGTTCCTTTTCAGGCCCACCAAGTGGTTTGGCTGCAAAACAGCAGGATAATGGCAGCTCAGGGATGGTCACCATGAGAGAGGGGTGGAAAGCCAACAAGATGGATGCAGGTGGAAGAATTGGCTAAAAAAGAGGTGCTGATGGGTGGGACAGTAAAGCACTGAGGAGAGATTCTGGTGGGTGTATCAAGAGCACAAGAGCAGCACAGCAAGAGCCCAGCTAGCCCTACTGCTTGTGCAGGTATCTACAAGTGAGATTTACCCAGGGAAAAAGAGGTAAGAATGGATCAAGCATGAGTAGCATCCCCCTCCTGCAGTATGCTTCTTCCTCCAACCACTTTAATTCTAGAAATTAATGTCCTGAACACATTGTCTGAAACAGCTGATATGTTCAAGGAGAGGAACATAATTACTGCTGATAAGAAATTAGCCATAATAAACACATTTCTGAGATGCCATAGCAGCAACAGGAAACTTAAGCATGCTGCTTTCTCTCCTTGCTCATCCCTTCCTACATCACTAGAGCTGTGCAAGGTCCAAAAAACACCCACAGAGGGATACAGACCAGGTCCAAGTCCTCTTTGGGGACAGTTTCCAGCTTTGCAATCTTCCCTTGGAACTTCTTGGAGAGGAAAGAGGACACTTCCCGCTCACAGCCCTGTCAAGACAGCCAGGGGCTGAGCAGTGCATATCTGTCCTTAGGAGGAGACCATCCCAAAGCAACCTTCCCAGGAGGTCTTGAGCTCCCCAAGACACTGTCTCCTTCCCTGGGGAGCTCAGCCCTCCCCCTCCTCACCTTCTGGGTGGCGATGTAGAAGTAGGGCTTGTAGGGTAGGGCCACCTAAGAAGAATCACACAGTCGATGGTGACAGATTCCCTCCTGGAACACCGTACCCACTTGGTCCCGCCCGGTACCAACCTTGAAGCGGCTCCCATCCTCCTGGATGAAGTAGTAGTCCACTGCGCTCACCGACCGCCGGTCCTCATCCAGCACTTCCGTCTGCCCATGGGCACCAGGACTCAACAAGGCCCCTCCTTGGGACTCCCCCAGGACCCTTTCCACCCGGGGCTTACCGGAGGTCTCTGTGTGAGACTTCCCTCCCGGTAGGGCCAGAGAAACATGGGACGCCCAGCAGGGACATTGGACCTCCTCCCCCGAATAGGGCCGGGGCCTGTCTGTGGGAACCTCCTCGCTCGGCCCTACCGTGGGTCTCCCCAGGGGACTCCCTCCTCCACGCCCTGGGTAGGCTATCTCCGTGGGACTCCTCCCACACCACAGGCTGTATAGGGGGCCTCCCCATAGGACCCCAGCCCTACCGGCGATAACTCCGTGGGACTCCCATCCCTGGTACGGCTAGGGGGGTCTCTGGTGACCTTCCCCGGGCCCTATCAGAGGGACCCCCCGTGCCCCATCTGTTGCCTGCTCGCCTCCCGCCGCGCCGGCCCGTACCGGGTGCATGTTGATGAGCCAGCCCGTCCGCTCACCGGGCTCCGCGGGCCGCTCGAAGCCGAACAGGGCGTCCAGCCTGTCCGTGCGCTGCGCCCGCTCCAGGCGCTTGAGCGCAGACAGCGCGGGAGCATCGTCACGGCCGGAGCTCGCGCCGTCCGCCGGCTCGCCTGGCCGCCATCCCCGCCGCGCTGTCTCGGGCTCGGCGCCGTCCCGCAGCCCCATCCCGGCCGGCCTGGGCCGCATCCCAGCGGAGCCGCGGGAAGAATTTCCCGCTCTGCGCCCAGTTCCCGCGAGAGCGATAGCACCAATCACAAAGCGGCACCGCCTCCCCCGGGGCACAGCCCACCAATGACAGGCGGAGTTCTCGCCCCGCGACGCGCGCGCCCCGCCCCTTCACAGCGATCCGGGCGGAGCGGCGGCGGTAGTGAGGACAGCCCAGCGCACCCAGCGGGACCGCCTGTCCAGCCACCGGAGCCTCGGAACCAGGTTCTGCCCAGGCCGTGCCTGCTGCTTTCCCCGTTGTGGATTCAGGCAGCAGCGAAGCTGAGCACAGGTCCCAGAGACATACACACGGGTCCCAGAGACACATATGGACGCAGACACAGGACACCCAGGACTAAGAAGCACCAGATGCACAGACAGCCGCCTGCAAGGTACTGCTGTCACCAGCACCCTGCACAGGGCCCCCGTATCAGGAAAATCCGCAAACGCCAGAGGTTTATGTCTAAAAAGGAGACAGATGAGTCCTTCGACTGTATTCGAAAAAAGAGTCCATTGGGGCACATACCCCCGCGGTTTTCTCTCTCGGGTTTCGGAGGACGCAGACTCCTTTTTATCCTAACTCCCAGCCGCATGTTGCCCTCTTCCTTTCCCCATTGGCTGAGGTACTAGGAAGGTGCAGCCTTCCCGGACTGCCTATCCGATATCCCGCCTTGAACCTGTCATTTTACCCCGAAGTTCAGAAACCCCAGCTTGTGCAGAGCTTTGTCTGTTTCAGGCGCCCAGCTGTTTGGGCTCTGCAATGAAACTGCTGCCCAAAGTCAGTAAAGACATTATGACCCATTTCAAAGACATTAAGACCAATCATATTGTTTGTGAAGACATTAGCACACGTCTCCCCTCTCAATACCTCCTCTTCTTATTTCTCACACTTTGTCTTTACAAACTAGTTATTATCAACTTAACCTTTTTAACAACCTGGAACATTTGAAACACCCCCTCCCAACTTTTCCACATCTGGTCCCTGCCCCAGGTGTGGCAAGTAAATACAGGGAAGCACAGAAAACAGTAAACACAGAGAACAAGGTAGGCCAATGACAGTTTACATTAGCCCACTAATATCTGGGGCTTACTCATCTGGTCCACCTCTGCAGAGAGCCGCCCTCTCCCATCCTTTTCTTCGAGCCGAGAAGTCCAAATCTCCGGGGCTTTAGAGGCCTTGACCCAGTATGATGGGTCCATCCGTGTTCAACTGTCTTGATGGCTTGTATCTGTGGTCAGTGTTAGGAAAATTAATCCACAAACACCAGAGGTTTATGTCCAAAAAGGAGACAGAGGAGTCCTGTTACTTTATTCGAATAAATGGAGAGGCCATGGGGCATTTCCCCTGGGGTCTCTCAAATTTTTGGAGGGCATAGCCTCCTATTTATCCTGATTTCCCAGCTGCATTTCCCTCTCTTTCTCCACTGTCTGAGGTACTCGAGAGGTGCAGACGTCCCGGAATGCTGAATAACTAAGGTTCCCTTCTAATGTATAACCCCCTTTTATTTTTAGTTCTTATTGAATATTATGGTTTTCCCATTGTTTCTTTCATATCTCAATATCCAATTTCATTTATCAGCAGACCTACAGTTTGTTTGTAGAGACAAATCCCTTTCCATTCTGTTGGGGTTTGGGAGTTTTAGGGTTTTTTTTCCTCTCGAGGAATTTTCTCCCATATATGTTACCAAGGCGACAAATAGTTGGGTACTCGGGGGAAACCAAAGAACTGGCCATGGAGGGGAGGAGCCCATCTGGGGCTACTGTCCTCACCTGGGTGTGTGCTGGGCACTCGGGACTTGGTGTGGAGACGGGCAGACCACTCTCATCAGCACTGCGGGTTTTCCTGCCATTTTTTCCTCTCTGCTGGAAAAAACCCCGGGATCCCAAACCTGTCCTTCCCTGCCTCGCTGGGAGCGGAGCTGCAGACCCTGCTGCCTCAGCCTTCGCTGCTCTGCAGCCCTGCCCGTCCTGCCTGCCGAGACCTCCGGGGATTTCCTACCGCAGCTCCGCAGCTCGGTACATCTTGCCTGCCACCGGGAAGTCGTGCTCCTACTGCGGCCCCAGCCTGCCTGGACAGGAGAGCCCGGACAGACCCCAGGATCAGCTGCCCAGGGAGGTTTGTGAAGCCTTTGTTCCTTCCCTTTCCCGGAGCCCAGGCCGCCATTGCTGTGTGCCCCCCGAGCTCGCTCCGCAGCGCCCCCTGCAGCCGCGGGGGAACCATCGCACCTGCCCTGCTCACCGGGAGCCGCCAGCGCCCCTGCCGGCTGTGACAGGAACTGCACCAGAGGGGAAAGGGCCTGACAGCCGAGAGAGGCTGCGCTGGGTTTGTGCTTCTGTTTGTTGTCACCACTGTAGTTATTGCTGTTTGTTTGCCTGTTTATATATCTGTATTTTAGTAAAGAACTGTTATTCCTATTCTTTATATCTTTGCCTGAAAGCCCTGTAATTTCAAAATTATAATAATTCAGAGAGAAGGGGGTTGCATCCTTCATTTCAAGGGAGGCTCCTGTTTTCCTTAACAGACATCTGTCTTTTCAAACCAAGACAATGTGCTTGGACCTGTAAGGTGCAGTGAAACAACCCCAAATTTTGCCCCTTTGTACTGCCAGCTAAGCATAGAATCACAGACTGGTTTGGGTTGGAAAGGATTTTTAAAGGTCATCTAGTCCACCCTGCTGCCATGGGCAGTGACACCTTCCACTATCCCAGGCTGCTCCAAGCCCCATCCAGCCTGGCCTTGGACACTGCCAGGGATCCAGAGGCAGCCACAGCTTCTCTGGGGACCCTGTGCCAGTGCCCCACCACCCTCACAGGAAAGAATTTCTTTCCAATATCCAATTTAAATGTACCCTCCTTCAGCTTAAAGCATGGCCACCCACAGCTTGTGACAGAGCTTGTTGTCAGGATAATTCCTTGCAAAGCCATTTACTGTCTCCTTCCAAGGCTCAATCCTTCTTGTTTGCTTGCCACCTGCATAGGAGCAGTTTTTCACATCACAGGTCAAAAATCCTGCACGCCAGGTAGGGAAGTGGAGGTGATGGGTCTGCTAGGGGTGCCCCCTGCCAGCAGTATCACATCCCATGGGATGAGCTCTGCACCATGCCCCAGGCAGGCACAGCACCACATGCTCCTTCTCAGCTGCCTGCAGACACTGGGCATGGGATCATTTCTCCTGCCTTAAAATTGAGGCAGCTCCATGAGGACCCACAGTCCATCTCCCAAGGCTGTGGAGGCACATGGCTCCCTAGAGCTACTATGCTGGAACACTTCATCCTTGGGTAGTTGTTTTTTTAACAGCAGTAAGAGCTGCAGATGAACAGCCCAGTTAAGCCTCTCATCCCATTTGGAGCAGGGAACTGAAGCTGGATATTTAAGAGTAGTCATCTGCCTGGGAAGCCTGAGGGGGTTGTATATTTGGGGTATAAGAGAGCAGCGACCTGAGATAAACTATCCATGGGAGAAAAAACTTCCTCTGTACCCAGCGTGGTCTCAAAAATGATCGACTGAAAATAAAGAACAGATTTGGGGCATGCGATAGGAAAAGGTGCAGAGAGATGCTGACACTGCCAGGTGGCATGATGGGGAGGGAAAGAGTTTTCTGGGGAGTACAGCAACGTGCCAGGCGGGAGGAAGCGGAGGGTGGCGCAGATCCTGGTCTTCAAGGAGAGAGCAGAGACGTGAATCCAGAAGGAAAATGTAAAGCAAGTGACCTGGGAAGGGCCAGGCCGGGGTATTTCAGGCGGGCAGAAATAGTCCCCGCAGCGGCGGCCCCGTGAGGCCAACCAGAACCAACTGCCCCGGAATGCCGGGGGCCAGCGGGGACCCCGGACCACGCGTGTCCTGGGAGCGGGCAGGGCCGGCAGGGACCTCCCGCTCTGCTCCCGCGGCGGGGGCGTGTTCCGCGCCCCGCCCCGCCCCGGGACCGCCGCGCTCCGCCCGCCGCGCCGGCACCGCTGCTGCTGCCCAGGTAAGTGCGGGGGGCGGCGGGGACCCGGCGGGGACCTTCTCGGGGGAGGATGTGAAGGGAGGAAAGCTCCCAGGGCAGTGCTGTCCAGGACCGCACTGCACCTCCGGCCGGGGGAGTGGTCGGTGTGGGGCACGGAGGTATCGAGAGTACCGGGACGCGCGGCGGCCCCGGGAGCTCCTCTGCAGCCGGAGCTGCCGGCGGGGCCGGGGTCGGAGCCGGGGGCAGGCGGTGCGAGAGCGCCGCGTGTCTCCGCATCTCTCCTGAGATGCAGCAAATGCCCAGGAAATCAAAGCAGCATAAAAGTGGGTCGCGAGGAAAAGCCGGGTTTGTCCTGAAAGGGGTTTAGGTCCCTGTGTCATGTACCCCAGCAGGGCTTTTTTTTGTCTCTGTTTCAGTGGACCATGATCTCACCTGAACAGGGATTAATGTTTTTAAGCTGAAGAAGGGTAGGTAAGATTAGATACTAGGAAGAAGAAATTTTCCACTGTGAGGGTGGTGAGGCAATGGGAGAGGTTGCCCAGAGAAGCTGTGGCTGCTCCATCCCTGGAAGCATCCAAGGCAAGGCTGGACAGGGCTTGGAGCAACCTGGGATAGTGGAAGGTGTCCCTGCCCATGGCAGGGGGGTGGAAAGAGATGAGCTTTAAGGTCCCTTCCAATCCAAGACATTCCATGATCCTTGTGTGTTCCTTCCAACTCATGACATTCTATGGTTCTATGAACTGCACAGTGTCCTTTGAGAGGGAGCCTCTGATTGTGATGGATGGAGCTGGACTGTGGTGTTGTACTGTAGATGTTAGTCTTGGAAAACATTGCCAGGATAAATTTCTTCTGCCCTGCTCCAGCTCCTGTAGGGAACGCAGATTGCTTTTGTGCAATGGGGACCTGGCAGTGACAGCATGGCAGGGGCTTGACTGCCTGTGGTGAAGCAAATGTGTTGTGAAATGATTTGATTTTTGCATCGAGCACTCTGCATCTGGGGAGAGTTTCCAACATATATGATTTTTATTGGCAAATCTTTACGATCTGAACCAAATCCCATGATTAATGATTTCCAGTCCAGCTCACAAAGGTGTGTGGAGGGGTGGCAGTGGCAGTGCTGCTGAATGAGCCTTTAACCTGGAGCCTTTATCCTGGTGCCAGTAAATTGCTGAAGCTGCAGCAAGGAAAACAATCCTGTCTAATTATGCTCTGACACGGCGTTCCTGCTACACTTCTTTGGGAGCCATCAGGGTACATTAAACGGCAGTTTTGTAGCTCTCTGTGTTGCCGCTGACACAAACTCCAGGTGACAAGGGGAAGTGCACCAGGGCATGTCCCTCCCTGCCCACATCCCTCCCTGCCCGCGCTGAGACGGGGCCATGTGGCCCCACCGCTGGTGAGCTGCTCTCACCGTTTTGCAGCACGACTTTTGCTTCTGTTTCTTGGGACCATTTGAAAGGAAATCACCTGGCAAAGCTAAACCCGCTGCTTTCTGCAGGTGGGTGTAAAGCAAATCTTGGACCCCACCAGGAAGTGGCTGAAGAGGTAAGGCTTTGGCAGGGAGGGCTATACTGAGGGGGCTGGGAGCTCCTGGACAGGCAAGGTGGAGGACAGAACAGTAGGGGAAGGAGGGGTCCCCTGGAGGGGTCAGAGAAGCTCTGAGGGAGTCAGAGTCACTGTGTGTCAGCAGCTGGGGGACCCTGAAGCAGAAGCCAGGCAGCAGGATCGGGATAGGTATGGAAATGGCAAGAAAGTGGGAGTGGGAGGGTTGGGCAGAGAGAAGGGGAAGCTGGCTGAAAAACTATCAAGGGGGAAGAATGAAGAGCTAGAGAGGTAAAGATGAGGTTAGGGTGCCAGGGAGACAAGAAAATGGGGTTCCTGTGTGCCAGCCCCCTTGATTTTGGCTCATCTGCTCCGTGGGCAGGGTTGGGCAGCAGTGCATTGCATGTCTGCACAAACAGTGTGACCATGTCCTGTGTGCAGCATACTCGAGGTGGAGGGACAAGAAGCAGTGACATGAACACAGGGGTGGTGCCCCAGTTGGGAGCCTCATT
Source organism: Lanius collurio (assembly GCA_020086605.1). NCBI lineage: Eukaryota > Metazoa > Chordata > Aves > Passeriformes > Laniidae > Lanius > Lanius collurio. The sequence continues at coordinate 515,387 of JACBWW010000031.1, read as the reverse complement.
CTGGAAGGCTGATCTGCTGGTCTGGTCTGGGAACCACGGCTAGGGGTAGTGGGACTCTTTTCATCTGTTGTAGTGTGATTCCTGACAAAAATGTTAACTTCAGGATGGAGACCATCTGTTTTCATCATATTATTTTAGAAATATAAGTTCTCCCTGCCCTAAAAACATCATCCCCTGTCACGCTCTCTTCTGTGTGACTTGATTCTCTTCCCACTGTCTCCTTTTCTCTTGGCAGGCGAGCCGTGTGCCCCTCCCTGGGGTCAGAGCAGGGCTGCTGCGGGTAGTGTTGATAACACAGAGTGCACAGCATGGTCCATGGGGTAGGGATAGAGCCTTGGGCTCTCCAGCCATGCCTGGGCTGTGTTCAGAATCCTGTGTCCAGTGGAGAGAGCTGCTTTTTTTGGCAGCAGAGTCTGGCTTGCCCTGGAGACAGGGCAGTTTGATTTTGCTGAGCCAGACCTTGCTGGGAACTGGAGAACCTAAACAGGGGCGTTCCTCATTGAGATCATGGGCTGCCGCACCCAAGGTGGTGCAACAGGTGGAGGATGGACCCCAGGGTGGGCAGAGAGGGGAGCTGCAGGAAACTTGGGGTGTCAGCAGGACTTTGTGCTAGTGGTTGCTGTGGTTTTGGGGGAAACTGATCTCTGCAGGGTGGTGAGGATGGCAGAAAGGTGCCTGTGGGTTGTAGCACACCGATAGTGTGGCTGTGCTCAGACAACAGCTGGAGCCTAAACACTCTTTCACCACCACTCTGCACCATGAGGAGTATGGTGTGTCCACTGTGGGGTCTATGCTAGCTCCTGGTCTCACAGGCTTTGTGGAGACAGACTGGGACTCCTCCACACCAGTGGAGACTGGCTAATTTTGGGGAGGGAAGGAAGTGAGCTGTGAGAGAGTGCTGGTGCCCCTCTGGGTTGAAGCCTAGTCCCTGGCAGGATCATTAGGGCCAGGAGGATACTGGAGCAGAGGCAGGCATGCTGCTTGGCAAACTGCAGGAGTCTTGGGATCTGCCTTATATATTTTTATTAATGCACTCTGCCCACAAAGCAGCTGAAACTGGCTGAGGAGTTGGAGCTGAAGAGCATCACTTGTGGCTGGAGTTGCACCACTGAGCAGAGATGGAGGAGAAGTGGGCATGAGACTGTACATGGTGGCAGTAAGAGTGAAACAAGAGTTAACCATCAGGGTATGATGGAGAAGGACAGTCTGGGTGTACTCATCAAGGACAGGGGGATGCAGAGTCACCACTCTAAAGTCTTTCTAATACTGGCACAGGCATGGGGGAACCTGGTGAGGGTGGTGGCCCACTGCTTAGTTCTGACAATCACTGTGGCAGTCAAACTAGAGCAAATCCCCAGAAAAGTGAGAGAAATGGGCAGGCCTTGTAAGAGCACACCACGACTGTGGGTCTGGTATGTGGGGGCCGGTGATGTGGCCGGGTGTGTGGTGGGTCACGATGAGTGTGTGTCTGGCTGGTATGGAGCCACAGAGAGTGATGGTGGGGCTGAGAGATGGGGTCCACTGCTGGGTGCCATTGTTTGTGGTGAGGAGGTAGGTGGGAAAGAATGCTCTGGGTCCTGGTGATGTTCAGGACCAGGTGGACCAGAGTCCTTGTGTCCAGGAACCAGAGCCTGGGCTGCCCCGTGGGACAGACTATGCTTTGTGGGATGGGCTGGAGAAGCTGTGGTGGGGTTCATGCTGCACTTTGCATGTAGAGTGTGACCCAAACAGGTCTGCTGCTGAGACTGCTCCGTGGCTCCCGCTGGCCTGGTGTTAAAGACAATATTTTGCATGTATGGAGAATTGGCAGCGCTGTAGTAGATAGGCTATGGTTTGGGATCAGGGCTTGTTTTTTCCCACAGTGGGGACCAGAGTCAGAGCCAGCCCTTCCCTGCAAGCACGGATGGTGACAAGAAAGTTTTCCAGATGTTGAGCTCAGTCCTTAAACAGAGCAGAAAAGAAATTACTTGACATGGATCCTTTAGAGACATCCATGAAGGATGTCTCAAGAAGAAAGTGCTGAGCTCTTCAAATGGCTGTAACATCATTCTTAGTCCAAGAATTATCTGCAGGAACTGAAAAAGCTTCTGAAGGACAAAGTTCTTGGGACAGAAATAGGCAAATGTTTGCAGGCAACAGAACCCAGATTCAATAAGAAGAAAATTTTATTGTATGCAGGAGCAGTTAAAAACCATCAGCTCCTGTTGAGTGTGGAGCTGTTGGACATCACTTAGAAGACCTATGTTACAAGTGACTGACAGCTAGAAAAACAAAGCTGCCATGGGGAAGAGAGGTGGAGAGATCACAGACACAGCTGGACTCCTTGCCCTGCCACAGCAGTCCCTGGCCAGAAATAGCCCCAAAGAGCCTGGCAAGGAATGATTGTCAGAGCTGTAGAGGAAGGCAAAAGCCCCCTGGCACTTGTGCCAATCTCCAAGGGAGACCCTTCCTGACCCCAAACTGGCAATGAGCTGTTCCCTGAGCATGTGAGTGACGCCTGTGCCCGACCCCTGGGATGGCTCCTGCTCAGCTGCACAACCCCTTTCCTTCCTCTACTGGAGGCACCTCAGGGGTTCTCAGCATGGCAAAATACTCCAGAAGTGGAGTATCCTGGGAGCAAAAATTTCCAGTCCTATTAGGAGACCATCAATGCTCCAAAGTGTTGAGGAAGTGAAATCTTTCAACATCTCTTGTTCCCATTTTTAATGGGTACTGCATCTGGCAAATGTGGTGTGGGTGGGGAGATCTGAGATGGGTCTCCAGATGCCAGGAATTGATTTTCTTGTTCTTTGTAGACCACTGAATCTTTCCCACTGATACCCATCTGAAAAGGTCTGGTACCCTTGAGGACCCCTCAGATGTTAGTGGGTCCTGTCACGAGTAGTGTTGCGTCCATGCTTCCTGCATTAAAAGCTGCTGAGGGGTGTCATGTCTCTGTGGTTGGCCCTTTGATCCCACTCTCTTTGGGAAACAGCCACCCCAGGGCCCACACTACCTGCCTCTCCATTGTGGTTTTCATTAGTTCTCCAATACTGCAGAGTTCTCCCTTGACCTTGGTCTCATCCCGACAGAATATCTTTGGGAGGTATCTCTTGCTTACCTCTGCTTTGAGATCCTGGTGTGTGTTTGAGAAGAGACCTTCCTCATCCTCTTGTGTGGACCTCGGCTTTCCATGGACCTGTAGCCCTTCTCCTTCAGACTGGTGATGTCAATGAAGAGACAATTAATCTCCTTGGGAACAGAGCAGGTCCCAGATGTCCCACTTTTTCACTGAATTCCACTAGTTCTTCAAAAACTTCCTCAAGGGTCTTCTAGGTGCTCTGCCAGATTGCTGCCCAGCTTTCCTCCAGATCCTGCTGCAGAGCACTGGAAAGGAAGCAGAGAGCTCACCTGTGTGGAGAAGACAAAAGTCCTTGGAGTCTGGTTTGCTGGACTCATGGCAGAGATCATTCAGGCGTTACCAGCTGTGGTAGGGAGCCAGTCCAAGTGGTAGTGCCGGGAAACCAAGAGAGCAGAAAAGCTGGCTGAGCACATGATCCTGAGCTCCCTGGGAGAATGGAGGTTGGATGCTGGTGGTGGCAGGATGGGAGCATCCATTTTTGTCTGGATTCCTTGGAATGATGGTCGTGTTCCTGAGCCTTGGGAACCTGAACTGTGTCCCCAGCTGGCCTAGGGCTGGCTTTGGTCTGTCCCAAGAGGAGGACAGGGCAGCGGAGGAGATGCAGCTGTGAGAGGACCAGGACTGTGCAAAGCCTGGAGGATCTGGGATTATAAGACCCAGAGATAGACATGTTTCTTATTCTGGTAGCCACATCCAGGATCCTCAGGGGCTGGCTGCTGCTCTGGCATCTTTGTCTCCCTCATGCTTCAGCCCCAGGGTCCCTTCTCTGGGAGCATGTGGTGAGTTGGCACCAAGCCCATGCCTTCTCTGGCTTCACACCTATGAGCCCCTGGTGCCAGGAGATAATATCAGTCATCTTCTTGATGACACTGGGAGCTCCCACATCACTGAGGAGAGGAAATTTGGGTCCAGGGCTTGAGAGGAGTGGTTCTGCCTTGAGAGGTGGAGAAAAACCCCTCTAATCTGTCCAGGGGACCAGGTGTGGGGACTTGTGCTGGGCAAGTGGGAAGGGAATGAGAAGCAATCCTCTTGCTTCTTCTTCCTCTGGTGGCATGCAGGGCTGGTGTGGTCAAGGCAATAGGGGTCAGGGTGATGTCCACAAAAAGGGGAGTGTGCAGCCAGAAGCTCAGTGAGGGGGTCTGGAGAAGCCTGGAGAGGCCACAGGGGCAGCTGCTGTCCATGTGCACCAGGGCCCCCTCACACAGCAGATGAATCACAGCTGAGAGGACTCCATCAACAGTGGAACAAGCTCAGTGCTCCACAGAGGTCTCCGGCTGGAGCTAGCTGGGCCTGCAAACTGACATCTCTGGGAGATGTCCCTGTCACAGGACATGGCTTGGTGGTCATATCTGTGCCAGATTTCTAGGCAGGTGATGTAGGATTATTTACAGCAGCAGGACATGCTGACAGATGCCTCAGCTGGATGGGAGGGACCTTGGTGCCAGGTGAGGAAATGATACTGGGGCAATAAACACAAACTGATGCTCAGGGGAAAAACATTATTTATACCTACAGTGTACTAATACACTTTTATAGTTATATAGTTGCCACATTAACTCTTGGAAAGGGTTTTGGAGTCATGGCAGAGCACTTGATTAAAACAGAAGCCTGAGGCACTGCAGAGAGCAGAAGCACAGTGCTAATAATAGCTCTGCCAGCACTGCACTGCTCAGAAGTGGTGCAGGCTCTGGGTCCTGCACTGAGCCCAGCAAGAAGCGTGGGCTGGAGTGTCCCTGTCCTCCTGCCCTGTTCCTGCCTGCTTGTGGCCATGTCAGGGCAGTAGACATTGGGCTGAGCCAGCTGGGCTCTCTGGTCTGATATCTGTAACCTGCTCTGAAGCTTGATCTTGCCACATTTTACATATTTTGCTGCTGTGCAGGGGAAGTGCTCAGGGTCAGTAGCACTAGACTGTTTCCCACATTTCTCCTGTTGGATCATTTTCCCAGTTTCTCCTGTTTGGGAGCAGGCTGGTGTCACTGGTTGTATGCCTGGGCAGTGCTCTCTGTGGATGATGGAGTTCTGCAGACAGCCTGGTGTAGGGCCAGTTCCTCATCCACACTAGAGTTTTTAGAGATGGAACTAGTATGTTCCTCAGCACCACAAAAGTTACCTGTTTTGGTAGCCCATTCCTTCTTGCCCTCTCTCAGCATATGCTGAAGGTGTTCCTGTTCAGCTGTGTGCCACAGAGTGTTGTTTTTTTCAGGGAACAGATGATGAAGTGGTTTACTGAGCATGGACACCTTTTTCAGGTCAGGTCATTGCCCTTCAGGACCTAGAAAGGTTTTACAGGTGATCCTGGGTTCAGCTACATTGTGTTGTATGAGAGCTTATTTCCTTCTCCTACCAGAGCTTATGGCTTCTGCCATGAATCCTGCAGGATCCAGCTCTGGATTGATACCTCTGGATGCCACTAGCAGTGGCATGGCTCTATTGTGTCCCCTGAGTTGGTCTGGCAGGGCAGGCTGGTGGCTTTCTGCCACCAGCTGGGTCTCAGGTGACTCTGATGCATCTCCATGTGCTTGCTGGGACTGAGGCTGGGAGCAGCCAGATGGCTTCTCCTCTGATGGCATCAGCTGAAATCCTGCCAAGAACCATTTTGGTTTTGCCTAGTGAACTCTAGGAGTGGAGAAGGGGCATCTCTGATTGCAAACACTTCCCTCTGACCTGCTTTGGGAGGTGTGGATGTCTCAGTGCCTTGGAAAGGCTGCAGGGACCATCAGTGGAGAAAGTAGGAGATGTGAAGTGGGCTTGAGGGGTAGGCTGCAGATTGGCATCTTTAAGGTCCCAACAAAGCAAGTGAATCTCAGATAAATGGCTGACATTCCAACATTCAGAAACTCTTGACATTCCCCCAAGGACTTGTCAAAACCAGCCAGACCAGCTAGAAACCAGTCTCACATCAATGTCTCTGGGAAGGTTGGAGTAGTTGGAGTCATTCTCTGGTGAGGCATATTTGGGAGCCACCCTTGTGCCATCCAACCCACCACCTGTCCAGGGGTCCCTGCTGTGCTCCCCTACATGTGCAGCATCCCAAGGGAATGCTGTGATGGTGCCAGGGCACTGCTTGCCTGAAGCATGATCCTGTCTTGCCACAGTGTCTGTCCACTTCTCCCACAAGCAATCCACTGCAAGGAGCTAATCTGGGTTAGTGGGGCCTTGGTTTGCTCCCAAGGCACCAGGGACAGTATTTTATTATATGCACTAAATTTTTGTCCTGTATCATTGATACATCAGTGATTCAGGACTCAGTTTTCCTGGTACAAAGCCATTTTCCTTTCTCTCTGCTGGTTCTGGCAAAGGGCCCTACAGCAGCTACTGCATGTGATGTCTCGACTCCATTTTCCTGCACTGCTCCCAAATCTTCCTCTGCACTTACATACCTTCTTGCATGGCATTTTTTTTTGCATTTGCTCTTGCATAAACATTGTCATGCTACTTTCCTGGGATGCTCTTGGAAGAAGAGCTCTTGGCTGTTCCCTCTGCATTTAATAATCCCTCTTTACAGAGTATCAAACAGCACATGCCTACTTTGCACCAGGGGCAAGGCACCTGGCTTGTGTTCCTCTATAGCGTGGATTGCATATTCAGTATGATCCAGGCTTTGCTTCTGCAACACTGCTGGGGCTTTGCAGAGGTGATGCTATGGATGCAAGGGGAGTTTGAAGGTGTATTTTGGAGGGATATAGCTGAAAACAGAGGGATACATCCTGATATTTTGAGTTGATATTTTAAGCTAAGGAAAGAAGGTGCTTGCTATCTCTCTCCTGGAACTTCTCTAATTTCTTCTCACTATAAGGATCTCGAGGCATTTTCTAAGCTACAGAAAAGCCTACTTTGCCTGTCTTAAAATATAATTTGGAATTTTTTTTTAATTTCCTGCACAGATCAGAGGGCTTTTTGAAAAAATATATGGCAAAACCATAGTAAATCAGTTCAATTCAGGTAGGAATGAGTAAAATGGATGAAATATATGATTTTATTGCCAGTGTGTTGGATGACTTTTTGCTGTTTTCAGTCATGGAATGGAATTGGAAAGGTTTATCTGAATTCTTAGTCTGTACCAAATCTGACAGCACTCCAAGTCAAAGCTAATAAGTGAAACACAACCTGACCTTAAAAACTTAAAAAGAAATAAAAATCTTAATAGTGTAAAAAAAGGAGGCTGAGGCAAAACACATGCTGATATCAAAAATCCTTTCTATAAATAATTGTTCCTGAGCCAATGGCATTTCTACAGGAATGAGCATAACTGGAACTTGCAGGACTGTGCAGTGGAGCAGACTTCTTTTTTTCCATCTTCTAATAACAACATAAAAACCCCAACTGAAATGTATTTATGGTTCAGTCATTGTATTTGGGCTGTGACCTGTGTGCTTAGAGCTTTAATTCCCAAAGGCAGGCCTTTGGGAAGTTATTAAAATCTGGCCATAAATGATATGAGAGTTTTTGCAATTAACTTTGATGACTGAATTTATAAACTTCATAACTGAATTGAGCACTGTTTCCCACCACGGTGACCCCAGCAGCACGCTGTCCCCATGTCCCTCGCATCACTGGGGTGCCCACAGTGTGTGCCTGCAGTGCTGCTGGCAGCTGTGGGCACAGGCGGCAGCGCTATCACGGGTTTGCTTCCCCTCCTTGCAGCGCCCGCCTTCCGTACCAGCTCTCACGGAGCTTTTCTACCCAACGCAGGTGGGGATCGACGCCGGAGCCGGGACACGCGAGCTGGCCCTGTACCATGCGAGGATGTGCCTGTGCCCTCCCTGACCTGCCCACCCTCGCCCTCGCTGCCTGTCCCGCCCGGCGCCATGGGAGGATGCTTCTCCAAACCCAAACCAGGTGACTGCCCTCCGACGCCAGGCCCCCATCCCACTGTCCCCGTGGGAGAAGTAGGTCAGCGGTGGCCGCTGGCTGGGGGAATGTTAATGCTCGACTCCTGCACGGAGGATTACCGGGCTCTTAATCCGCCCACATTCCTCAGTGCTCTCACTCACAGGCAGGGAGCTGTGGGGGTTGCAGCAGTGCCAGGGCAGTGATAGGGGGGTGGGACAGGAGTGGAGGGAAGCTCAGCCTGCACCATGAGGGAGGCCACTCTGCCTGGTCCCATGTCCTTGTTTGTCACCACCCTCCTGCTCCTACCTTTCTGCTGGATCTGGAGCAGAGTTGCCTGCCTCATGCTCCAGTGTGGGTTTGGGTGACAGCTGTCCCAGCACAGACACCTGGGGCTCCAGCACCTTCCTTCTGCCACAGCTTTGTCACTCACTTGCCAGCCCTTATTTTTTTTCCCTGCGGGAAGGGGGTGGCCAGGGAAGGCACAGGTCCTGGAGCTGCTATGCTGTTGGGATTTTATTGTCTTGGTGAAGCTTGTCCACCTGTGCTGCTTTCGGTGGGGAAGGCAGCTGTAGACACCTGGACATCAAGGATTCTTCCCTTGCTGACACATTCCTGCAACGGCTGGGCTGGGTGGGCTCCTTGCTCTGTATGATTTTGGGGAAGGTTGGGTGTATGTAGGAGGGGCAGCGGCTGTGGTGCCGCCTGCCCAGGCAAACTGGCTGGCTGATGGGGGTCTGGTGTGGAAGTGTCAATGTTCAGCTTTGTCCTGAGCAGGCTGGGCATGGGCAGGCACTGTGTGATCACCCACACTCAGCACCCCGAGCAGCACTTGCATGGCCCCAGCCCAGGACCCCAGGAAGTGATGGCTGGTCCTGTCAGTGTTCCCAAAGCTGCCATGGAGGAGAGGTCCCAGCTTCCATCCTGCAGCTTGTTTTGGCCAGCTCAGAGGGAGCTTAGGGTGACCTTGTCCTTGTTGCTTGCTTGTGCCCCACGGCAAGTGGAATCAGATAATGGTGCTGATCTATCAGACTAGTCAGAATCCCTGTGTAGCCTCCATGGGTGGAAAGATGTCCTTTGGGGACCTTTTCTTGGAAATTTGTCTTCACTGCCTGAGGCAGGAGAGATTTTGGGTTGAAGGACTCAACAGGTCAGAAGAGCTATAGAAGTTGTGACTCACTGAACATCCATGGAGTGAGGTCCTTGCCTTTATGCAAGGCACAGTGAGAAAATAAAGGTGGTTTTCTGCCCTTGACCTGTACTGTGATTATGTTATGGGTCATCACCAAGGTAAATATGGCACTGGATACTTTGACCTGTAAGTTTTCTCTGTGAAAGCCCTATTTATATGTTTCATTGAAATGTTTGAGGAGTAAAAACACATCCAGGAATAAATGCCTTTGTTGACTAAACTTGTGACAAACTCTACTATCAGCTCCACTTTATTTTCTATCCCATCAGCAAAACTGTGTACTCTTGGACCAGTGTTGGAACACCAGTGCTCTGCGGGCATCTGTCCTGAGCTGCAAATTTTTGTGAAGAGCTGTATTTGCATAGCAGGGCCAAATGCCTGAAAGTGCCACCCTGCAATGCACCTCTGTCCCTCAGCTCTGGTTTGGATTAGTGTCTTCAAAGGCTTTCCACAAGTCTTCTGCATCCCTTGGGTAGCTCAACACTGACCGTGGGGCTTCATCCCAGGCTTATAAAACCTGCAAATGCAAGGAGGTAGACAGTGACATTTGAGGATACTGATTGTTCTAGCAAAGGGTTTCACTGATGTTTCAAATGGGAATTGTACAGTCTTAGAGCTTAGAGTATTTGTAGGAATTCACCTATTCCCTGTCCAGGTAAGAAGCAGGGAGAGAATAGAACTATTTGCTCCATCAGTGCTGTTTCCACATGAAGGGAATATTTCAGATGCACCCTGAAGTGAACAGAATTGATTCAGACACTTTTTCAAGGTGTACACAAGGTCCTTATCTGCTCCATCTCCTTCATTCCAAGAGAGACCCTCAGTTGCCCTGAGCACTCTCAAGATAACCTTGGCACTGCACACATATCACCTTTTGATGGACAGATGAGTGATACAAGACCTCTGGGGAGTGGAGACCTGGATCCCTAAATAGCTGTGCTGACTGTATGGCTGGCCAGCCCTGAGGTCTGGCTACTGCTGCAGCACCTGTCCCTGACTGGGTGTTTCAGTGTTTAATTAAGAGCTTGTGTTCAAACAGTGAAGTAATCTGCTGTTATCTCCAGTGCTGCAGTCCCGTGATGCAGGATCCTCTTCTGAAGGCGCAGTTCTCAATCTCTGCATCATTTTCTCCTTGGGTTTGTCTTGGATGTGTGATGCATAGGGGATGAGCTGCCAGCTGGCAGCCTGTGTGGGTGCCAGCTGGCCCCCACTCCCGCAGTGCAGCCAGGTCAGGATACTGGGTGACAGGAACCATCGTGTGCCAGCTCTGTGTGAGCTGTGGCAACTCTGTCTCTGCACTGAGTCAGGGAGAGCGGCTTCAAAACTTAAAAATTGTGATTCTTCTTCTTCTGCTGGGCTCAGTGTTTGATGATGGGGAAGAGCAGTTGCTTCCCAGTACATGGGGTGTCTGGGCGTGGGCTTTGCCCTTGCCCTTGCACATTTAGCAGGGAATGTGCTCCTTTCCTAGGGATGCTGCATGCTGGAGGTTGCTGGAGGGGGTGCCATTGGCTGTGTGACCTGAGCTTGACTCTGAGCTTGTCCCCAGCCTTGGGATCCTACCTCCTGGTTTTGGACTGTAGCATTTGCTGACAGAGCATCTGGAGAGGGAGAGCAGAGCCAGGCACATTTGACATGGTGGTTTTGTCATTGGCTCTGTCATTTTTAATAGAATAATAGAATCATGGGACGGTTTGGGCTGGAAGGGACTGTAAAGACCAAGGAATTTCAACCCCCTGCTGTGGGCAGGGACATCTTCCACTAGACCAGGTTGCTCCAAGCCCCATCCAGCCTGGTCTTGGAAGGAGGGGAGAAGTGGTCCACAGAAATGGTTTGGAGTCTCTTTGATACCACCTGAAGTTACTGTCATTGGGAGTTGTAGTTGAGGCAGGGTGGGTGAGCCCAGGGAATACCTGGAGAGTGCAGCTCTGGCAGGGCACAGTGAGCCCCAAACATGTCCCATGGTGGTGGATTTACTCTGTGCTGGCTTTGGGAAAATAAACCCTGCTGGAGTAAACTGAGATTTCTGGCTGTGCCTGCTGGTCCCTCCAGCATCATCCCTTGATGCATTTCTGGTTCCCAATGCTCCCAAAGCTGTTGGCACCATACAGCCTGCACCAGACTGTTCCCTGTCCTCAGTGCTCCTCTGCCCTGTGCCTGCAGCCCCAAAGCAGCACACCCTGAGGCATTGCAGGGTTTTGGGGCTGGGGAAGGCAGACACCCTGCTCTCCCCTTGTCAGCTCAGCTCCTCCATCCCCTATGGCCAGGCATCTTCATCTTACCCAGACTTCCCTTGGCTCAAGTCAGCCCTTGGCACATGTCAGTTCTCTCTTCCCATATTAACTTAGTATTTTCCTGGTTTCTAGTATTTTATCTGTGACCTGGAGGTACAATGGCCTGATATCCATAATTTAAATTTAGCCTCCAGAAGAGCTCTGAGCCATACTGGGAACTCAATCATATGATAAAGAAGTCTTGGTGCATCTAATTGCCCTAATTTTTAAAAAATAATGCCTGTGACCCTGCACTGCAGCCCAGCCACCTGCCAGCCCCCTGCTCTGGGATCTATGTCAACAGTTCTAGCCTCATGTCTCAAGTACCTCTCCAAGAGCAAGCAGAGGCTTTAACTTGTCCCACAAGGCTGTGAATAGTGATGGAGAAGGAATAAATTTACAGGAAATGAAATGGGATATTAAGGACTGACCGCTTATGTGAATGACATCAAGGCATAAGAACGTCATGACCACAATAGGAAAACAACACCTGAGCCAACTGTGATAGATGGGGTTGGGACATGGTTTCTGAGTGTATGTGAAGGATCCCAGCAGTGCTCAACCTAAAGGCTGAAAACCCTGGAGAAAAAAATGGTGTCAGAATTTATAGTCTTGTCAAGAGTCTGTATTTTAAATGATTCTGTGACTTTGAGGAGCTAACTCAGGATTTTTGGGTAGTGAGTGCTTGCAGTGCTGAGGTATATGTGGATGTGTGATATGAGCACTTGTTAATGCTCAGCTGGTTCCTCTGCTTTTTTTTCTATATTGTTATAAAATATTTCCAGCCCTGGCCTTCTGGTTCTTCATTTATGTATGTGTGCATCTATAGAGATATCTTAAAAATGTGCATGAACTCACACAAACACACACACACACATATGCATGTGTTCAAGGGATGTTGGTGGCACAGGGCAAACAAACACATCTCTGTCTCTTTATCTATCTATATCTATATCTATATCTATATCTATATCTATATCTATATCTATATCTATATCTATATCTATCTGTATCTATATCTGTATCTATCTATGCACATATACCTCTCTATATTTTTATCTATATCATCTATATCTATAACTTTATACTCATGTTTATATATCAATATCCATGTTTATATCCATATCTCTACCTATATTCCTGAGAGCTTGTCTAGATTTGTAGTCACATACTTAAAACTTTCCAGACAGTTTAAGGCCCAGACCCTCTTCTAGCAGTTGTAGGATATGACTATCAAAGAGCTGGAACACACTGGCCCCAGCCCCTTTGTACCAATCGGATTTCTGAATTAAACTTGGTTTTATGAATATTTCATTTAAATATAATTTTCCCTGATGGCAACTGAACCAGTTTGCTGGATCAGCTCAGGTGCTACTTAGCCCTGGATTCCTGGAGGGATCATCCCTCAGGAATGCAGGTTTCTGGCCAGAGGGACACCCCATGTAGGGCTGAGAGGCATGAGAAGGAGGAGCAGATGGGGGTAAAAAGGCTTGCTGAGAGGCAGGTGGGATATGCCCCCCACAGAGGCAAGTGGTGAAGTATGGGGCCTAAAATAGGAGGGGGAGGATTTTATAACTCTTTTTATTTTCCTCTGGACATTTGTCTAGCAGTGTTGGTGGGTGTCGAGTGGGGATGGCTGAGTGCCAGAGACCTGCTGCTTCCTGCATCTGTTTTTCTGACTGAGGAAGAGGGGAAAAGCTCAGAGTTACATCTCCTTCTTCATCCCTGCACGTTCATATGCCCGTGAATCAGTGTGCACTCTGTGTGCTCACCTGACCCAAATGTGCTCTGGAAAACAAAGTCCTGAGGCATCAGCCAAGTGAGAGATGGGAGTTGTTCCCTTCAGGGTGAGTTCACTGATATCCATATCCCCCTCACCATTAGGGCTCAGAGCCACTGGCTTTGCCCAACCTTTGTCTCATCCTGCGACATGGTCTGGCTCCGCAGTCTGGCTGCAAGGATGTACAGCCACATTTTCTGCAGATTGGCTGTGAAATCATATGACATCAGTCTCCTGTTTCTTGGGCCAAAAGTATTTTTCTGGGACTGGCATAAATGGGTATTCATTATATTTCCTAACTCTGTCCTGAAAAATCCATGTCTGTTTCTCCCAATGCCCTAGGAAAGCAGTACTTGTGGAGAGCAGCTTCTTCACCGAGTTCCTGCAGCAGCACATAGCAATGTGGGTTTTTTTAATGCATGGTGCTGGCCCTATTCATTTGCATTAACTCCTACAGATGCTAGAGCACAGCAGAAGGTGATGTTTTCTGTTGGTTCAGTGTGCATGCACAGAAAATCACTTTCCTGGGTCTGTCTGTCGCTGCCCCTGGTGAATCCTGCCCAGGTGAGCACAGGGACTTGGCACTTTGGCAAAAAGCCACCCATCCCTTGCCTTGCTGAGCTGGCACTAACAGCAGAAACTTGCAGGACTTCTGAGACAGATGCCTGCCTGCAGGGCCTGGGTGGCCATGGCCACTTGCTTTTCTCCTTTCCAAAATGAAGGACCTTCTCCCTGACTTGTTCTTCCATTGTTCTCTCAATATTCTTGCAATAAAAGGTTTGGGACAATAGATGAGGCTGGAAAGATTCAGCATCTCTGTCATTCACAAGCCTTGCTGAAAGGGTTGTTTTTACCCTTCCTCAGCCTTTCCTTAACCTGTTTAGTTTGTGAACTTCATCTTCTGCACAGATTTTCCTGTTCATGATAGGGAAATCTCAATGATTTCCTATGTACTTGAGACAATTCACCAGTCTCTGGCACTTTCCATTGGCTCTCTGTGTAACTCCCTGGTGTTTATTATTAATATTAATGGCTTTAACTTTATGAAGTTCCTAGGAGATAAAGTGATGTGTTCCACTTTGTGATGTGAGAGCTCATCAGTGGTTTCTGATGCTGCTGTGCCCAGCTTGCCCAGCTTGGGCCATGGGGTGGAGGGTGGGGATGCAGCTGTGTGGGTCTGTGGGGAGGGTGGGTGAGCGCTGCGCTTCAGGGAGCTCAGATGAACATAGAATGACAGAATGGTTTGGGCTGGAGAAGGCCTTAAAGCTCATCCAGTTCCACCCCCTGCCATGGGCAGGGACACCTTCCACTGTCCCAGGTTGTTCCAAGCCCTGCCTAACCTGGCCTTGGACACCTCCAGGGATGGGGCAGACACAGCTTCTCTGGGCAGCCTGTGCCAGGGCCTCCCCACCCTCACAGTAACTTCTGCATGTCCTCACCTGGGTGGCCCAGGAGAGCGCCTCTGCTCCCCACTGTCCCTTCTCCCATGTGTCCCTTGGTCCTCTGGTCCCCATGACAGGGATGATTTATTGTCAGACCTGTTCGCTGGTGTACACATGAGAAGAATGGACCATCCTTGCTTCTCTCTTCAACCTGTCGTTGAAGAGTCATTCTACACTCAAAACTTCATGTGGAAATAATTTTGGATGTTTCTAGTTCCTTATTAATCAGTTTCCATCCAATGAAGCAGCTTTATGCACCATGCAGTGTTGGCTTTCTCTTTCAGTTAATATTACCTACAAACAATTAAAGGGGTTTTTGAAGTCTGTCTGAGCCCCAGAGACCTTGGCATGTCTCATATGGAGCTGTCTGAAGCTGTTTTCCACTAAGCAGGACAAGAACTGTAGCTGTGAGGTTTTTTGCACCAATGACTCGTGTCCACTTTCAAGAATATGCACTTTACGAATGCAAAGTGCCTGATGCAGAACGAACAGAGGAATAATGGACTCAGGTAATCAAGCCAAGCTTGATGTTAAATGTTTCAACTTCCAAGTCAAGCCAACAAAAAATATCTGTTTTGATGTCTGTTTCCAAGTTCAGGGAAGGAAAGAGAGATAGTGAATAGCAGCAAAACCTCTGGCTTCGTTTTAACAGAGATTTTGGTTCGTTCCTGCAGTTGAAGTGAAAATTGAAGTTGTGATACCTGAGAAGGAGAGAAGCAAGGAGGAGATGTCACCCAATGGGAAAGCCAGCCCTCTGATCTACAAAGTCAATGGGACTGCCCGGCACTACCATCTCGAGGAGCATCCAATTGCCAGCAACCCCTACCACAACCCAAAGGACATGGTAGAAGCATCTGTGTGCCATGTGAAGGACCTGGAAAATGGACAGTAAGTGCCCAAATTTTTTGCAGATAAAACTTGAGAGACCTTGTAACCCAATCTGAATGCCCTGTCTTGTTATTTAGAGTTGTTGGAGATGATAATTTAACTTAGTTGCATTAGTGGAGTCTGCAAGCACAGGGTGTGCTTTCTGCCCAACCTTTCTGTCTTTCTGCTACCAGCATGGCCTCAGCAGAACTGAGATCCAGAAAGATACTGGAGGATAACCTGGTGCAACTGTACCCAGCCAGCCTCCCAGCCTCCCAACTGGAGGGACAGAAAACAGCCCCCCGTGCTCCCACAGCTCTTGAGCAAAGGTCCTTTGCAGTCCAGAGCTGAGATTTGGCTGGTGCATCCCAAGTGGGGAGTGGGGTGGGACAACAGGACAAATTCCCAACTGAGTAAACAGCTTAGCAGGGTGCAGGGCAGTGTAAATGATTCTCCAGATCACTCTGGAGTGAGTGCAGGATGGGAGCCTTGCAGGTGACTGTGTACAGGTCTTGTTTTTGACTCTGTCAGCTCACACAGCTTCTTGGGTAATCTGTAAATTCTTTAACTTATCATATCTTCCCAGGCAGTTATGCTTGCCATTGAACAGGTTTTATCAGCTGAGGAATGCAGCAGGACTTGTACTGCTCTGTTCCCCTTGTGTAGAGGGAAGAGCTCCAAGTGCTGAGTGTCCCCATGGGGAAGGAGCAGAGCTGCATCCCTGAGGAACAAGGTGGCTGAATTACTGGGGCAAAGGGCAGGCACGGTGGACTGTGCTGGTTTTTACCCAATGTGGAAAGGAAATTGGGAAATTGAGCATTTGTCATTGGACAGTTGATGCAGGTGAAGCACTTGCCTGAAGCCTGGCTTGAGGTGAGTTTGAGGGTGTAACAGGAGTGCTGGTGGGCTGAACCCTATTCTCATCTCCATGGCTTTGAAGCAGTGTGGGACAAGTGTCAGTGTAGCCTAGGGGCAAGTAATGGGATAGAACTGGGATGTTTTCTGAGAAGGAATGAGCAGGAAAAGTCTGTCCCATTCTTCTGAGACCCTGAAACCTGGTGTGCATAAATAGCATTCCAGAATCACACATGGCCAGTGACTTCCTTGAGCAAGTGGGGTTTGCTATGACCATGGTAATGTGTTTGGCACCCAAAAGCAACATGCTGGAATAGCTGTAGAGATGGTCCTCTCCATAAAATGGGAGCAGCTGGTATTTCCAGATAAGCATCAAGCTGTGTAAGAATAGGCTTTCTGGCTCCAGGGAATGGCAGCTCTGTGCTCCCTGCCCAGCTCCATACAAAATGAGGACTCTCTCCTCAACTCTCACTTTCCTCCATGGTTAGCTGGAAGACTCTGCTCTGGGGAAGACCTGCTGGTAGTTGCCTTGGAAAGAGGTTCAGTGTCTCAGGCAAGACCATGGATTGCACAGGGTCTGTCGGGGCTTTGGTTGGAAAGGGAGCATCCAAGAGGTGAGAAGAGACAGGATATGCTGAGAGGAAAGTCTGGTGGACCTGGTGGAGGCACTGTGAGAGGGCAGAGAGTAAATGCCAGCTCAGTGCAGAGCAATGTTAGTGTCACTTAGCAATGCTCTGTAAAGCTGTGGAATGTCTTTGGCCAAGGTCTGGGCAGGTGCAGGAGTGGAGGCCTCAGTGCTGCAGCCTTCTGCACCCCAATATCCAGCGTGCAGAGAGGATCAATGAGCAGCCTCCTGGGAACGATGGGTGGTTGAAAGACTCATGTTCCAGTGGATAGTGCCACTGGTGGGTATAACATGGCTACCAGCATGAGCTCAGTCTGTACACAGCTGGCAGGGCATGGAAACTCTGGCAAATATAAGCATGTGTTGAAGCTGCAATGCAGAGCCTGTGCCCAGCCAGCTTGCAGCAGGCAGAGCCAGAGTCACTGGGCACCAAGGAGGAGGCACAATATCCATACATCCTTGGGAGATGCTATGGGCAAATTCACCTGCATGCAGCAGGTGCTGAGGTGTGTATTGCTCAGTTTATCCCTGCTGGGACAGAGGGCTATGGAGCACCCTTTGGATGACACAAGGGTGGGAGAAAGAATTTTCCAAAATGTTGCTTCTCAGTGCTAGTGGCATCATCAATCACTCATTCAGCAGATGGATGAGCTCAGTAGCTCTTTCTGGCTTACAAGCAAGGTGCATGATCAGCAATGAGATACTTTTGGCCAGGATGGGGCTGAATCTCAGCCTGGCTTAGCTGGTCAAGGAGGCACATGTGATCTAGTGAGCCTAAAACCTGCCAAGCTCAGTGTTGTAAACAATTCTTGCTGCGCTAATCACGCTTTAATCCAGGGTACCACACCATGGAATCATTGAATCAGAGTGGTTTGGGTTGGAAGGGACTATTAAAGGCCATCTGGTCCAACCCTCTGCCATGGGCAGGGACACCTTCCACTACACAAGATTGCTCAGACCCTCATCCATAGAATCATAGAATATTCTGAGCTGGAAGGAACTCACACAGATCATCCAGTCCAACTCCCAGCCTTGTGCAAAACACCCCAACAGTCCCACTTTGTGCCTGGGAGTGTTATCCAAACGCTTCTGGAGCTCTGGCAGCCTCGGGGCAGTGCCAGTTCCCTGGGGAGCCTGGGCAGTGCCCAGCACCCTCTGGCACAAGTTCATGACGTTCCCTTGGTAACTGCTCTGTACTTGGGTTTACCATCAATGTGTTTGGCTGAGGCATCAGTGAATCAGACATCTTTAACTTCAGAGTATGACATAATTGCAGGAACATCAAGTATAGCACTAGGCTTACGTAGCTGTTGCAAAGCCAGCATATCTGGGATCATGGCTATCTGTATTTTTGCAGGTTTGGGGCCTTCAGTTATATCCATCTGACCTGTGACTCCTGAGACACGTGCACACCATTTGTGCACTGTTGGTCTTGGTGCAATTCCACCTCATGGAGCACAGCCCTTCTTAATACTGAGTGACAGGTTAAAAGGTCTTTGGATTTGCACAGATTGGTGCTGTTGAATTTTTTCTACTTGTTTAAAAGCTCAGGTCAGAGATAATAATCCCTTTTCCCAGTCAGTGTATCTCTTCTCAGTATCTTTTAATACTGCAGAACTGAACCCTGATGGTTGTGTAGGTCTGTGTGGGCCTTTCTGGAACATGTTACAATAAATCTCATGTTCAGCAAAACCCCATTCAGTTATTATAGGATCATTGGAATGAACTACCCCAAGTGATGAATGTATTTTTAACTCCCCTACTAGGGTTTGTAAAGCCTTTTGTGACTATCAAGCCACTCCTAAGCCTGGCTTTTGCTCACTAATGCATACAATGGTCTTGCTCTATAAAAAAATCCAGGAATATGACTTCTCCAGTATCCTGAAATGGAACCATGAATAACGTCTCTTTTACATCTAGAACTGCCATCCATTAATGTGCAGCTCCTTGCAGGGTGACACTGAAACTGGCAGTGTTTGGGATGAGTCATCCCATGTTGGCATTCAGCCACCGATAATTATTAAACACCAGCTCATGTCTGGTTTCCTCACTGGCCAAACAGGAGAATTGTATGGGGTATGTGTCCTAAAAATAACACCCCTTTGTTCTAAATTTTTAATAGATTCATTTTCTATTTTTTTTCCAGAAAATTTATTGTATGGAGTTTTTATGGGTCTGGATGACCAAACATTCCTGTTGGGCAGTTGCAATTTTAAGAATATCATATCCTAAAATATTTCCTTCATGATCTGTGATTGCAAATGTGTGTGAGGTCATTCATTTTTCCCCAGGTAACTATAAATGGACCTTGACAGTTTAACATATAATACTTTGTCCTTTGAATCCTGTTAGATGGACTTTCTTTTAAAACTTCAGTTTATTTTTTCAGCGTCTGTGGGGGTGATTGGAGATATTTGGGCTCCAGTAGTAATTAGAAAATTTAAATGTTGTTTTCTAGTTCCTACTGGTAAGTAGATATGAGGCCCATCTTTATCAGATCATTGGTAGGTCATAATGCGCTGGATGAGAAGGCCCAAAGTTCACCCAGAGCTCAGTATTTTTTAATTTTGTGTTTCTGTTAGCTCAAAAGGGGGGTGGGGGGTGGTTTCCTGTGGAGGTGTTGTGTTACTTGTGTTCCCATCCACTTTGACTAAGTCTGCTATCCTACATTGGATTGTCCTCCAAGGGCATCACAGGGAGCTCCTAAGGTCACTGCTGTCCTCCACAGCTCCTTTTGCTCTTCCTGGAAGTAATCAGCATTTTGATCTGTTTTTCTTGAGTGGGGTATGTTTAAAAGTCCTCACCCAGCATTCTGGAGGTATCTGCATTTAAGTTTTTAGGGTCCTCTCAGTAGCCTGAGTTTGCTCTCCAGAA
Organism: Lanius collurio; assembly: GCA_020086605.1. Taxonomy (NCBI): domain Eukaryota; kingdom Metazoa; phylum Chordata; class Aves; order Passeriformes; family Laniidae; genus Lanius; species Lanius collurio. The sequence continues at coordinate 495,531 of JACBWW010000031.1, read as the reverse complement.
TGATTTTCCCAGCCCATTTTCCTTCTCTGGTTTCCAAACCATGCAAGAATTTTGCCCATGGATATGTGGGGATAATTGCCTGGGGATCTTGTAAAGCTTCATTATGAATTACATCTCTTGTAATTCTATCTCATCACCCCACTAAATAAATTTTTATCATTGCAGGGGTTCCTCTCAATAGAAGTCTTAATATATTAGGACCCACCTCTGCAGAGATTGGGATGTTTCCATTTTCACATCAAAGATGCCTTTGTTACAGCAGCAGAGATTTCATTAGGTGACCATATGGGTATGGGAGCTGGTTCTCCTCTTTCCATAACATTTATTCCTCCTGCCCAATATGCAGCCCCGCTGGTTATTGAATGGGGTTAATTGGCAGGCTCAGGTCCCAGATTTAATAAGGCTCCTGGCCCCAGTATCCCTTAGCTTGAGTTCCATTCAGTAGTATTCCAGCAACCCCAGAGAGACTCACTCTCCACAAATACTCAGTTTCTGACTCCCCTGGTTTTCTTCCATATTTTTCATGTAGATTTGCCAGTTGCAGGGGGTCCCAGGGTGTAGTTCTGTCCGTGTTCCTCCTCTGACCTCCTTGGGGTTGTTTGGACACTTTGGTCTTAATTTTATATCTCATTTTTAAATCTGGAACCTCTTCCTCTCTAGGAGGTGGAAGTTCAGTTGTTTCATCCGAGTTCCATTCTCCATCATCAGTATTTTCATCAGGGCTTTCTCAAAAATCACTCTCCCAATCTTCAGGTGATACTATTTTCACATTTTTTTGACACTGGGGGCTTTTTATAATGTCAGTTTTAATTTTTCTTCCAAGCCTTTTGTCTTTTCCTTGAATTCTTTTAACTGTTGCTTAAATAGGTCATTTTGATACTGTAAAGACAGTTGTAAATGTTTTCTGTCTTTTATTTTATTTCATCTCTCAGATTATTAGTTTCTTTTCTAATTTGTTCTCTCCATTGCCATGCAGCCTTTAAGCATAATCTGAGTACATGACATGATACCTCTTCCTTTTTTTATCTTCCAGTGATCCTCATTTTTAATTTAATTTCTCTTGTTCCCTTTCCCACTCCTACCAGTTGTTCACTGACCAAAGATTTTCAGTGTCAGTGTGTGTCCTCTGCTGCTGTAAATACTCTGTTAAGCCTTTTGTCTTTTTCTCCAAATTATTTGCCATCCTGCTGACTACATCAATTTGTCACGGGTGGAGTGGGAGCTTCAAACAACGTTTTTGAGACAAGCTGTTGTTGAGTTAGGAGGTGCAGAAAGGACCCCCTGGCTTTCTAAACTCCTTCTCCAAGAGGATCCTGGGTGTGGCTTGATCCAGTCCTAGCCCTAATTGCTGATGGTTTAAGTCTAAGGAATAACTAAGGTGTGATTGAGCCTTTGTACAACTTTATCCTGCAGGGACAAGGATGGCAAAACAGATATATTTGTATAAAAATGAATGATTTATTATTGTAAATGATTACACAAAAAGATCTTAATCAGAATCATTCACTATACAGGATAAAAGCTAAAACTAATAGTAGATATATTCAAGTAATTATATTAAAGCTAGAAAAACCCCACAATTTTGAGATAGAGATTGATGTCACTCACCCAGACCAATGACTGCAGGCTAATCTCCTTTGCTCAGTCTTGAGGAGGGACCTTGAAGGGCGTCTTCACCTCAGGGAGGAAACTCCACACACCCTCCAAGAAGGGATATGTTAGAAGAAACTGCTGAGTGTTTAACTTTGGGGTTGATGAGTCAGACTGGATTTAGCATAATTCAAGACCAAAAGCAGTGTGACACCCCCTCTCAGTTCACCACTGACAGCTTTGAGAAAGTGGGTTTTGTTTGAGTTGTCTTACCCCATTCAGGCAGAGCATCCTGATATAATGCCACTCTCATTGTAAAACTTATTTCTTATATGTAATCGAAACCGATCCTCTTTTCATTTAAAACTGTTCCCCCTTGTTCTGTGAGCAACGAGGAGATTTCAAAGAGAACCTGAACCCCTCCATAGCCATAGTCTGGCTTGAAGTTTGCTGGCTCCTCTGCAGAGCAGAGCTGAACCCAGCAGAGCTGGGGCCAGGAATCTGGTGCCAGTGGAAGGTCACTGTGTGAGCTGCATTCTGCAAAAGCAGCTGAGGAAAGCATCAAGAAGGTCACACACAGGTGTCTGCTGTCCTGAGGGATTTATCAGGAAAAGTGACCCTGGAACATGGCCAGGACCAGAGCAAAAACCCCTGAGGTGTGAGAGGCAGAGCCCAAGGTTCAGAGTCACTTCTCCTGGTTTTCAGCTCTGGGAAATGTTGTGTTTGGTTTGAAAGACTGAACACAAGCCTGGCAGGGGCCTGCTGAGCTGCTGGGGCCAGGAGGGGAGCTGATGTCGCAGTAAAACCAGTTTGGTTTCTTGCTCCCACTACCAGCTTCCCCAGCAGCTGGGGAGGTGCTTTGAGCCACCTCTTGGCACAATGATGGATAAATTAGATGCTGCCACTCAATGGCCCGGCTTGGATGTGCTGGGACAACAGAGCCACATCCAAAGCTGGCTTAGTGACAAGGAATGACCCACACCTGTAGTCACCTGAAGCCAGTAGTGAGCAAGTTGAAGGAGGAAGGGAGCCTGGTGAGACTAGGCCTGGATTGTAGCCTGGAGGGACTGGGTTAGAGTAGTGGCATCTGCTGTGAGGTGGATGCTCTGCCATCTGTTTCCCTATTCCTCCTCCTCAGGATGCGGGAAGTGGACCTGGGCTGCGGGAAGGCTCTGCTCATCAAGGAGAGTGGCGAGTTCCACGCCGTGGGACACAAGTGTCCCCATTATGGGGCTCCACTGGTCAAAGGTCAGTCTGCATCACACCCTGGAGAGCAACCAAAGGCATCACAGGGCAGAGAACAGCCCCCTGACTGTGTTGCCAAGCATGGAGCAGTGCTGTACTGCACACTCAGCATCACCTGGGCATCTTCTGTCTGGGGAAGGCATGGGCAGCAAGCTGGAATTGCACAAAACTGCCCAGAGCACTTTGCCAGCTCTGGTTTGCAGCTGCCACTGCTGATCACAGGGCTGGAGCTTCTTCTCGTTGGAGGGAAAGAGGACTCTCTTTGGGCTGATGGAATCCTTTCAGTAGCAAAAAGAATGTTGCTCATGTTGTTGGATGAGGTGCAGTGGTTTCTCATCCTGGCACATAAAAATATGCATCCTGGCACTATCTCAGCACAGGTTTCAGGCAGGTCTCTGCTCTGAGCCTAAACAATGGCAGTAGGCAGTGCTGGCCTGGCTGTGTATTGATGTGCATCACCAAAACTGGGGTTAGGAGGGCACTTTGCTGGAAGTGGGATTGTGGGGAAGACAGGGGAGTATCCTTCTGAGTGTCCCCTGGGCACTGCTGGCACTGCTCTACCATGTTCTCTGCAGGGATTTTGTCCAAAGGAAGAGTCCGTTGTCCCTGGCATGGATCTTGCTTCAATATCAGCACAGGTGACATCGAGGACTTTCCTGGCTTGGATAGTTTACCCAGGTTCCAGGTGAGATCCTTGTCCTTGCAGCAGAGGAAACCACAGATTCATGGGATGGTCTGGGTTGGAAGGGACCATCTCATTCCATCCCCTGCCATGGGCAGAGACACCTTCCACTATCCCAGGTTGCTCCAAACCCACTCCAACCTGGCCTGAACTCTTCCAGGGATGGAGCAGCCACAGCTTCTCTGGGCAACCTGTGCCAGGGTCTCTCCACCCTCACAGGAAGAATTTCTTCCCAATATCCCATCTATCCCTGCCCTCTGGCAATGGGAAGCCATTCCCCCTTGTCCTATCACCTCTAGCCCTTGTCCAAAGTCCTGCTGTCTTGGAGCCCCTTAAGGCACTGGAAGGGGCTCTGAAGTCTCCCTGGAGCCTTCTCTTTTCCTGGCTAAACAATCCCAGTCCTCCTCAGGGCTGCTTTTGATTACTTCATCCCCCTGTCTGGACTGATAAGGTGAATTATCCCTTATCAGGATATCACCCTGGTGCAGCACCTTGCATTTGGCCTCGCTGAACCTCAAGAAATTCCTATTGGGCCACTTCTCCAGCCTGCCCACATTCCTCTGCATGGATCCCTTCCCTCTAGAGCATCAGCCACACCACTCAGCTTGATATCAGTCACAAGATGACTCTTTTTATTGGGATAAGCAACATTCTATATGGCATGGACCAAACATTTTCCAAGGATGTGCTGGTGTCACCAGTGGAGAGCAGCTCCTTCCTCCCTGCAGCTCCTCTATCCACAGGCATCACACAACTCCTGGGAGCCTGGGAGTGTCCAGTCTGGGAGGTGTCTGGAGCAGGAGTGAGGTGGGAATGAGAAACCGTACATAAGCCTGGGATAGAAATCAGGTTGTACCCTGAGCATTGGTGCATGGTTGATATGAGGCAGGAGATTCCACAGCCTCGAGCTGGAATGAGCCCTGCCATGGCCTGAGCTGCTCCTACAGGTGACCCAGTGCCACCACCCCTCATTCCTTAGCTGTTGCCCAGAGGAGCCCTTGCTGCCCTGCAAACCAGCACTGTTCTGTCACCCTCAGGTGAAGATTGAGAAGGAGAAGGTGTACATCCGAGCAAGCAAGCAGGTGAGGGGCCACTGACATAAAAAAAATCAAGGCAGATGCTTTTGGTTTTTGCTGTATGTTCATGGGGGTGGGGGGAAATGCTTGTCTTTGATCCTGTGGCATGGGCAGAGGGACCTGTGAGTATCCAGTTTATACAGAGGTACAAGTGGAGCCAGGCAGAGGTGTTGTGTCCTCCTCCCACACCGCCTCCCTACAGCTGCCAGACACCTGGCCTGGGCTCTTCATGCTTTCAGGTCTTACAGGTGTTTGTCCTGCACTTGTCTTATGTTTCCTTAAGTTCAGAGAAACTTTTAATTTAGTTGGCTCATAGAAAGAGGCCTCTTCTACCAGCCTTTTGGCTTTGTCTGAATGAGGCATGGTGGTGACAGAGGTCACCTGTGCTCCCTCTTGAGCCCACACCTCAGCTCCCGCTGGAGAGGAACCTGATGCAGGGGTAGAAAGGGCTCTTATGCCGTGATGGGTTGCAGAATGAAGCCCATTCAGGCCACTGCCATCTTTCTTTCCTGGAAAAGCCTTCCTTTGAGGCATGGTTGTATGTATGCATGTCCAAATCCAGTGGCTTCAGAGCCCCAGTGAACTGTTGTAGCACTTGGGTTAGATCCAGAGATGTCACCTGAATGGCAGCACTTCAACTGGTCTGGGGATGTGATGAGGGGAAACTGAGTCTATTTGCTCTACCAGAAACAGATTTTGGCCTCTAATGCCTGAGAACAGGGGGTCTGTGCAGTAGGGCTATGCTGGCACAGCTCCATGGCTGTGCTCTGGTGGATTGGACAAGTCCATCAGCTTTGGTTATCAGATGTACAAGCTCTGCTCAGGTTCAGGAGAAAATTCCTGACAGAGCTTCTTCATTCTTTTCTCACCTTTGGTGCAGAATTGCACAAGGACACACACCTGCTTTTTCTATTGCCCCACCACCACTCCACCTCTGAATAGCTGGATGGCTTTGCAGAAGATGACGGATTTATTTTTCTTTTATACCTTGTAAGGGGCAGTGCACTGGACATTGAAATGGTATTTGGATGAGCAGGGGTTTGGAGTCCTTGTTAAGTACAAGGGTGTGGTTGTTCCCTTCCTATCCAAGCTGGTTTATGGCATTACTGCAGTTGTCCCCATCCCTGCCTGGCTGCCCAGGGTAATGTTGAGTAAAAACAATTACTTCTTCTTGGTGGTGACACAGGCTCTTCAGACACAGAGGAGGACAAAGATGATGGCAAAGTGCATCTCCTTGAGCAACTACAACCTGAGCAGCACCAACGTGCTGATCATTGGTGCAGGTAAGGGTGGCATGTGCTGGGACCACCATATGTGTCCCCTCCCAGGCAGGGATGCAGGGAGGGGGTGCCTGTGTGCCCTGCACCCTCTGTCACCTGTCCTGCATTCCTCCCTGTGCAAAGAGTCAGACCAGAGGATCTTCCTGAACCTTTTTGTCCTACATGCTGATGATCCAAAGGTGCCCTGTGGTCCAGTCTGTGGAGCTTTGTAGTTCCCTGCTGCCATGTTTTGGAGTGAACCCTGAACCCTCTTCCTGCTACTCCCTTCCCAGTTACATCAGCAACCCCTGATTTCCACAGATGATGAGTGTAAAGTCTTTTCAGGTCCCTATGATGTTGATACACCTTTTTCTCTTGGACCTTGAACATCACTATCTCATCCCATTGCAGCTCCAAAGTTTTCACCTCATGGTACTTTGAAGATAACTTCTTCCACCTTCCCAGGAAATACTAGATCCCTGCCAAAAATAGCAAAGCTGCCAAACCCTTTTCCCTTCCCTTCCCTTCCCTTCCCTTCCCTGCCCTGCCCTGCCCTGCCCTGCCCTGCCCTGCCCTGCCCTGCCCTCTTGTCCCAGCTGCATTTTTATATTGCCATTTTTGTAGGAAAGCTGATGGGGTGAAGCCCATCTACCAAGTTTCTGAAATGGGTTAGATGCCAACACTGGGCCGTGTTATGGTGAAATGGAGGGTAGGAAGAGGACAGGAGCCTCTGTGCCTGGGACTGGGAGGAAACATCTGCTCTTGGCACATGGGTTGTTCTTACTTGAGTCCCAAGGTCACCAGATACAAGTTGTGGAAATTGGGATGATCTAAGTTGCATCTCACAGTCTGAGTAAGAGGGGAAAACCAGCCTGACTGGATTTTCCCATGCTGCCTGGGGACATTTTTCCCTTCCTTTATGTCCTTGCTGTTTGTTGACTGAATGTTGTTGTGGGTGGGACATGCTGCTCCCTGAGGTCAGCTGAAATGTCCTGCTGTGGGGCAGGTCTGGACACTCATCACAATCCTCAGCAAGGTCACTCCACAGACAACATTAGCCACTGCTGAAGAAATTTCTCAGGCATTACGAGATAAATTTACGGGTCTGTTAAAGATCAAAATCTATTCTGGTGGACACCAAAGGAGATTTCAAAGCTGGAATTGTGGGGAAGAAGTGTTGGGGAAAGACTGCCCATCCAGCCCTATGGCAGGAACCGTGATCCAGCCACGCCCAGCAGAGCTGAGAGCAATTGACTGCAGCCCCTTGCTCGTGTGAGGGTCATCCAAACATCAGCACAGCATCAGCTCTGGCTCAGGATGCTCCTGGCAGCATGTACAGGATGTCCACCCACCTGTCTCTTCTTCCACTGTCCTGCAGCTCCATCAGTGGGAGCATCTTATTGATGGACCAAACCATGTTATGGTCCAGGTCCATCTTCTCTCAGTAGTGTTACAGAATCTGTGGCCCTAAAAGCACTTATCATGGAGTGAGGCTTCCTTGTCTGAGAAGAGACTCCAAACTTCTCCTGAGCTCTCCAGTCTTACCAGTTCAGCCAGGGAAAAGGGGATGTGCCAGCCAGGCTGCCCAGCTGCAGTGGGACAGCATGTCCCAAAGCAGCTTTTTGTTTGATTTAAACTTTTTTTCTGTGATTAAACATGAGAACAAAAACCCGTTAAAGAAATAGCATGGAAAATCTCCGCAGTGAGTCACACAACTAACACCTTGGCCACCCTGCCCTCTGTGCTTGGCCATAATTTCACCAGGAGCTGGGTGTGCAGACCCTTCCCTGGCTAGTGAAGTCCAAGGGTGCCCTGGAGGTTGTGAGAGGTGTGTAGGCATTAGCAGCACTCCTCAGGTGTGCTCTTTGTCGGTTTGTGACAGTTTAGGGATGGACAAGAGGATTAACATCACAGTCCACAGACAGAGTGTCCCTTCTCCTGCCTCGTGCGTCTGCTCCAAGCAGCTTCCCATGGGAGCTGTTTGAGTTAGGAAAGGCTGTGAAGTGAGGCCAGGGCTGGTGGAGAGGGTGATTTTGGTGTCAGCCACAGTGGGTTTAGCAGGAAAGGGCACAAACCTCCCAAGGCCACATAGACATGGCTGTCACTGGTCTCCTTCTCCCGTAGGGGCAGCTGGGCTGGTCTGTGCAGAGACCTTGCGCCAGGAAGGATTCTCTGACCGGATTGTGATGTGCACCATGGACAGACACTTGCCCTATGACAGACCAAAGCTCAGTAAGGTTTGTATCACTCTGAGTATGCCACATTCCTTCCCAGTTTTAAAATTTGCTCTAGGACCTTTCCCTACTATTATTCATTGCTGCCTCAAGGTTCTGTTTCCTTAGTCATCCTGTCTCTCTTTTCCTTGAATTTTCTTCCCTCTTTTTGACTGAAATATGAAATACAAAAAAAAAAGGAATTGTTCAAACTCTGAATTAAGAGTACTCCAGCAGAAAAACAAGGGCATTCTCCCTTGTCTGAGTGGGGAGGCTCTGGCAGAGGGTGCCCAGAAAAGCTGTGGCTGCCCCTGGATCCCTGGAAGTGTCCAAGGCTAGGTTGCATGGGTCTTGGGATAGGGGAAGATGTCCCAGCAAACTGGAATGAGATACGCCTTTAGTCCCTTCCAACCCAAACCATTCCATGATTCATATGATCATTCTTCACAGATCTAATGGTAGCTGTCTTAGCCAGCTTGTACCTGGATGGCTCTTCTTAATGTGTTTCTGGACCGAAATCTTTAAAGCAATGAAATGGGGCATGTAAAAAATGGTGTTGTCTACCAGGTTTTTTATTAGTGCCTGTTTCTTTCTGCCCATGGATGCTCTGTGTCATAATTATAATGATTCTCAGCTGTCATGACAACTATATAGCTTGATGTTTGTGCAAAGGTCACTTTTCCTGACACACATCCCATTTTGCATTCCAGTTTGTAGACAAAGGATGAGCTTTAATCAGATTTTTTGCTGCTGATTCCTGAACCTTCCTTGATGTTAGACAGCAGCTCAAGTTGGACAGCAGCATTTGACCTTGGAGCTTGGAGATAACATAAGGTGAACTATGTGTTCATCCTTGTGTCAGGAATCCTTATCCGTGGGGACTGGTACTCTACAATCAGAGTATCTTACTCTGCTTCCAGCACCCAAGAAAGGGATTTTCAAAGACAGGCAAACATGCACATGGCTGTTTGGGAGCATCCAGGCCATTTCTGTGCTTCTTCAAGTCCTGCCTGGGGTGAGGAGCAACTGCCTGGTACCTGCATCCAAGCATCACAGGAGTTGTGTTGGGGAACTTGGAGAATCTAAGAGTCCCTGTCTCTGACAGCTCTTCCAAACACTTATCCCCATGTATGAGTCTTAGACTGGCTCTTCTTCTCTCTGTTAAATACTAAGAACATTTCATATGCCAGAGATGTTGTATATGGTTTGTTAAATCCTCCACTAAACACCTGTGACTGTAGTTCCTTTTGGAAGGTGCACAAAGCCTATGGAACGAAAGGGAGAATTTTTGGGAAGATGGTAGGAAAAAAAATGGAATTTTTCTTAATCCTGTTTTGAGTTAGACTAAACCTGTACAAGCCTCTGGAGAAGGAGTGCTAACTCTGTAAGCAGCAGAGCTCTTGCTCCCTGAAACCACAGCACTGTCCTTCCTTTGCCCTGCTGAATGCCTGTTATCAGTCTGTCCCCAGCTTCTGCTCGACTGTTTCTCTTTGTCCCCTTTGCACCATGACTTACTCCCTGTGTGTTGGCATGTCTCTGTTACTGTCCCCAGAGCACCAAGCAGCAGCAAAAGCCATGGTGGTTGTGCACTGCTCTGCTCTGCCCTCCCTGCACGCTGGCGCAGAGGGGTCAGGGGTTTCTCTCTGTAAATGTGGAGTATTTAAAGAATTTGCAGTAAAACCTGTATGACCCTGCCCCTGTCTCAAGTCCTGTGACACCAGTCTCTCCTGAGCAAAGCATTGTCTGAAGTCAGAATAAGGGAGTGTCCTGTAGGGCTCATTCCAGCCCCTGACTAGGCTGCCTTCAGGGAGAAGGATCTTGCACATCCATCCTCATGGGCGAATGGAAAAACCCTTGATTCCTGCATCCCCTGTCGCTCCTGGGTCAAGCCCATACATCATCCCTGTGTGGCATGAGGAGATGCTGCTGCTGAGCACTGTGCTGATGTGTTGCAGGGCTTGACCATGGCATCCATGCCTGTTCCTGCTATGCTGCAGGCAGGGAGGGAGCAGCCTGCACACCTAACAGGGCACTTGATGCTCACCTTGTCCCCTGAGTCTGAACTTGTGTCCACAGAGTCAGTAGGACAGATGAGCTCGGGCTCAACCCTGTTTGTTCAGAAGATGCACATCTCACCCCAGTGACTAGGGAAGGCTGAGAAAAGCAAGAACCTTTATCTTGCAGCTGAAGATGTGCAGATATGGGCCCCACCCCCTTGCTTCAGTATTCAATGGAACTTGTGCAGCATAACTTGGATGCTTTTGAAAGTGTATCCTTGTGTGTTAATGCTACTTGTTCTTACTACTCTTCTAGCTTCCATTTGCCCTGGTAACTGGCTGTTTTCCAAATAATCATAGAATGGTTTGAGTTGGAAGGGACTTCTAAAGGTCGTCCCCAAAGTGCCACCCCCCGCTGTGGGCAGGGACTCCTTTTACTAGACCAAGTTGCACCAGTCCAGCACTTCCAGGAATGGGGCAGCCACAGCTCTCCTGTGCAACCTGTTCCAGGGCCTCACCACCTGTAAAATGAGGCTTTTCTCTCACTCCTGTGAACCTGTGTGTGCTGGGAGGGGCTGCAGTTATGGCTGCTTTGCTGACACTCAGAAGCACTTGCTGAGGTCCTGCCTCAGCCACTCAGCACCAGCCCCAAGCAGAACCAGCAGAGAAGGCACCAAAGCCCAGACCAGCCTCTTGTTCAGCCAACTCCTAGCTGAACAGGCTTTCATTCCAGCCCTGTAGAGCCATTCCATGCAACAAGTGCTGACTTGTGCTGGTAGCAGTCATTTCTCCACTCACCTGCTCAACCCAGAGGAGCTGACAGATAAAGATGAGAAAAATGTGACTTTTTTTGCAGTCAATGGATTCCCACCCTGAGCAGATTGCCCTGCGCCCCAAGGAGTTCTTCTGCACCTACGACATTGAAGTCCTGACTGAAATGCAGGTGAGTCCTGTGTGTGCCTGAAGGAAAGTGCCAGTTTGCAAAGGCTTTATTTAGGGAATGTGGCCACTGTGTCTGTTCTTGGCTCACTGGATGCCACTGTGTGAATGTTGTGTCTCCCCCAGCCTCCCACTTTGTGCCCCACAATTCAGGTTGCCTGTGGTTGCTCAAAACACAGCTAATGCAATTGTCCTGTGTCAGGAAGGACACCCTGGATGTGACCATGGCGTGGCATCTGTGGTGACCATCATTTGTTACCTGCCATTCCTCATGTGCATCTGGGGAACCAGGCACCATCCGATAAGGATAATCAGCCTTCAAACAGTGCAGACAATGATGGCTTAAATATTTCTTCCCATTATTTTATTTATGCTGGGAGACCATCAAGGATTTGTGAAAAGGCAGCTGGAAATATTTTAGGTGTGGGTTGGCCCAGCTGTGGACAGGGGGAAGCAGAACTAACAGACTGACTAAAACCAGCTAACTAACTAACTAAAACTAACATGGAGGACTAAAACCTGACAGACAAGTTGATTGGGCTGGGAGCTCAGTGAAAATCTGGGATTTCTTCCCTTAACATTATTTAGGAATGATTTTAGGTGGTGACCGTGGATGTCAAGAGCAAGATAGCTGTGTTCAAGGATGGGTTTAAGATGGAATACAACAAGCTGCTGATAGCAACGGGAAACACGTAAGCTATGGACAAACATCTTAAAGATCAAGAGAAACTGTTTTATCTGAGAATGTGGGGAGCTTGTGTCTGGGGATAAGGGATGAAATGTGGCACGTGAATTTGAACACTGAATTTGTTTGAGTATGGAAAAATCAAGGAACACAAAAGATACTGAAATGTCTGTATGTATCTACATCTACATCTATATATCATCATCTATCTATTTCATATATATCTACATCTACATCTATATATCATCATCTATCTATTTCATATATATCTACATCTACATCTATATATCATCATCTATCTATTTCATATATATCTACATCATATATTATAGAATCACAGGATGGTTTATGTTGGAAAGGATCTTAAAATTCATCCACACCCACTCCTGCTGTGGACAGGGAACACTTTCCACTAGAACAATTTGCTCCAAGCCCCATCTAACCTGGCCTTGGACACTTCCAGGGATGGTACCAGGACCTTGAGCATATTTTCTTTAACAAAAGCTCCAAAGTGCTAATCCTAATTTTTTTCAGAGGGCATTTTTGCCACATTACTCTTCTTTTCACTCCTCAACTCTTGACATTTGATTTCCATCTTTCATTTTCTGCCAACCTTTAAGATCTTTCTCAGCAATTAAGGCTTAACACTTTGCTGTTGCAGCCTTAATTATGGGTTGCTGTTGCCCCATTCTAACAGACCCTTTGGGAGCCTTGGCCCCAGGATAGGAATTTTCAGGACTGAACCTGGTCCAGCCATAGGGAAAGGTGGTATTGACATCCTGGGATGCTGAGCATCACCCTGGACTGCTGTTGTCACTTGTGCCCTAGAAGTAGTGGAGGTTTCAATTGGAGGTTTGTCAAAATTGGCAGTTTAAGATGAAAATGAGGCATCTTGGCTCTCCTTCCTTAATCAAGTAATAAAATGAAGTAAGGCAAATGCAGCTCCTGCATAATTTATCATCTGGGGAAGGGATGCTGTAGAACAGCCAAAGCAGGGACTCACACTGGAAACCAGAGTGCCACCAGTCATAGGCAGTGCCACTAAGTGTGAATGGCTGGCACTAGGGTGTACAGCACCACAGTCAAAATACCATGTGCACCAGCCACCCAGATTGGTTCAAAAGGGGATTAAGCCTTTGCCAATAATTTCAAAATCCTCATGGACAAGCTGCAGGTCACTGGGCAGATGTTTTTTAGGGTACCTAAATTATTTAGGATCTTCTGTCTCTTTTCCAGATGTGAGTCAGGCATGCAGGGGCCAGATATTTAAAAATATATGGGCTCCAGTAAGTTTCTGGGGAGGGCACAGGTAAGCTGCTACAGCATCAGCAGTGTGCCCATGGGAATGGAGACTGGAGCCTGCATCTGCAGAGGCTCATCAAACTTTCAATATCTGGCTCCAAAGCACTGCTGGAGGACAGAGTGAGTTTTCTGTGTTCCATTAAACTTCTGAAAATTTTATGATGTGCCAGCAGCTGAGCATAGGCTTGTAAAGCAATGCCTGTCCTGTGCTGGTTGCCCCAGGAAGGAGCTCCCTTGGACCCAGGGGTCCAGGGTGGCTGCTCCACAGCCCCTGCTCCACCACTGGCCACCAGCATTTGGGTTTTTCCATGTTATGTCTCCGGCCTGGAGAAAGGTGAATAAAGGAAAGCTGGGAATGCTCTTGGAGCCCCAGCAGGGGTATCTGCAGTCCTGACTGGGGACTAAAGCCCCATGGAGTTGAGAAAAGCAGCTGCATGACCCTCAGTGTTTTTCAGGCCCAAAACTCTCAGCTGCAAAGGCAAGGAGATGGAAAACGTTTTCAACATCCGGACACCTGAAGATGCCAATCGTGTGGTGAAGCTGGCCACGAGCAAGAATGTTGTGATCGTGGGAGCATCCTTCCTGGGTGAGCGCTTGCCTGGCCTGTGTCCCTGTCCTAGCCCTCCACCTCTGCCTGCAGATGGGTGAAGTCCCTTGCCCAGTTTGACACTGCCCAGTTAGAGGTAATACTCCCACGAAAAAACCCTATAGATAGAAAATGACTTGGTGGAGGTTCCCATGCAAATCCCAGCACCAAAATTCGACCATTCTGATGGGAGAAAACAGCTACTCCCAAGAGCTGTTTTCAGACCACAGCTGAGGTGATCCCAGCCATAGGAGGAAGGTTTCCCTTGGCTGAGGTCCCTTATTCCATATTCTTCCCAGGGCACTTTGGGGTTTCATGGCCAGTTCCTCCCTTTGGTTCTTTAAAACCTACATCTAAGAACCCCTGAATCGATGTGATCCCTGGTGTGACCAGGTCTGGTGGCTCCCCAGTTGTCCCAGGAGTGCAGCTCCAACCTCCCCCGTCGGAGTGGGTGAGGCTGCATCTCAGCTGCAGCCAGGGACATAGGGTAGTGCTGGGTGGGTTAACGTGGCTGCTTGGTCCTGTTTCTCTTCCCCAGGGATGGAGGTGGCTGCCTATCTTGCAGAGAGGGCTCACTCAGTGTCCCTGGTGGAGCTGGAGCATGTCCCCTTCAAGAAGTTCTTTGGGGAGAGGGTTGGCCGTGCTGTCATGAAGGTGATCTTGCTTTCCCATCTAGAGGGATTTGGTAACAGAGCAAACAGTGCTTGTTTCACTCATTGCACTAATTAATTTACTTCACATTTATTGACAAAGCTGTGATGGTAGTGGTCAGTGAGAATGGGTTTTGTCTTCCCTGTCATGGTCCACATCCCATGGATCACCTTTTTCTAGAGCCGTGTTGGGGATGTGGGGATGCTGACTCCCTTAGCAGTGCAGGCTGAGGCAAGCCTGCAGGGTGGGCAATGCAGTGCTGGGGGCAGTGGGACAACAAGACCAGGGGTGGTTCAGGGTCCTGATGTCCCCTGCTCTGTCCCTTGTCCTCTCTCCAGATGTTTGAGAACAACAGGGTGAAGTTCTACATGCAGACAGAGGTGTCGGAGCTGCGGGAACAGGAGGGAAAGGTAAGGGGTGGGCAGGGCCTCCCCAGGGGAACTTCTGTGGCCTCCCCCAGAGCTGCCATTCTCTTCTCTGGTGGGGTTTTGCTCTCCCCGATTTCCTATCCCCTGAAATTCATGTTCCTGGATTTAGCCCCCCCATGAGCAAACGTGCACCAGTATGGTCTGTGGGGTGGCTCCATTTCTCCCACTCACCTCCTGCTGCTTTTCTAAGCAATTATGGTCAATTTGCATTTCACAAATGAGGCAAGCTGCCAGCTCAGCTTCCTGCTGCTACAGGAATAACTCTGATGTGCCCCCCGCCCCCTGTGTCTCCTGCAGCTGAAGGAGGTTGTGCTGAAGAGTGGGAAGGTCCTGCGTGCTGATGTCTGTGTCGTGGGTGTTGGTAAGGGTTGTGTGGGTGCACAGCCAGGGAGGGGGGGCTCTGCTGGGCAGAAAAGAAGCTGGAAGGGACATGGTAGCAGGAGGTCCCTGGGGCTGGGTGGCCAGGGGTATTGGCAGTTGTCTGCCAGCCCTGCTGGACACATGAGTCTGCATATCTAAAAGAGGCGTTTCTGGAGCCCCCACCACAAAATGCAACCAAAAATATATTTTGGAAGTAATAATGGGCTTGTTTTTTTCCAGAAAAAAAAATAAATTTAAAGAAGTTTCATCCTCTCAAGTTGTTTTTTACTAAAGCTTCCCCAAACAGAATTTTTAATGTGATTTTTTCTTTTTAATTTCTGCTGACAGCAACCAAAAGTGTGTCTCATACTATAACTTAAAAGAAAATACCCCCTAGAATATGATATTTTTCTCCTTTACACTTGGGGGGGAAAAGAAATTCTCTTTCCTTCCCTCTTTTCAAAATGCTGTGGACTGGAAGAATCACAGAATTAGTTTCATTCTAGTTTTGTTGTTTTTATTGGCTACTTTGATTTGGGAAGAGGCTAGAGGTAAAAAAAAAGATGAAAAAAGGAGAAGGAAGGTGAAGGAAAGGTACAGCCTGGAGGGAAGCTGAGGAGCCCTGGCTGGAAACTCGAAGGTTCCCTTTTAAATTTTTTTTTTCCAAAATATCTATAAAAGAGAATTAAATTGAAAATTATCTGTAAGTATGGGAAAAGGAAAAGGGTGGTGGGCAGGTTACACTGATGGCTTGGGGAGGACAGGGATCCTGGGGGGCCAGAGGCTGATGCAGTGGGGGCTCTGTAGGATACCTGTCCCTGCTCCACACTCCCAGAGCAGCTGCTGCCTGTCCCTAGGAGCAGCCCCACTGTCCTGGCAGGACATGCTAGCTTTGGGGTCAGCCCCCAGGGCTGTGGAACAGCAGATAGTGCAGCAGCAGCCTTTGGCTTCCCCCCCAGGTGCAGTCCCAGCGACAGGCTTCCTCAAGCAGAGTGGCATCAGCATTGACTCCAAGGGCTTCATTGTGGTCAACAAGGTGAGCCCAGGGGCAGCCCCCACAGGAGGGAGGGCAGGAGGAGCGGGGTCAGCTCTTCTCATGGATGACCTTCCCTGGGGTTCCAAACTGCTGCCACAGGGGCTTTTCATGGCCTTTTATCTGCCAAGGTTGGTAGAACTGGAATTTTGGAATTCTTTGGGTTTGCCTGTGCAGGGCCAGGAACTGGACTCGATGACCCTTGCGGGTCCCTTTCATCTCAGGATACTCTGTGAGATGCTCAGATTCTGGGAGCATCACCAGGAGTGCCTGAGACCCTCCTCTGCAAGGGGGGAGTGTGCAAACCCGAGATCTGAATGCTCTGGCTTGGATCTGCCTCTGAGCTGTCCTGGAGTAGTGTGGATGTTTAGAGGGGAAAAAATTGAGAAAAATCCATCTTTTCAAGGATCCTAAAGGATGTCATCCTTTCTCCCCACCACCAGTGACTGTGGTAGGAGCAGTGTTGGAGCTGGTGTGAGTTGGTGCCATGGGCAAAGGAGTGTGTTGGGAGGTAGGGCCCAGTGCCATGCACTCGGTGCTTATGCTCATAATAATGCAATAAGCTGGGCTCTATCTGCAAACACCAACCTCAGACTTCTGAGAGGGGCTCCAGGACACCAGTCCATATCTCTTTTTACTGTATAACCCACTGGCTGAAGGATACTGTAGGTCCCTGCCTGTGTCTTCTCATTTCAAAGTGAAGAAGGCTGAATGAAATCTCCCCTGGTCCCACAGCCAGGCAGAGGTTTTCCCTGTGTTCTGGGGGACTGTGGCAGCTCTGGACCACTCCAGTTCTGGAGTTTCTGTTCATGTAGAGTGCAAACCCCACTAATGCCCACCTCTGTTTCCCCCTGCAGATGATGCAGACCAACATCCCAGGGGTCTTTGCTGCTGGAGATGCTGTCACGTTTCCACTGGCCTTGAGGAATAACAAGAAGGTGAATGTCCCCCACTGGCAGATGGCCCACATGCATGGTAGGTACTTTGCAGAAAAGCACCTTTTCCAGATTCTCAGGAAATTTCCAAACCCTCCAGGGCAAGAAGGAGACAACTACTAACCTAGAGACTGGGTGGTTGTACTGAACATTTTGAAGTGTGTATATCTTATGTTGCCTGTCTTGCCTTCATCTGTCAGCATTCTTGCCAAGCTTTGCCTAACAATGCCTCATCACCAGTGCAGAGGAGCCCAGGGACAGGCTTTCCCCTATTCCCTCTGCTCCCTGGCATTGTGTTGTCATTTTGATATTGGTTAAAATATCAGGTACTCATGAAAATCATAACAAAGGCTTCATGAGTTGAGATAAGGATTAGGAGAAAATACACTAAGGGCAAAACAGGTTCAAACTTAAAGGTACAAAGTAAATTTATTATTAACAGAGTCAGAGGAGGATAATGAGGATAATAAAGAAGCCTTTAAAATACCTTTTTCCCTCCCAGCTCCTCTCTCCTTCCCAAGGAGACAGGGCAGGAGAGTTTTGGTCAGTTCTTCACTCGAAATCTTTCTTCAGTTCACTTAGGGAAAGGAGTCTCTTTTTCCTGCTGTGCCATGAGGTCCTTCCCATGGGAGACAGTTTTGTGTGAGCTTCTCCAGTGTGGTTCTAATTTCATGAGTATCAGTCCTGCCCAACCTGCTGTAATGTGGGTCCCTCCCATGGGCAAACAGTCTCCCCAAAACTGCAGGTGTGGGTCATTAGTCCATGGAGCATAGTCTTCTAAAGATAAGTTGCTCTAATTTGGAAGCAAGAGTCCTCTTCATCTCTGTTAGCAAAGGCCCTCTCTCTCCGTTCAGGTCTGCACTGGATTGCAGCTTTTTTAGCATCCACCTGCTCCAGCACGAGCACCTTTTCCCACAGTCTGCAAGTGGTATTCTGCAACCCCCATGGACTTCATGAATTATAGGGAGATAATTTGTTTTTTATAGTCCTCACTACAGCTTGCAGAGGAATCTCAACTCTGACATTTAGAGCACCTCCTCTCTGACTTTGGTGTCACCATATTGTTTTTCTCCACATGTCCTCACTTCCTCCTTTTTCTCTGACTAGGAGGAAAAGAATTTGTTGCTTGTGAGTACCATTGCCAACAAATTCCACCACTACAAAGATTTTTGCAAGATTTGGCAGCCCTGAGAAATTGATCTCATCTAAGTTCTGTATCAGGGAATCACTCACCATGTTTTCGTCGCTGCCACATGATCCCTGCCACCAGGGTGGGTAGTTGTGGCTGCTGTGGCACCACTCAGCACCTCTCTTCATGTGGGGTGCTGAAAAGGAGAAGCCTCTGCTGCTGCCACTGCCCTTGTGCTCGCAGCATGGCTGGCTAAAAGCGGCCAGGCAAAGTTCACTGCAGGCCGTGCTGAGGTGGCTGTGGCTGCGTGGCTGAGCCACACGGTCCCAGTGGCAGCCACCTCTTGGAAAAAAACCCACTGCATGCAGTTTTGATTTCCTTCTTAAATATGTCCTCACAGAGGTGTTACCAACTCCTCTAATTGGGCCAGCAGCATGTCTGTCTTCAGAGCCATCAGAGATTGGCTCTGTTGGACACAGTGGAAGTTTCTATCAGCTTCTCACAGAAATCACCTTTGTGGCTTCCCCCCCACCAAGAAATCAGGCTGTATTAAACCAGCACACGTTGCTATGGGAGTCTGCTCTTCTCCTTGCCCCAGAACACTTAGGAGCTCACATCCTAACGCCAACCTGGGCTCAGGTTCCCAGCTGGGCTTCACACACTGCCAGGCTGGCCTGGGAGTGGTCAGCAGAGCTCTGATCCTTCTCCCCTCTCATCAGTCTGGAACCCTTGGTGTGGTGGGCTGCCCTCATGGCCACAGTCTCACAGGGAGGTTTCCTGTGCCATGCATGAGAGGTTTTGGAACCACAGCTCCAAATTCAGCCTTTGGACACATCCCTCACATCCAGACATGTTTCTGCAGCAGGGACCGTACCCCAACAGTCTCCACGCCCTTCAAGGATTTGTCCATTCCATCCCCATCTGCATAGAAGCTCAGCACACTCTCACACTGTCACANGGGCAGAGCATGGAGCTTGCCCTGTGCAATTCCCCTGTCCCTGTACTCTCTCGCAGGCCGCATCGCTGCGCTGAACATGCTGGCCCACGGCACGGAGATCAGCACTGTCCCGTACCTGTGGACTGCTATGTTTGGGAAGAGCATCCGGTATGCAGGTAAGAGGCTCCCTGGGGCTGCTGAGAGTTTGTGCTGGTTGGAGCTGTCATGGGATAGAGAAGCCAAGGTCACCTCCCTCACTATGAACCCTCCTCACCAACCTCTGCCATAGGGCTGCTTCCCTGTCTGCTTTCTGAGGGAGTTCAGTGTCTCCTCTGAAACCCGTCTGCCGTGAAGTACACTTCTCTAAACATGATGGAGGATTGACTTAAATTAGATAATGGGAAGAAATTCTTCCCTATGAGGGTGATGAGGCCCTGGCACAGGTTGCCCAGAGAAGCTGTGGCTGCTCCATCCCTGGAAGAGTTCCAGGCTAGGTTGGAGTGGCCTTGGAGCAGCCTGGGATAGTGGAAGGTGTCTCTGCCCATGGTAGAGGGTGGGAACAATATGTTTTCCAAGGTCTCTTACAAAAAACCCTCCTGTGAGTCTGTGATTTTTAGTACCTGCATCTCCTAGTGCTGGTCTCTTGGTCACTGCAGGATGTTCTCCATCTAGTGCTGGAATGAAATACCCTGTCTTAGAGCTGAATCCAAAGGAATTGCTGCTGAATCAACATCTGCTTTGCTTTCCAGGCCATGGGGAAGGATTTGATGATGTTATCATTCAGGGAGATTTAGATGAACTGAAGTTTGTGGCATTTTATACCAAGTAAGTGTTTCTCTTGTCCATGTTTCTACACAGGCATTCATCTGAGATTAGGCTAGGCTGGAAGATAGTTCTGCTGGAGCTTTTGTCAGTGGTTTTTGGTCACCTCTGGACGCTGACCTTGTGGGACACTTATACAAGGCCCTCAAGAAGTGATGTGCTGATTGTACAACAAGTTAAACTGGTCTTTGGACCTGGTGTCTCTGCCAAATGTAAACCCTTTGTCCTCATAATCTCTGGGAGCAGATGATGGCTTCTACTGGCAATGCCTATCAAATATTTCTTTCTGATCTCATCACCATGTTAATGATTTGTGACCAGTGCTGGACAGGGTGCTCAAGCATCACTGTTTCTGCTTCTGGTTTGACAAACTGAGCTCAAAAAACGCTTCAGTCTATCACAAGCTGTGAAGGTTTGAAGGAACTCAGGAACTTTGTTACATCTGTAGTGAAACCCAGCTCCTCCCCAGGATGCCTACCTGGTAATGAATGCATCCTTGAGATGTGTTGGCAGCTGGGATGTGTTGCCTCAGCTGTTCCGGAGCTATGCTGGCTGTTTAGACTGGAAAGACAGTGCACCATGAATTTATCCCAAAAATATTTGCTGCTGTTTCTTCTGTTGCCTTTGTCCATCCCAATCTGAAACCAGTGGCCACAGAACATCCTCATGCTGGAACCAGAGGGGTTTCTCCAGGTGCTTTCTGATGTTAAGGATGAGGAGAGGGAAGCCAGGGAAGCAAAGGGCTACCCAGCTCAGCTGTCAAACCACTTGGCAGAAGCATCCAGGCAGGGATTGGGAGGGAGCTCTGGACAGGAGCCAGCTCCTGCTCTGCAAACATCACCTCACTGCCCCTCTGTCCCCTCTGCAATGCTCCCCATGCCTTCTCCCTCCCTGAGGGTGGCCCACTTGCCCATGGCACTCCAGAATGGAGCCTGGCGGTTGGGGTGTGCATTCGGCTTGGAGAGGCATGGGGCTCACTGTATCACCCCAGGGATCCGTGATGCTCACCCTCCTCCCCCTGGTACCTGCACACCTTGGGTAAATACCTGCTGCATGGATGGAGCTCCAGCTGGCACCCAGGGCCCTTTGCACATTGGATACAGCTCAGAGTGTGCTGGAACCTTGGCCAAAATTGCCTAAAGGGGTGGGTTTGTGCCAAGACACCACCTGTACTGGGGAGAGCTACTGTGAGGATGTTCCCCTCCTGCAACCTTTCCATATGACAGCATTTTATCTCTTTATCCCAACCCTAATTAGAAAGGAAAGGTCAGGTTACTTTAATTAAACATCTGAGGAGGCCGTTCAAAGGGAACACCCTGAGCAAGGTGCATAATCCCTGCTCCATGCCAGGGCCCCACAATCTGTGTGCCAGGGTAGCTGCAAGGGACAGGGTCTGCCAGGGAAACTGGGCTTGGCAGGCAGCACTGGGGGTTCCTGCTGAGTGCTGTGTTGTTCTGCCACCCAGGAGGGGCTCCCAGAGATGGTGTGTGGGTACCAGGATGTCATTCCATGCTGAGAGCCAGAGGTACTGGGAAGCACCATCTGGGGGGGGTGGTGTCAGTCAGTGTGTGCCCTGCTGCTTGGCTCCCTGTCTGTGAGAGGCCACTGGAGCATTTCTTCCTTTCCTTTTTGGTGGTGGTTCTTCTAGTTGGTGCTAATGCTTTTGGACTGAGGTCGGTCCCAAGCTGACAATTTCCTCTTGCTTCCTTCTGCTATGCCCACTCTGTGGTTTGGACTCTTCTCCTCTCCAGTCCTCCTTGATTGTTGCAGGAACCACTGGTGGTTCCCACTCTTCTAGCCTGTCCTCAGCTTTGGATTTCACAATAAGGCTTCTTTTGCCCCAGAGTTTGAAGTGGAAAGCTGTTTTGTCAGAGCTGTGTAGAGGTCAGTAAAAGATGCTGTGCTGGGAGGTGTAGGGGATAGCACTCTGCAGATATCCCCATGAGACACTGCCTTCACAACAGATTGGTGTCATCCTGCCCCTAAGGCCTTGGAGACCAGGGAATTGCTGTGGCTATCTTCTTCACAGTTCCCCACCTCTGTTATGTTGAACCCTGCAAAGGAAAGGAAGACCATGTAGACACATCCACTAGGCTTCCCTCTTCCCTCAGTCTTCACAAAGACTTCTGATTGCTCCAAATCTCAGGTTTGGGAAGGGAATTTTTGTTGCCTTTGAAGACTGTCTGGGCTTGAGACTGAGCCAGTGGGCAGCTGGTGGGAGTACATCTTTTGGTTCCCTTGCACACCTTGGTTATTCATTGCTTGGAACAGCACATCTTCCCCTGGTTTTGATGGATAGGTCTCTCCAACCACTTTGTGTTTCCCAGCTGGGAGCTGGCTCTGCTCAGGAAACTGCTCTCCTTTATTTGCCGTGAGCTTATTTAGGAATGGGAGCTTTTTGAAACAGATAGTCTGTGATGGAGCTGCCCCATGGCTTTGTGGACAGATGTGAGACATGGCTTTAACTCCCATGGCTGCACAGGGCTGAAGTGTCCTCTGAAACACAGCTTTTGCTCTCCTCATCCTGGGAATTAGGCCCACATCCCTCCCCATCCCAGCTGCTCTTTGCTCTGTTGATCACAGAGGTCTTTGGCAGTGGATCTAAGAGCAGATCATTTAATGTGTGCTTCTGCTCTTCAGTTTGTTCGATGATATCACCAGTTTAATATCTTACCTACACATCTTCCCTGATCTCACATTGTGCATTCAGTTATCTCTTCATGAGTCAGGCTTTGAAAGTTTGTGCTTGGATTGACCTCAGCAAACATCAGATGAGAGGAGCCCTTCTCTTTTGCCTGTGACCTTTAGCCAAAACTCCTCCAGCAGATTTACATTCTCTTCCTTCTGCTTCCCTTGCTTTCCACTCAACCTTTGATCCCAGCTGCACTGGGATCCTGCTAGGGGAACAGTCAGCCAGCCTGGGCATCCCATATACATGGGGACTTCCTTGCTGGGGCTGTGGGACCCAGGGGTTGGACACCCAGCTGTCCCAGTGCCTGTGGAGCAGCTCAGAGCAGGCCACTCTGCCCATTTGGAGGTGGGGATCAGGAAGGAGATGTGGAGCATCCCAGATGAGTGTTCCACAGGTAAATCCTGACCACCTGCCTCTCCAATCCCTCAGCAGGGATCACAGCTGGGCATCCTTTGTGGTGCCCAGGTTTTTATCCACCATCAGATCTGCCTTTGGTGGTCTTTTCCCACAGATGCCAGGGTGCCAGAGCTGTCTCCATCACCTAGGCACCCTAGTGATGCTCACCACATCAGCACATGAACATTGGTGGGACCAGTGGGGCCAGCCTGCTGTGCCACTCTGTACCCTCTCCTGATCATTGTTCCAGCCACTAGTACAGTCCCTGTGGTGCCCATACCTTGGGATCGGGCCTGGCTCTGGAGTGGGTGTTCCTCCTTTCCTCCCTCTTTTCTCCATCGTGGTGGGTTTTGGGTGATGGAACTGTGGCCATCCAGGCTGTCCTAACTGCTCTGCTCTGCCTGGCCCTAGGAGTGACGAGGTGGTGGCTGTGGCCAGCATGAACTATGATCCAATTGTCTCCAAGGTGGCCGAGGTCCTGGCTGCTGGCAGGACCATCCGGAAGCGCGATGTGGAGTAAGTAGACAGGCAGTGGGAAGTGGCAGTGCCAGGGCACTGGCTAAGCAGAGTGCTGGGCAGAACTGAGCTTTTCCCACTGATCCCTCTCCACACCCTTCTTGCATCTCCCTTCTTGTTCTCCTTCCTCCATCCCCCCCGTGCTGCTTCCTGGCTGCCTCCAGGTCTGGCATCCCACACACATGGGGTTTATCTTAAACACCAGGACCCAAATCCTTGGACAGACAGGATGGGATGGGGATACTCCCTGCCTTCAGGCACTGGCACATCGTCAGTGAAGCAATGCCTGATGCTGGGGTGTGCCTGGGCACCTAGTCAGTCAAGGAGACCTGCAGAGAGCAACTGGGTTTGTAGTCTGTGCACAACTCCCTATGCACAACTCAGCCCAGAGAGCTGGTGGTTCCAGGATACCAGCCTGTGGTGTCTCAGCCTCCAGTTCCTAGGAGCAGAGCTCATAAGCAAAGAACAGTTTTCTCCCTTTGTTCTTAGGACAGTGCAGAGGAAAGAGCATAGCTTTGTGCTGAGGGTGGGTGCTGAAAGGCAAATGCCAGGGAGGTGAAAACAGCTGGGAAGAAGCCTTTAGAGCGGGAATCAGAACTACTGAGGGAATGTGGGTCCCTGTCCCAGGGGTGTTTCCACATCTGGAATAAAAGCAGATATTTTCAAAAGCTCAGGGAGAGGAGCACTCCCAACCCCCAGGCAGCTCTGAACCAGCTCAGACTCCTTGGGCATCCCTGGGATGGGGAGCATGTTGTGGGCCCACCCAGCTGAGACAGGTTCCATAAAATGACAGAATAGTTTGAGTTGGAAGGGACCTTAAAGCCCAACTCTGCCATGGTCATGGACACCTTCCACTATCCTAGGTTGCTCCAAGCACCTTGGACACTTCCAGGGATCCAGGGGCAGCCACAGGTTCCCTGGGCAGCCCGTGCCAGGGACTCCCTCAAAGGGAAGAATTTCTTGTGCCATCACCCCAGTACATCGGGAAATGGTTGCTGATGTCTCACTTTGTGGCTGGGAGGGAGGTGGTATGGTATCTTGTGGGCATCCCAGGGGTGGGGAGGAGCTGCTGGCCCTGTGGTGAGGCTCAGGGGCTCGAGGAAGTCAGATTAAACCAGAATGTCTTTTCTCTCTCTGTCTCTTGCTGCTTTCACAACTTTAGGCTGTTTGTCCGTCATGGCAAGTATGTTCGGTTTGGGGTCCTGAGTGTGCTGGGTGGGAGGGGCTGGCAGGAGGGACAGCTG
The DNA here is from genome assembly GCA_020086605.1 of Lanius collurio. Lineage (NCBI taxonomy): Eukaryota > Metazoa > Chordata > Aves > Passeriformes > Laniidae > Lanius > Lanius collurio. The sequence continues at coordinate 470,814 of JACBWW010000031.1, read as the reverse complement.
GTCCCCTGACTGGGCCATGTCCCTAATTCCTGTGTGGGCACACTGGTTACATGGAGGGTGTCCTTGTTGTGCATCCCCTTGCATGGGGGGCAATGCTGGGTGGTAGAGCTGGGAACTGCCAGGAGCTGCATCAGGCACAGATTCATGGGGAATGGGCAGCTGCCTGTTGGCTGGGACCTTGCTTGGCTGGGGGTTTGGTGGTTTTCTGTGGATTTTCAGCTGAAGGGCTGCTTTTAAGTATAAATAAATAAAATGTTTGAGCTTGGTTTTACACAGAAATGAGGATCTGATGACTTTTTGGACAGTTTAATGACAGGTGAGTAAGGGCAGAGGAGGGAGCAGGGTGTTAGGATGAACAACAAGTACTGGACTAGCACTGAGGCACACCAAGAGCATTTCCCTGGCCATGTTGAGAAACCCCTCACAGTGCTGTGGTTTCTCTCTCTTTTAGAACTGGAGACATGTCCTGGCTAACAGGTAAAGGCTCCTAACACCGCTGATGGCTGAGCCCTCCTGATGCTGCACTCGCCGTGGGGAGATGGGATGGCAGCTCCATGGTCCGGTGGGAACCCCGTGGCTCAGCCATTTCCCTTCGAGACCTGGATGAACCCACACCTGGCATTGTGCACTGACCTTCCCAGGAGGATCTCCCACAACTCCTCTGCCCCTGTGCCTGCTAGGCTGGGGCTCTGCTGTTGCAATTACAGTGGAATGCTGGAAAAGCAGTCCCCAGAGAGTGTGGGGTTTGGCACTGGCAGTGGGCATGGGTGCCATGTGGCTCTGGATGGTGCCATCGGGCTGAGGGTCCCCAGGCAGGTCTGCTCCATGCATGTCCCTCACCACAGCAGCGCGAGTGCCTTTGGTTGCTCCTGTGTTTTTATGCATGATGCTCCTTTCCAAATTCTCTTCGGTCCCAGCAGAGCTCCAATGTGCATCCCTGCAGAGCCTGACATCTGCTCCCTCCCTGCATGGCTGCAGCATTTGCCACAGCTCTCCCTGTGCCCACTCACCCTGGGGGGGCATCTGAGTGGGCCAGGAGATGGGGTCACACTGAGTGATCTCTGTGCAGCTGGTGATTGTGTTGTCCAGGCTGGTCCTGTGCAGGCCCCCAGCAGAGGTGGGTCCCTGACCCTGTTGAGGGCTCTGGAGCTCATTGGTCCCCACCCCAGCATCTCCTGTCCCAGAGCAGCCAAGGGGCTGGGGTGCATTCCCTATCTCTGGGGACTTAGCTTGGGCTGGAAGACTGGCAGCTCTTGGTCCGTTCCTGGGGTAGCAGGGGTACCTGAAAGCTGTGATGGCTCAGCTGCAGCCCTGGGCTGGGTGGCCACCCTTCCAGCCAGCCTTGGGGTATCTCTCCTTAATACTATCATGGGCTCAGTGCTGCTGCTGAGGTGTTGAGGAAAAGTAGCTGGAGGAACATTTCCGACTGTCCATCCTCTGTCACTTGTTTGGCATAGCGACAAGGCTGCATTTCTCAGCCCACCATGCCAGTGTTTTGCTGTCCTGTTCCCTGCCCCCATGCTGAAGAAGAGCCATGTCTCCAGCTCAGGAGTGGACCTGGCCAGCCACAGGCCCCTGTGTCCATCAGCCCAGCAGAGAGGGGGTTAAGGGTCCCCCTTGGAGAGACTCCAGTGCTTTGTTTTGGGGGTGACTCCTTCCCCAGCAGTCAGTGTTTTACCCTGAGTCCCAAACAAGAGGATTTATATTTTTAATTTGATTACCCCCTGTGAATTAAAGCAATACTGTTCTTGGGATCTGAGTAATTTCTGATTCTTCCAAGACCTTGGGTCACCTCTGCAGGTTGGCCAGGTTGTTCAAGCACCTCTTCTCTGGAGAATTCCCACCTGTGTCCAGCTCACCTGTATTTATTTCCAGTCTTTCAGATTTCACTTGGGTAGAAGTGCACCCATGTCTATCACATCTCTGGTTTCACTGCCAAGCTTTTCACAGGTGGAATGGCCAGGAGGGACAGTAGCAGGATGCTCACACTCTAGCACATAGTGATGAACAGGGACCATTGCATGTCTACTGGAACCACAAAACTATGGGAACTTGCAAGTCTCATCTCAGGTTCCAAAAGACAAATGTCAGTGTTTCTGTCCCTACTTCCTCCTCTGAGGCAGGGGTGGTTGGGGCTGCTCAGCTCTGGGTGCTCCAGGCAGGGCCTCTTCCAGAGCGACCTGGGGTCATGGGCACTGCCCAAGTGCTGCCTCAGCTCTGCCCACTACCCACAAAGATCTGGCTTTTTATCCCATGTCCTGCTGGTGAGATAGCTGGACACGGCTTTGGCAGCTCCCCCGGGGACCCAGCTGGAGTGCCAGGGGACTCTGGGGCACCACGAGGTGACATTGCCTGAAGCTCTGTGTTTTCCCCAAGCTCTCTGACATATTCTCCATGGTGGGTGGGACTGGCAGCTCCCCCAGTACAACTTGGTTACACTGGGGACACACCGGCAGAATGCTTTGTTTTTCAGGAAGATGCTTTTTGACTTCCTTCACCTCTGATGGTACCTCATCTGGTACTGGGCATGAGCTGCATAAAATGGGTATCACCCCCATGTTCACAGGGCTGAAGACCATTCAGGGGCTGAGGAAGGACCTCCTGCCCCAGTTTACAGCTGCAGTAGTGATAACAAGTCCTATTCCCTGCTTTTCACAGAGGAATTGTTTCAACCAGGGCTGGTAATACCACCTATGACACAAGAAATTCCATTCACGACTGTAGCTTTCCTTGGGACATGTGCCAGGTCATGGGGCAGGGCTGCTGGCTCAGATGGGTATTGCTCCTCTGCACAGGTATGGGGTGTTGTTGAACCAGGGACCCCTCATCCAGTGCCTTGGCAAATGCTTCTCAGTGGTGAGTCTGTCCTGGAACTGGTCAAGGCTGGGTTGTGTTCTCTGCCACCTCTCCAGGCACATCTTGCAACCTCTCATGCTAGGACAGAAAGTTTCTTCTTAAGAAGCTGCCTGTTCCCATGAGGAATGAGAGCCCAGCTGGGGCACATGCAGTGACCTCCAGCTGCAGTGCCCCATCTCAGTTATCTTCACCAGACTGCCCAGGTATTATCTTGGTTGCTCACCTTGCAGACTTGATGCCCTCAGATCCTGAGCTCTCCATCAGCTCCTGATCCTCGGATCCTGGACCATGCCTGTCACACTGCCCATGTCTCGCCTGTGTGCTGGCAGGATCTGGGGGGCAGCTGGGGCTTTGCCTCTGCCCCACTCAGGTGAGACCCCACTTGGAGAACTGCACCTAGCTCCAGGGTCCCAGCACAGGAAGGACCTGGAGCTGCTGGAGTGAGTCCAGAGGAGGCCACGGAGCTGCTCCTGGGGCTGGAGCCCCTCTGCTCTGGAGCCAGGCTGGGAGAGCTGGGGGTGTTCACCTGGAGAGGAGAAGGCTCCAGGGAGAGCTCAGAGCTCCTTGCAGGGCCTAAAGGGGCTCCAGGAGAGCTGGAGAGGGACTGGGGACAAGGCATGGAGGGACAGGACAAGGGCAGGTTAGGATATTGGGAAGAAGATGGGATATAGCGAAGAAATTGTTCCCTGGGAGGGTGGGGAGGCCCTGGCACAGGGTGCCCAGAGCAGCTGTGGCTGCCCCTGGATCCCTGGCAGTGTCCAAGACCAGGTTGGATGGGGCTAGGAGCAACCTTGGATAGTGGAAGGTGTCCCTGCCCATGGCAGGGAGTGGGATGAGATGAGCTTTAAGGTCTGTTCCAACCCAAACATTTCTGTGATTCTGTGAGCCTACAACTTCAGCCAGTCAGGTGTTGATCTAACCCTCCTTTCAGCCCCAGATAGTTTGGTTTTGGCAGCATACGAGCTCTGCAATTTCATTTTAGTTTTATCAAGGAAAAGAATAATCTATTTCTTTGGTTTCTTGTGTTCTTTTACAATTCCTGGCCCTTAAGGACCCCATTTATAGCAGTTGCTCCCACTATTTGAGGCAGCTTCTCTGATGCACCTTATGAGGTGAGTTAGAGGCTGAAGATCATGAGGTGAGACCAGATCTGTTTTACCCAACAGTGTCAGTGTAAGACTGACACTTACAGAGTGTGTCCAAAGAAAGCAACAGCTGGGAAGGGGCTGGAGCCCCAGGAGAGGCTGAGGGAGCTGGGAAAGGGGCTCAGCCTGGAGCAAAGGAGGCTCAGGGGGGACCTTGTGGCTCTGCACAAGTCCCTGACAGGAGGGGGCTCGGGGGGGTCGGGCTCTGCTGCCAGGGAACAGGGACAGGAGGAGAGGGAACGGCCTCAGGCTGGGTCAGGGGAGGTTCCAGTTGGATATTAGGGAATATTTCTTCATGGAAAGGTTTGTCCAGCTCTTACACAGACTGCCCAGATCAGGGGTGGAGTCCCCATCCCTGGAAGTGTTCAAAAAACGTGTAGATGTGACACTTGAGGACATGGTTTAGTGCTGGGCCCTGGCAGTGCTGAGTTAACGATTTTACCTGATGAGCTTAGAGGCCATTTCTGACCTTAATAATTCTGTGATTTTAAACTTGCAGTTCCTGAAGGACCATCCCCTTTTCCTGCCATTCACCTCTGGCCCAACCACCCCCTCACACATCATACCCCACTGCCCTCCCCAGCACTCCTGAGCCTGGATGAGGCTTGGGGAACTCACAGTGATGGGTAAATGCTCCATGAGCCTGGAGGCCTTGAAAGAAGCATTTCAGGAGAAGAGCACCATTCTCTCATGAGGCATCCTCATCTGTCAGGGATCTTTGAGCAGTATTTGCATTGACAGAGCCTGGCTGGGAGAGGATGCAGTAGCTGCAAGTCACAGTGACAGGTACAACCTGCTGTCACCCCCTAAAGAGGTGGAGATACTCTGTGACTTGTGACTTCCTTGCAACTCCTCCTTGTGAGTCCTGCGTGGGCTTGTTGTTCTAAGATGGGCGTTCTCCTTCCTCAGATCCCCCTCCCTCAGCAACCCTGACCCCAAGGAGCCAATGGCCGTGTCGCCCTGCGCATTAGCCTGGCCTGTTATCCCATTGATTCCCTTCTGGTTAATCCCAGCTGAGCTGGGCTGGGGTGAGCAGGGCTCGGCTGCCATTCATGGCTGTGCCCACCCCACTGCCCCCCAGCCTGCGCCGGGGCTTGGTGGCCTTTAGTGGCTCCTTCTTCATCAACAACAAGACATGGGATAGCAGCACTGCCCACACCTATCAGCCAGGTATGGACAGAGGGGCTCTGCAGAGGGGGCTTGGGGACAGGGGCTGTCCATCACTGTAACCCTGCTTAGCACGTCATCAAAGCCCCTGGGTGCCTCTGAGCACACAAAGGGTCCCTGAACCCACCCACCAAGGAAGGGAGTAAAAATAACATTTGCTGCAATCGGCTGTTTGGGGGACCCAGGGGCTGTTGTTCCCCTCTGTAAGCTGTGAGGGGGGGTCCCTCTGGACAGGGGGACCCCGGGGCTGGTGAGCAGCCTGCTCATCCCTGCCCATCCTGCCTAGCTCATGAAGTGCTGTCCAGCCTGCCCCTCCAGATGATGCTCTACTTCAACGTCTACTACTTCCCTGTCTGGTGCCTGGCTGAGGGGATTATGCTGCATCTGAAGGTACCATCCTATGGGGCACACGGGGGAAGGTGGGGGAGCTGCTCCTGCCAAGTCTCCCTGGGCTTGGGTGGGGGACAAAGTAGGCAGAGGACAGAGGAACCTCTTCAGATTTAATGGATCCCCAAAATGCCCTGCCCCCATGAGACAAGATTGCTCATCTCTGCCAGAGATGGAAATCATGAACTTTCCAGGCAGGAACAGTTAAACCGGGGGGGAAGAGTAGGCAGAGCTGGGCACCAGCATGGTGAGAGCTGGCAGACCATGGGCAGCTAGGTATGGGGGAGGAGGGCACAGGGAGCTGGGCATGGAGAGCAGAGAATGGTGCGCAGGGAAAGGGAAATTGGGCATGGACAGCTGGACTGGGACAAGGCTGTGCCCCCATTACAGTACCACCTGCTGCCTTGGCACTACCAGTTCCTGCTGGTCACGGCCTTCCTCATCCTCTCATTGGCTGAGGGCTCCCGCCTCTACATGGGCTACCTGGGGAACCTCCAGGAGAAGGTAAGCACTGCCTGCCCTGGCCACGAAGCCCCCTGTGCTCAGTGAGGATCAGCCCAGCTGGGGGAGCTGGATGTCCCCTCACTTGGGACCCAAGTGCCCATCACTGTCCTTCCTCTGGAGTTCTACCTGGAGCTGTCCCAGAAGAGAATCGTGGATGCAGGCAGGATCTGGAGAGAGGGAATGACTTGCCCTCCTGCTGTATCCCTCCTGTGTAACCCTTCAGCACTGGGGGGATTTGACAGCATCTGACCACATCTCTGTGTGGCAGGGACATCCCCAGTCCCCAGGTGCCAAGGCCAGCAGTGGCTGATGCAGGGAGCTCCAGGAGCACAGGAGGGTCCCCCCAGGCCACCGCTACCTCCTTGCCCTATCTCAGCAGGTTCTGCTCCTGCAGGTGCCTGAACTGGCTGGATTCCTGCTCCTCTCCTTCCTGATCCAGCTGCCTCTCCTGCTCTTCCTCTTGACGGATAGCCAGGTCATCCACCTGCCACTGGAGGTACCCATGCACAGCTTGTTCCTGGCCTTCCTCCTCACTGAGATCGTGGCTGCCTTCCTGGCGCTGAGGACCATGACCAATCAGCTGGCGGCACAGTTCTACCTGCGGCAGTTCCAGAAGGGTGGGAGGGGCCGGCCGGAGCTGGGGGGCACAGAGGGACAGGCAGCTGAGATGGGGTGATGCTGCAGGACCCCTCCACTCCACACAGCTGGTCCTGGCTGGGAGCATTAAACAGTGCTTGAACCCACAGACACTGTTTTTGAACCTTGTGGAGCCCCCCAGAGCAGCACCCAGGCACAGCCCAGCTGATCCCTGCCCTGCACCAACCAACACACCCTGGGAAAAGGGGGAGTGACAGGTCAGCCCCTCTGAAATGTTCTGGCTCACCCCAGGGCTGTGCCTGTCCTCACTGAGCATCAGCCCTGCTGAAGAGGCAGGAACCAGGGTGCAGGAACCACTGCATGCCCCTAGGAAGTACCAGCCCAGGGCTGGAACCTTAAGCTCAGTTCCTGAGCTTCCCAGGGAGGTTCTGAGAATCTAGGTGGCCCACATGAAGCCATTCCAACTGGAAGCATGCAGGGTGCCACAAGGTGCAAGAGCATCACTCCACAACCTTACAGTCCCTCCAAGGCTAGAGACAGACCAGAGCCTCCTCTTGCTTCCAGAACAACTTTATTCCAATTGCATCCCTGTTTTTCAAGGGAAATCAACACCCATGGCCATTGGAACTGGCTGTCAGTGCTGGGAGCTGCCCCTGGGATGTCTTTGTGCCCTGAGAGCCAAGAACTGCTGCTGCTGCTGCCTGTGCTTCTCCAGGAAAGGCAGTCCCTAACCCCAGCAGTGCCCACCTGGGCTAGGACAGGCCCATGTCCACCAGGGCTGCAGCCATGCCCCCATCACATCTACCTGGAGGTGGCTCTGGAGGGAAGGGTGTTTGCGGTGGAGCATTCTCGACGTCCCTAAGCTGCAGCCTCAGGCTTACCTTTAGGGGGTTTCGCCTGCAGAATGAACAGGGACATCAGTATACAACAGGCATGGAGACAGCCCAGGCAGCCCTGGGCTACTCTGCTTGGTCCCATGCAACCAGATTCACTGTCCAAGACCCCCATTGTAGTCTGGATTTGAGATCAGGCATTAGGAACGTTTCCCCCCCTCCATAGGATGGTGCAGCTTGGGGACACTTCACCAGAACATGGGGGAATCTCAGTCCTCAGAGGCTCCAAAGACTTGGCCACATAAAGCTGGAGATGACCTGAGGCAGGGCTGCCAGCTCTCCTGGTCTGTAGGGGCCCCCCTGTGACTCCCTGATTCACCAGGGCAGTGAATTCCCACAATAGAATCATGCTTGGCACATAAACCTGTCAATGAACCACAGAGCAGGATGTGCTCTGGAGAGCTGGCCTCTCTCTGCACAGAGTCCCAACAGATTTCATTTGGAAGAGGGTGAATAAACATAGAGCTGGGTCAGTTTTCCAGGTAAGGTTTCCATGGGGACCCATTGGTGTCTTAACAGTAGTTGAGGTCATGTGCAACTTTCCCTGACTCCCGGCACCAGCTGGATCCCTCTCCCATTTCAGACCAGCAACCAAGCCCAAAAGTTGGAGACTAAGACCTGCTCCACCAGGTTTTAACCAAAGGGCAGAAAATCATTAAATCCAAAATGATTCACTTCAAAACCTCCTCTCTCCCATGTGGCTCTATCCTTACCTCCTCAAACTTCTCCTTCCAATAAAGGTCAGCCTTTGCATCCAGGTAGAGCAGAACCAGGTCACAGACCATTGTAGCCTGGAGACAAACAAAAGATGAAGACAGGAAACTTCCCACAGCAATGCCTAACCTTCCATCCTAGCTCCCACTGAGCCCTGCAGCCAGCCTGTGGGCATTTGCTGGGACAATGAGCCAGCCCTGTCTCCAGCCAGCTCCAGTGGTTCCTCTCTGACCCAGCCTGGTCCCAGGAGCTGCAGAGAAGGTCACACAGGATCCCCAGGCTGCAATGAATGAACAGGGAGGGCTGTTCCAGCACCCTCATAGCCACATATGGACTGGTATGAGCATGTCAGGGAGGAAAGGGGGGCAGGTGGGGGACCTCCCTACTCCTTTGCTGGAAGGGAAGAGCCACAGGAGGGCTCTACAAGGGGCTGCCCACCATAGTGACAGGACACTGGGTCCCTTCAGAGTCAGAGGAGAAGCAGAGAGCAGCTGGTCTCCTGCCAGCAGCACTCCAGTGATGCTTTGTCCCAGGATCCACACAAAAACCTGACCTCCATGAGATGTGACCCTGACAACACTCAGGATCCTGATCTAGTGGTGTCATTACTAATGGTCACAGGGAAACCTGAGCTGACACTCTGCCAGACCATCTCCCCTCTGTGCTGGCTGGCACTAAGGAAGCTTTGTGCCCAGGCAAGCAGGGAAACAACTGAGAAGTGGCAAATCCCAAGCCACAGATCAAAGGAAAAAAGCATATCTGGAGTACTCACGGCACCAAAGAAGGCAATGCTCGTGCCGAAGCTCACAGCAGTAGGAACAATGCTGAACTTCCCAGCCTGGTGAGAAACAGGGGAGGGGTAAGAGAGCAGGTGGAGAGTGGTCAGAGGGGTGAGAACGGTATGGGCTGAGCCTTGCAGGGCAGCGTGCTCAAAGTCAGAGGATCCATGGGCAAGGACACTTTCCATTATCTCAGGTTGTTCCAAGCCCATTCCAGCCTGGCCTTGGACACTGCCAGGGATCCAGGGGCAGCCACAGCTTCTCTGGACACCCTGTGCCAGGGCCTGCCCACCCTCATAGCCAAGAACTCCTTCCCAATATCCCATCTATCTCTGCCCTCTGGTAGTGGGAAGCCATTCCCTGTGTCCTGTCCCTCCATGCCTTGTCCCAAGTTCCTCTCCAGCTCTTCTGGAGCCCCTTTGGGCCCTGGAAGGGGCTCTGAGCTCTCCCTGGAGCCTTCTCTTCTCCAGGTGAACACCCCCAGCTCTCCCAGCCTGGCTCCAGAGCAGAGGGGCTCCAGCCCTGGGAGCATCTCTGTGGCCTCCTCTGGGCTCACTCTAGCAGCTCCAAATCCTTCTGGTGTTGGGGACACCAGAGCTGGAGGCAGCACTGCACCTGAGCAGGGTAGAGGGGCAGAATTCCCCCTTACCTCCTGCCCACACTGCTGGGGATGAGTCCAGGACACAGAGGGTTCCTGGGCTCTCAGTGCACATGGCTGGGGCATGTCCAGCCTTTATCACGCCACACTGTTTTCCCCTGAGGGTACTTTCAATCAAGAAGGGATTAATTGTTCCAGTTCAGTAGAGTTCAGGTTGATCTTTGTCAGGGTGCTCCCATCATAAGACCCTCAGAGAGAGACGCCCACAGGCCCAAAGTATCTCACATTGCCTATAGAACACTTCACAGCCCCCATGTCAGACCCTCAGTGAGGGAAATCTCCCTCCTCAGGGTGTTACCCAAAGGTTTTTCTTCAAATGGGAGAGACTTTTCTTCTGCTCTGCTTAGAAAACTCTGGGCAGAGGTCAAGAGCTCACGCACGTGGGGAGAAGTGGCAGTAGCAGAAAGCCCCTGGGGTAGAGAGGGAGCAGTGGTGTGACGAGTCAGCCCTGGGGCTGAGGCGCTCACGGTACCTGGCCATGCACAGAGAGGTCGAAGCGGATCCCATAGAGCTTCAGCAAGTTCCGGTAGAGCTGCCGCTGAGAGCCCCAGTAGTAGGAGGCAGTTCTGTGGGAAACATTGGGCATGGCTCAGAAAGGCAGCTCCATGCAGGCAGGGAGGGAAGGGGGTCCAGTGCCAAAGGATTGCTGGGCCTGTGTCCTCCAGGCTGGGAAGTGGGCATAGACGTGCTGTGAGGATTCACTGGCACCGACAGCGAGGCATCGGCACCCCTCAGCACCCAGTCTGGGTCACTGGGAGCACACAGCTCCACTGGGAGGGAGTTCAGGTGGGGACAGTCACAGGTCCCTGCCCTCAGGCAGGTATGTTCTGCTCAGCTCCAAACACAAAAAAGTGTGGGAACTGCCACATCATCCCTGTACTGGCAGGCCCTGCCCTGAGTGACCATTCCCCGTTGCCTTGGAATTACTGCATCATTGGAAAAGGCCTCTAAGATCATTAAGCCCAACCAATTAACCCAGCACTAAACCATGTCCCCAGGTGCCACATCCACACAACTTTTAAATCCCTCCAGGCATAGGGACTCCACCATTACTCTGGGCAGCTGTACCAGGACTGGACAAACCTTTCAGTGAAAAGATTTTCTCCAATACCCAATCTAAACACTCTCTTTAGTGCAACTTGAGGCCATTCCCTCTCCTCCTGTCCCTGTTCCCTGGCAGCAGAGCCCAACCCCCCCGAGCCCACTCCTGTCAGGGAGTTGTACAGAGCCACCTGAGCCTCCTTTGCTCCAGGCTGAGCCCCTTTCCCAGCTCCCTCAGCCTCTCCTGGGGCTCCAGCCCCTTCCCAGCTCCGTTCCCTGCTCTGGACACGCTCCAGCCCCTCCAGGTCTCTCTTGTCAGGAGGGTCCCAGAGCTGCCCCAGCAGTGGAGGTGCCAGCAGAGGGGATAGGCACTGCCCTGGCCCTGCTGCCACATCAGGGCTGGCACAGATCAGGTGGCCTTGGCCTTTTGCCCACCTGAGCACCCCTGGGCTCTTGTTCGCCTTCAGGTCCTATTCTGCCCGCAGCTTTCCAGCACCCCTGACCCAGCCTGGAGCATTCCATGGCATTGTTCTGACCCCAAGACAGGATCTGGCACTTGACCTTGTTGAACTTCACACCACTGGCCTTGGCCTGTCCAGATCCCTCTGCAGAGCTTCCTGCCCTCCAGCAGATCCACACTCCCACCCAGCTCTGTGTAATTTGTGAACTGACCGAGGCAAATTTCCTGTCCCCACTGCTCCTTTCAGAGCATCCATCAGAATAGAAATCTCAAACAACTGCCATGTAATCCCACAGGCCTGTGCTGCCACTGTCCCAGTATCCTCACCTGAAATTGTACCTTGTGTCCTGCAGGCTGAAGGAGTACTGTGGCTGGCACTGGGAAGCGGCATGGTCCAGGTCGCAGTTCCACTCGATAAGAACTCTGATGCTTCCTCCCTGCAAAACACATTTTATTCCAGAAGAAGCATGGGAGTAGATTGGCTGAGTTATTAACTGTTCAGACATTCCCAGATCACATATTCCCTTAGCATTTCAGGTCAGTCCTCTGCCTCTTGCTCACATCCTTGGGGAATTTCGAGTCATCTTCCATACTTATATAAAAAACAAGTACCAGCAGTGCGAGGTCTCCAAAGTTCTCTCCAGCTGCCTCCACCATGTCACGGACACGGAACACAGGGCAGAAGGGGTTGAAGATTGGATCATATGTGCAGCTCTTGAAATAGGTGGGGTCAGTAGTTTGTAAAGTGTTGCACCTGAGACAGGAGAGAGGGGGGCAGGGGTGTTGGAGGTCATGGAGCCCAGACTGAAAAGGGGACTGAAAAGGGGACCCTTTCATTGGATTGGGCCCATCAGTGCTCCTGCGTTGGAGGGGACAGCCAATGCCTAAAGCCTCAGATGGAGAGAGGGTGGAGAAAAAACAGCCCAGAGGAATCACACATGGAGTTATCCTCTATAGCATGTGCCATGGCCTTCCCTTCTGCCTCTTTGTACTGCTTCGTTTCTTCCCAGCACGCAGCTCTAGTCAGTGCTCCAGGGGTGACAGCAGGGACAGTTCATGCCACGTCTCCTACCATGGTATGGTAGCACAGTCAGTGTGCCTGGGGCCATGGTGCCAGTGCAGCCTTTACTTGCTTTCTGTGAAGCCACTTTGCAAACACTAAAAGACAAAAATATTAGTTTCACTCCCAAATGAGAGCTTGGGAATGGCTGGCCTTGTCCTGCTCTCCACAGTGCTCAACATGGGCAGATGGACATGAGTCCCTCTTTCTGAGGTGTCCCCATCCCACCACTCTTTGAGCAGTACACTCAGCACAGCTGAAGTGACCTGTGTTCACCTTAACACCTGTCCTGCCCAACTGCCCCAGCACCACCCGCCCTGGGTGCCACCAGCTCCACAAGCCTCAGCTCCTCAGGCCCATGACAGGCTAAGCGCCAAGGCTGGAGCAGGCTGCATGCTCAGCCCATTTGGGAAGTGTTGTACTTACTTGGAGAAGTTAAATTTGGTGAAGTAGACGGTATTTTTTACAAAAATAGTGAAATTCTCTGTCTCAGCCAGAAGAAGTTTCCTAGAAAACAACCACCAATGAAGTGAAGTCTTGCACAGTGGCCAAGGCCCCATTTTCTGAGCTCTGCAGTCTCTCCTGCAAACCCAGGATTCTGGCTACAACAGACAGGTGCAAGAAATGCTCTTGGGTGAAGTCCTCTGAGTTTAAGTGACCAAGAGGTCAATGTCAGAGGTCTCCCTAAGCCTGGCTGCCCCTTGGGTGAGTGTGGTCAGGCTCCTGGTAACACAGAAGGGAAGGAGCCAAAGCTGCCAATACTGGCTGTCTCCTCATGTGTGATTACCTGGGCAGGGTGACATTCTCCACAGGGCACCAGCCATAGATCTCACAGGTGGAACAGGTGGCGTTGAACATCAAACATTTCCCAGTTTTTATCCCTAGAAATGAGACAATTTAAGACAGGCTGAGAGAGTTGGGGTTGATCACTTGGAGAAGACTTTGGGGAGACCTCAGAGCCCCTTCCAGTGCCTAAAGCGGCTACAGAAGAGCTGGAGAGGAACTTGGGACAAGGGCCTTGAGGGACAGGACACAGGGAATGGCTTCCCACTGCCAGAGGGCAGGGATAGGTGGGATATTGGGAAGGGATTCTTGGCTATGAGGGTGGGCAGGCCCTGGCACAGGGAGTCCAGAGAAGCTGTGGCTGCCCCTGGATCCCTGGCAGTGCCCAAGGCCAGGCTGGACATTGGGGCTGGGAGCAACCGGGGATAGTGGGAGGTGTCCCTGCCCATGGCAGGGGGTGGAACAGGATGAGCTTTAAGTTCCTTTTCAACCCAAACCATTCTAGTATTTTGTTTCTTTATCAAAACACCCAGTACCATTGCCATGAACTACAGGGCTTCCCATGAGACAATCTGCATCTTCTGTGCATATCCCATCGAGTACAGAGGGGCTCTGGGAGGGACAGAGAGAAGTGCTGTCACTGCGTTGTGCAGTTACCTGAGGCCATTCTGTCACTCCCCACCCCACCCCATTGCTGCACTGCTGCTCCTGCTTCTCCAAGTGCTTCCCAAACAATTAGAGAACAGTCACCAGCCTCTAGCCAGTCAGAAGAGAGGCATCTCCAAGGGGCAACCCTTCCTGCTTGTCTCCATACTCTCCAGAGCATTTGCATCCTGCTGCTCGGAGCCAGAGGAAGCTTCAGGAGCTACCTCAGACCTTTCAGATGGAACTGGGAATCAGCACAGAGGGGTTCACAAGGGCCTTAATGACTGAGCCCATTGAACACCTTGTAAAGTACTAAAATGAACCACCCGGGGGAGAACTTAGCAGACCCTAAATCCAGCATAACACAAGTTTTACAAGAGACAGAGAAAGCTTCACCCTTACTCAGGACCTACCTGATTGTCAGGAGCAGTAAAACCCTCTTACTGAAACACAGAGATATTAGGGTCATTGGGGAAACACAACTAACACCTCCCCAGCTACTCCAGGCCATGACAGGAGTCAGCAGCTCATCAGAAACCCACCTTCCCAAGCCCTGGGGGACACAGAGGCCCAAAGGCAGGTGGGGAATCCCCAGTTATGGAGTCAGAAGTGGGGGTCTATCCAGTTCTTCCCAGGACAGCCCCAGCCCCTCATTCAGGTGTAAAACCTACCAATATGATTTAAGAGGAGCAGCATCTTTGGGCTGGGTGGGGTCTGCCTAAGGGTCTGAAGTGGGATGCAGGAGAACATCTTGGGATTGCACAGGGTGTTTAGGAAATGGGTTATTTAGGGGAGGAAGAGAGGTGTGGGAAGAAGGGAACTATGTAGTCTGAAAAGGAACACAAACACTGGAAGATAAAGGGATAAAAGGATGCAAAGTCTTAAGTGCATGTGCAGCTGCTGAAACAGCTTGGCTCATGTTTGATGCTGCCTCTGGCCACAGACACACTCATCTGCCAGCACCAAATACTCTGGTCATTGAGATCATTAAGACAGCTCAAACTCCCTGCAAAGCCAATAGCTGCCACTGCTAAATATTCAAAGCTTTCCAAATATGAATGTCATCTACTGCCCCAATGCCAGGAAATTAGGAACTCCTGGAGACCAGCATAGGGTGTAGGCAGGGATACCCACATACATTCCAGCTCTGGAACAGAATGAAATCCTCAGCTCTGTGTGTTCTTGGCTTGCACACTGCAAACCCAGCATCTAGAGGTGCCCATGGCTGCCTGTGAGAAGCCCAAAATGCCCTACAGCACTTGTCTCCCCCACTGTTGGAACTTAGGAGTTCTCAACATTTTAAATCACGGCACGATGGATCATTCATGCCATTTTCCCCAACCCAAACCCAGTGTTTCTCCTCCTCTGCAGCATTTGGCGACAGCAGGAGCTGAAGGGACTATTAGGACAATTTGGTGCTTGGCTCTGGTACAAAGTGCCAGCAGTGGCTCAGCTTAAAGAACATTTGCTCCCATCTGCTGAGCTGGGTCCAGCCTGGGAGAGCTCAGCAGAAAAGCTGGCCTGACTCCAGCCTTTTCTCCAGAAGATTTCTCCCAGAGAACATATACCATTTAGTGTTGGCTAGCTGGAAAACCATCTAGACCTTTTGCTCCATTCCTCCTAAAAACAGGACACTAGATGGACATTAGTCCTGCAGCAGGGAGTTATCAAGGAAACATGACACAGGTATCTGTGGAGTATGTGTCAAAGCATCCTCTTGTTCAAGGGCAGCAGAAAGCCTGGAATGGTCATAAAGTGTCACCACACAAGGAATCCAGAGCTGGCAAGGTCCCATGTCCCTGTCCTGGCCACCACAAACAGTTCTGGTAGCATGTGGATACACACCTTGGCTCATGCTGGTACGCAGATGAGCTGGAGAGAGCTACGAAGCAGTGAGAATGAGGGGAATTGGGTTTTGTGGTAATATAAATCCATTTTTTCCTTTTATCTGGTCTTCCACTGGGTTCCACTAAGCAGCAGGACCACTAGCTCCCTCCACCACCCCTGTGAGGCCGGGCTGGGGCAACTCCATTCACTCACCTCGGGGCAGGTGCCTTGGGCTTGCTGGATTGTGGCAATGAAACTGGTCACCAGGAAGAGCACATTTTCTCCCTGGGAAGCAAGAAGGAGCCATCAACAGGGGGGGGTGACACCAGGATAGGTGCAAGGGGACGCCCTGTGACACCCATGGGCAGAACAGGCAATAATGGCCTTGCCAGGGTTTTGGGAGGCCAGTGGTACCTGCGGTATTCCCTTGCCAAGGTGACTGACTGCATGTGTGACCTCCCTGCCCCCGCCCGGGGCCCGGCCGTACCTGCGGGGGCCAGGTGAGATCCGCAGCGTCCCAGAGCCGCCGGCCCGCGGCCTCGGCGGCCGCCGCCCCCTTCACCTTGGTGACCAGGACGACACGCGGGGCCGCATCGCGCTCCTGGTACCCCTTTCGCAGCAGCAGCACCCACCTGCGGAGGGGCGGGGGGTTCTGTGGCACCTCCGGCCGGGCGCAGGGCTGGGGGGGTGTCCTCACCCCAGTGGGGACCGGCCACCCCCGACAGCAGCGTCCCTACCCCAGCAAGTAGCCAAGCGCGCTCAGCTGCAGCAGCCGGTGCAGCAGCCCCACCCGCCGGTTCCGCGTCAACGAGAACTTGGCAGTCTTGTAGTCGAGCAGGGACCCGCAGGGTGGGTCCGGCATGGCGGCACAGGGGGGAAAAGCGGGCACAGGGCGGGTGGCTGCGCTAAGGGGAAAGGCGGACACGGCGGGGATAGCGGCACCGGGAGGGAAAGGCGGACCGGGGAGGGAAAGGCGGACTGGGGAGGGAAGGGCGGGCACGGGAGATGGCAGCCCCAAGGGCCGGCAGCCACGGTCTCTGTCCCGCGGCACTGCCCGCGCTGCCCGCCTCAGCCCGGCCCCGCCCCTCCCCGTTGCCATGGCGGCGGCGGCGGCCTCATGCCAGCGGGAGCCTCGGCCGGGCCGGGCCGCAGCCCTGACACTGACAGGCTCACAGCGGCTGTGAGGTCTTTGGGACAGCCGGGTGAGCCTCCGCCGTCCCGAGCTGCGGGCCCTCCCCACAATGAGAATGACAGAATGGACCTCAAAGCCCATCCAGTGCCACCCCTGCCATGGCAGGGACACCTCCCACTGTCCCAGGGACACCTCCCACTGTCCCAGGCTGCTCCCAGCCCCAATGTCCAGCCTGGCCTTGGGCACTGCCAGGGATCCAGGGGCAGCCACAGCTGCTCTGGGCACCCTGTGCCAGGGCCTGCCCACCCTCCCAGGGAACAATTCCTGCCCAATATCCCATCCAGCCCTGCCCTCTGGCACTGGGAAGCCATTCCCTGTGTCCTGTCCCTCCAGCCCTTGTCCCAAATCCCTCTGCAGCTCTTCTGTAGCCCCTTTAGGCACTGGAAGGGGCTCTGAGGTCTCCCTGGAGCCTTCTTTAGTGAACACCCTCAGCCTGTGCTGAACCCGCACAGACCCCCTGGCCAAGGGGTGGGAAATTTGTCTTTCCCACTAATGAAAATGATGTCACTCCTCTGGGTGTTAGAGCAGCCCAAGTTTTACATCAAAGATACATGAAGGGCCCTTTCCAGCCTGCCCTGTTGGAGGTTCGAGGACCAACCAGAGCCCAGGGTTCACCACATGGGATGGCCAGCAGTGGGAATTTGCCAGCAGACCCCTTTGAAGTGCTCAGGAACCAGAGTCATCTCCTTCCCTGGATGCAGGTGGGAGGATGGGATGTATAAATGGGTCAGTGCACCTCTTGCCCCTTGGGTTGAGAATTTTTCCTTTGTGTCATCTCCCCTGGATTCCACATTTTTACATTAATATTTTTAGGAAGAAATTACAAACCTTCTGTATATTCATGTCAGATAGTCCCACCTGAAGCTGCTTTCAGCAGACACAACATCTTTGAAATGTGTAGTTTGGACTATAAAGAGTAGTCTTTCCTACTCATTTTTTATGATAAACCTTTTTGTTTTGTGAAGTTTATTTTGTCTGGAATAGTTCTCTGAGGTCCCTTACAGTTAATTTTCCTGTCTCTGATATCCATGGATGGAGAAAATAATTTGATTTTGTAGTATCTGTTGTATAATCACAAGGTCAGGGCCATGCTTCTCTTTAACAGTAAATATTTTTGAAACTAGAATTGCCTCTGACAGAGAGGAGGATATTGGGGCAATGCAGGCTTAAATGTTGAATTCAGGATTCAGAGTACCTGTGAGTAAACTAAAGGGGCACTCTCTCCAGGTGTAGTCACAGACTGCAGGCAGAAGTGGTGCCCAGGGAGGTACAATGTCAGGCACAGTGAGCCACAGTCTTTTCCTCTACATTGAAGCAGAAGTGTTTTTCAGCATTTTAATGGAAAGATAAATTAATCCTTTAAAAACATAATGAATTATATTCAACTGCATCCAGTGTTTGCTTTCCTAGCAAAGCTTGAAATGATTTTTGAAGGGGAATCTTGTACTTATGTATACCCATGTCACCTTGTGTTTGGGAACTCCCTTTGGTGGTCTTATTGGTGTCAGCCTTGTTACTGCTCTTTACTTTTGGCTCCTGACTTTGAGCAGCTGTTATTTAATTGCACATCCCTGCATTCACAGCACTCCTGTGATGCTACCCAGTTACTGCTCCCTGGGCCTTCATCTGCACTGATATCACCAGACTCACTTGTGCTGGGCTCAAGCGCTCCATCCTTTCCTCTGGACTCTCCACTTGTGCACAACATTTCTTGTGACATCATCACTCATTCCTAACCTTCCAACCTTTTGGTTCCTTTTTGCATGTTCCTGGCACAGGCTTCCCCTTCTCCATCTACAGCTGTCCTTGAGCACCCCCAGCTGTGTGTATCTCCAGGATGAAGATTCACAGCTCTCCCTACTCCTGGTCTCACCCTGCAGTGGTTCTCCACATCCCTCTGCTTCCAGCACTGCTTTGATGGGTACACACAAAGAAAGGCAGTGTGGCCATGCCACATCCCACCCGTGCTGTGTACCAGATCCATGTTGTTCCTGGGTGGTGTCTTTCATGCAAAATTCAACATTCACTCCATCCACTGCTTTACAACCCTCAATGCTCACACATCTCACCTGCCTCTTCCTTGAACATCCTTCGTGTCTTCAGTGGGCTTTTCTGGCTCACAGGAGATAAAATAACCTTAATCCTTACCATTTCTGGCCACCAGAACACCACAGCCATCCACCTGGTTCCTTCCCAGTTCTGTGCTGCTTCTTTTCCTTATGTTTACCTTTGAAGGCTGCAGTGGCTTCTTGTCACCACCCCTGTCCTCCTAACCTCCTGTTCCTTTTACAGTCCAGCACTTCTCCTCAGCTGTCTGGTCTTCAGACCTGGACACGGTTTCCTTTTCATTTGTGCTGGTTGCCACCCTCATTTTTTTCCTGCTCCACTGGAAACTCACAGAACATTTGCTGAGCAAACCTATTTTGATTTCCTGCGCATTTGGGAGGGGTTCCAGGCCCGGGAGCTCCCTGGCTGCTTGGTGTTGGCTTTCAGCTCTACCAGCTGGAGAACAATGGGGCAGTCACAGCTGCACTGTGAGCACCAGCCCCTGGCTTTGTCATGGTGATTGGATTTTCAGTCCCTCTTTGCTGTCTTCGAAACCTGAGGTCAAAGAACACAGATACTTCACTGTCTGGCAGCTTCTGCTTTAGGCTTGTGGTAAATGAGATAGAAAAAGAAATTATATACTGTAGTTTTAATTAAGTAGAGGTAATACAGACAGTTGCAGAGAAGTACATGAACTAACCCAAGCGTCCTTTTAACTCTTAAACTGTTTGGTTTCATGTATTTTTTCTTAGGGAAGATTTTTGGAATGGCTATAGCAGAAAACATTGGATTAAACTTAGAATCAGCTGGAACCATTTCCATAGCCAAGGGCAGCTGCCTTGGCCAAAGGCTTGGAGCTTGAATTGTTTTCACTCCTGTTCTTAAACTGTGACAGCTCACATGAAGCTGATATGCTGTTGGCCTTGTGCCTGTCCAAGAGTCATCTATGACCCAGGGCCACACAGACCTTGGAACTAAGAGAGAAAAATCATCCAGTATCTATGCACATATCACATATGTTTTCATTTCTCTGTTTCTAGTTTTTCCCTTTTTAGAGTCAAAATTTCTCTAATGAATATTTTGAATGGTTTAATTTAATTTCTGATTGATAAATCAATACAAATATTGTTTCATAGTCTGTATATTGTTTTTATTCTACTAAAATTTTACTCATCAAAATAAAAAACAGTTCTTCCAGCCTCTGAGGCTGAGAACGGGACCACATGTTGGTGGTTAGTGGTGAGTTGGCAGTGCTGCATTAATGGTCTTAGAGGTCTTTTCCAGACTGAATGATTCTGTGATTCTATAAAGCTTATCTTCTTTACTTGAAAGTAATTCTATGATTTACCTAGTGGGGTCTGTCCTATAAATGTGAAAATAATTTTACAGTTACATCTCTAATAAATCAAGCCTGTGCTTTGGTTTCAGGACTATCTGTCCAAACTGTTTGCATGTTGTAAATATGGGCTGCAGTCTTTAAATCTGGGCTGTCTCTGAAAACATCAGAACCCCCCTGACACCCCCTCAATCTCCAGATGAAAACTTTGTGTACTGAACACAGAAGCTTTATGGGGCTTGATTTAAATCAGTGAAAGTACTTACATTTTAAAATATATTTCACCATTTATTGCTTCTGTCCTTCCTGTGCTCTCCAAAGAAGAGATGCAAATTCAAGTCGTATGAAAAAATACACCCCTGGAACAGGCTTCACCTTCTCCATCATAAGTCTGTCCTTATTCACCAGCTGGAGAAGATCCACTTGCCTGTGTTTTGACTTGTTTGTCAGTGGAGTCAAGAGCTGGGTGGATTTAGGCTCAATAAACCTATCAACAAACCATTTGGGAACCTAAACACGCCAGATGAGCCAGCAGTGTTAAACCAGGCAATGTCACTGGGATCGGGACCTTGAGTATTCCATTGTCCTCTGGGTTTGATGAGGTGGCTGAGGGACACAGAGCAAAAGCCTGTCCTGTGCCCAGGTGGGATCCGCCTTCCTGGAGGGCTGCTGGGAGAAGCAGAAGCAGGCAGCCAGACCTGGCCTGGAGGTTTGTGTGGGAAGCTGGAGGGATTTGCTGTGTTTTGGCAGCTGCTGCCAAAGATTGTGAGGAATTAACATGTAGGCAGTTACTCTGAGAACTGTAGTTCTGTTATACTGAAATACCAGTTATTCCTGATTTACCTGCTGAAATCACTGTTCCTCTTACCTCAAACTCAGTTGTGTTCTCCCTCTGTTGGGAACCAATCTTGGAATAACACAGCAGAAGACTTGTTGAATGCCTGTTCGCAAGGGATTCAATGGTTCTAGTACTGAGCCTTTTTCTGTGTGTTCAGTGTCAATTCCATATTGTTCCTTTTTGTTTTCTTTGCAAAAGTGCCAGATAGCAGTTGGATGCATCATGACAGCACACCAGCACTGCTCCCTCTTTCCAGGTCCTGTCCCAGTCAGAGCACAGAGGTTACACAAATCCACATTGATTACCAGTAATGGTATTTTTTCCACAATTCTTGAGTGGCCTTTGCTGAGCGGCCTTTTGAAGCCTTGACTGTCCTTGTCCCCTGTCACCTTTCAGAAGGATCTGCCAGCTTGTTTTGCTGCAGTGCTCTGGGACTGCTTCAGCTGCCTGTGTCTAGAAAATGCACATTACTGCTCCAGGGAAGCTCGCTGCCTGATTCCACGTGGAACTTCTCTGGTGTAAGTTACACACCCAAAGTTCTAGCTGTAGTTCTAGCTACTAACTTTGGAGGCAGGGCTGGGCAGTGGAGCCTCCAGCTTGGCTCCAGCTACTCCCTCCTCACAGAAAAGTTTTCCAAGTATTTTTTCTTCAGCACTTTTATCTCCTTTAGGATATTGAGCGTGCTGCCATGCCCAGAGGTGCGTTGGCTCTTGTCTCAGCAAGGATTGGAGCCCCCCAGTGCTGCCCTAGAATGCTTCTGGCCTAGCAAGAGAAGTGTGGGACCATGAGAACTCAGCTATCCTGGCTGCAGAGGAGCCACTTGCTGCAGCTCCTTCCTGCCAGCATCTCACAGACATTTCACACCCTCAGGCCAAGCTGTCACTGCCTCAGGAAGCATTTCTGGTCTGCCTAAATCTCCGTCACAGCAGTTTCAGTCCACTGCTTCATTCCATGTCTCCTGTGCATGTGGGCAAGATTAATTCTCCTTATATAGAATCTGTAAGGTAGGAAAATCCTCTAAGATCATTGAGGCTGGTAGCTGAAGTTTTGTGTCTGTGTTTTGTGTCTGCAGTTTTGTGTTACACGTGGGGCAGTGGCCGTTTCCTCCCTTGCCCCCAAAGTAGATGCATCTGTGACTGCTGTTGGAATGAAACTTCTGCCACAGGGATGGGGCCAAACCGTTTGTGCCCTTGTTTGCACAGCTCCTTGGAAAGTGCTGAGACATGGAAGAGCTGTGGCTGCAGGGACTGCTGAGACACAGCACAACCTGGGGATCTGTGTACCTGACTGCCAGCACATCGTGCAGGGATGAGGGAACAAGACTGTCAAAAATAGGTTAGAAACTGTTAAAACTGTTCATATTAATATTGTTAAATAGTTAATAATTGTTAGATTAATACATGCACTGTTAGAAAGTTTGGTTATTATATTATAATAGGGGTTAAAAGTGTAACTATAAGAAATACAGTACTCAATTTACTGTGTTACACCTAAGTAAAGTGCACCCCACCCCAAGCAATGAGCCAGCCTGGACAAAACCCCCTGAGAACCAACCAGTGCTTTATCCTTCATGCAGATGAAGGATCCAAATAGAGACCAATCCAAAGTGACAAAAAACAGTATAAAAAGGGAGCATCAGGTCAGTAAGGTGTGCCGCTCGACTTTGGACATCGGGAACACCCCTGCTCAGAAGAAGAAGATGCAGCCCCAGCTCTGCAGCATCCAGCTCGTCCCTGACCGGGAGCGCTCCTGCTCTGCTTTCCCGGACCATCGGCGTGCGCTCTGCCCGCGGGCCCTGTGCTTTAGGCCACATAATAAATGCTGAAATCCCTTTAAAACCGGGAGTGCGGTCCTGTTGGTAACAAAACCACCTTGCTCTGTGCCATCTTTTAATGCCCTGCCATTCCCCGGCCGGTGGTAGGAGCAGATCACCGCTGCTGGCGTCCTGGAATGCTGCGTGATGCTTACCTCATCCTCGGGCTGTGTCTGCAGGAGGAGGAGGGGAGCATGGCAGGATAATGAGAGGATTACTTACAGCCAGCCTCCCCGAGCCCTGCAGCTCATCTGTGCTGCTCTCAGAGCCGGGCGGGGGGAGAGTGGGGAGAGATAATTTAGGAACATGAGGTTGGGAAGTGATTTAATTAGGACATGGAGCTGCTCTCTCCTGGATGCAACCCACCACCCTCTTCCAAGGCTTGAGGCCCCCCTTTTCCTCTCTCCAGCATGGGCTCAGCTATGCAAGCAGCTGCTTATTCCAGTTATTAAACTGTGCACCTGTGACTCCTGCTCCCCTGTGCTTCCCCAAGCAGGAGCCCAGCAATCCCTGTGGGTTCCACAGCCCAGTGATCCCTGTAAGAGCTCCCCTAGCCCAGAGATCTCTGCAGCTCTCACAGCTCCCATCCCTGGGGCTGCATGAGCAGCAGCAGTGATCCTGTGCCCTGAAGCCTCCAAAATCGTTACTGGCTCAGTCCTTGTGTCCATCCCTGGAGCATCCCTGAGGCTGGGCTAAGGTCCACAGGCTCAGTTACTCACTGCCATTTAAATGGGGTGGGTGGCAATCCCAGCATTGATTTTCTCTCTAGTACAAATCCCATGTTATTCCCCTCTGGATTTGCATTTCTTGTCCTGCTGCACCTGCCTTATGGGAACTGTCTCAACAAACCAGCACTGCCCTACCAGCTACTCTACCAGTCCTCCCAGTCCAGCAGCATCACTGGAGAGGCCCTGCCTGGTGCCCGCCCACTCCCATGCTGTCTTGTGGGGATTATCACCCAGGACTCGCGTTAACCCTCTTAGCCCAGCCTGCACAGAGCACGTGTGCCTGAGCTGCTCCTGCCCCATGGCCCGTAAAGCCCTTCCCAGTTCCTGGAGCCCCAGCACCGACCACTCCAGCACTGACCCACATATCTCCCTGCAGCTCTGGAAACAGATTGATTTCCTGCAGCCTGATCACACCATTGCCATGGCTCCCAGAAAACAGAGGACTTTATCTGTATTTTTAAGCTAATTTGGAGAAGGATACTGCTCTGGAAAACAAGCCACAGGAAAGCAGCACACAGCTGCTCCTGGAGCTCCATGAAACAGGGTTCTGGGAGCTGCACATGGGAATGGTTTCGTTTTACATCTCTTTGGAATCGGGGGTATGGATGGGGGAGCCAGTGTTTTCTCTTACAATTCCAGGCTGCCATCTTAAAGCCCTGCTGATGCTGTTTAGTTTGGATGGGTTTTTTTCTGCTGATACAATTTTCAAAAACAAATTCCTGTAGAAGGGCTGCCAGTGGCTGCTGCCATCCCCCCCTTTTTTTTTTGTGTGCATTAATGAGTAGTCAATTAAAAATCAATTAATACATGTTCTGTGCAGAGCATTTTACTGCTGTAGGATGGTGTATGATACATGAATTGATGAATTTTGTAGTCCAGTGAGGACTTTGCTGCCCTTCCTCAGCCCTGCGCTGGGCTCCCTTCTTGTGTCCCTGTGGATCTTTTTACTTACCTTTGTCCTGCTGACAATGGATTTATTACCGAGATTAAAGCTGAGTCGCTAAGGAGGGTTCAGCCTCTGCCAACGCAGGTGCCTGTTGAACACTTGCTTTTTAATAAAGAAGGACCCTGTTATCTCAGGAAGGACATTGCTCTAGAAAACAGCAGTGTGGGGATGAGGTTATCAGTGGGCTATCCTTTAATTCCCATTAATTGCACAAGTTCTCCCACCCTTTGGCTCATAACCTTGGACAGCTTTAGTGACCTTGCCCTGGTGCTGCTCAGCACCATCCTCACTGCTCACAGCCAGCTTCAGTCCCATCTGGGTTAATATCAGGGTATTTGTGTACTGTAAGGCTAAAATCCTAGCCTACCCCAGCCCTGTGGGGTCCTGGCTTCTGTGGGTCTGGCTGGAGCTTGTCCTTGTGACTGGAACCCTGGGGGCAGCAGGGTGGCAGTGGGCAGCATGACCCTCCATTTCCCCACTTCCTGGGGGTGCTTTCCTGAGCATCAACTGGGGATCAGCTTCCCACCTTGAGTCTTGGGGACACAGAGATCACAACGAACCAGAGCCATCGCAAAAACAGTGTTTATGAGGATGACCAAATCAGCCCATTGCTCACAAACCACGACACAGAGGTGCCAAGCAGGGCCACAGCTCTGGTGGCAGCAGCGCAGGGATGAGGCAGGACATGGAGCAGTGCTGGTAGACAGAGGGGTTCATCGGAGCCAGCTATCCTACTGGGGGTTCCCACAGCCTCTCTCAGGCCCTCCAGGGACTGGCCAGAGAGAAGTAATGTAACAGCTTGCCCACAGTCCCCAGCTCCTTGCAGCACGCAAAGGATGAGGATGGAGCAGGGTGTCCATGCTGCAAGCCCCGTCAGGTTGGCAACCTCACGCTTGACTGACTTCCAGAACATGCTGAAACCCTCTTCCATTCCACTTTAGGTTACCTACGGGCAAAACAGCCAGGGGTGACTGCAGCAGTGCTGCTGGGGACCCCCCATGACACCCTGACAGCTGGGGTGACCCCAGAGCATGGGGGTGATTGCTGGGGAGGGGGCAATCCTGAAAAGTACCTGCTGAGCCTGTCCCAAGCCCCAGAGAGACTGGAAGGGGCATCATGCAGGGCTGAGCCCCCCGTGCTGGGGCAGGTGGTGCTGCTGGGGTGCAGGAGAAGTAGGGAGCTGGCTCCAGACAGACCAGCCCAGAGATGCCGCTGGGGACCTCCCGGGACAAGGCAACATACCTGGTGTTTTGAGCACCCATACCCCACTCAGGGCTGGGGCAGGAGCCTGGCCATGGCATTATCTTCCAGTAGGCATGGCCCCCAGCCCACCCTCAAACAGCCAATTCCAGTGGCTGGGAAGATACAGCTGGGCTGCTGCCATGCCAGCCTCCACTGGCTTTCTTGGGGTGCCTGTCCAGCCACCCACTCTGGCCATATTCCCTCTCCATGTCACGTGCCCAGCTGCCCCTCAGCCCCAGCCTTTGAGGAGAGCAGCCCTGGGGATCGGGATGGCAGGGGTGCCTGTGGGGATGCATGAGTGGCCCCTGCCTCCTTCTGAAGAGGACTGTGCAGGAGGCAGGGGGGGCTGGATCAGGATGAGTCAGGATGAGCAGCACTGGGCTGCCTGTCCCAGTCCTGGGGAACCTCTGCACCCCCAGCTGCACGGATGTGCTGGCAGACAAGAGATGTGCTGGACAGTGCCAGGGTGTGCTCGGGGAGAGGTGATGAGGGCATGGCTTCTCATGAGCAGGGCAGGCACTGGGTTGAGACCCAGCTCCTGAGTGCAGGGGATGGGGAGGGAGGCAGCCAGCCCCAGTCCACATTCTGTCAGAAGTGCATGGGGAAGGGCGAGCATCCTCATCCTCTCCAGATGGAGCCCCACACCCAGGGCAGCATCAGTAGCTCTGCTATTGGAGGGACCAGGAGGAGGGGAGCGGGTCTCTGGCCTCACTACGGGAGAGGATTCCGATGCTCCTGTCTCCAGGTGCCCCCATTCCCAGAGGTGTCATCTCTTGCAGTCATCGATGTCGGTGTCTGGCAGCCCAGTGGCAGGCTGGGAGCTGGGCTGCACTGCCTGCACCCTCTCCTCCAGGCTGCCCCCCGGGAACACCACGTAGCGGGTGCTGACATGCTGGGGCTGCGGCTCCCGCAGGTTCTCCTTGCTGTGCCAGATGCCGTAGCTGAAGTAGACGAGCAGGCCTGTAGCAGGGACAGGGACAGCCTGGCTGCTGGCACCATCATGGCTGCCATCACAGCAGAATGTGGCACAGATGTGGCCAGCAACTCGGCAGAGTAACAAGCCAGAGCACTGTGGGGGCTTAACTGAGCTGCTTGCAGGAGGAAAAGAGTCCTGCAGCATGTTAAGAGCAAGGGGAGCACCCTCAGTCCCTGGGAAAGGGAAGGACTTCCTGAGGAGCAGGGGGTGGTTCTGGCCCAGCCCTTGGAGGAGGATCTGAACTTCAACAGGGACAAGCTGAAATGCTCTGGGACACAAAGAGGCTCAGGAGATGCTGGGAGACCTTGGCTTGCATCTCCCAAGGGGAACCAGAGGCAGAAAGGGGCAGGATATGCTTTACAGACCCATAAGTGGAGGAGAGGAGCTTCCAAAGCAGCTGGAGGGTGCCAAGACAAGCCCTGTTCCCCCTCCCTGGAGTAGCCATGGGAGGACTCACCTAAGAGGAGCCAGATGGCAAAGCGGAGCCACGTCATGTAACTGAGCTTCAGCATCAGGTAGATGTTGAGGATGATGCTCAGCGCTGGGGATAGGGG